>VZTH01011481.1:785968-811031 GCA_013397815.1 Aleadryas rufinucha
AAGGGGCCGCCCGCCCCGGGGGTGTTCTCCCAGCCCCCGCCTCGGTCCGCCTGGTGCGGCGGCCTGGCTATTGTAACGCCGGCTCCGGGTCCGCTTGTATCTTTGCAGCACAAGATGCTCGCTCTCCTCCTTCCCAGAAGCGTCGGACAGACGACTCCACCTCCACCGGGGACCTGCAGCCCATGCCCACGTCCCCGCCCGCCGACGTGCAGAGCCCCGGCGCCGCCGATGCGCTGTTCTCCAGCCCGCCGCAGTTCCGCCACTCCGGTACGCTGGGGCTGGGGCGGCTCCGTGGCTGTGCGGGCCCCGGGGGGGCCGCCTGCACCGCTGTGGGGCGAGCCAGCGTCGGGAATGGATCCGGCTGGAAAACACTTGAGGAATAAATGAGCGTTGTCTCATGTTTCTCATTTGATTTTAGTGTAGTGAATACTACAGGAGTGCAGTCAGTGTCTGGGGTGCAGATCTCTATCGTAGCTTCCAGTTAGCATGGGAATGCGTATCGGAGATTATACCTTATATTTTAGAATTTAATTATAGAAAGATTAATGAAACTACTAATGCAGAAAGAATTAGGTGGTTTACTATAGAAAGCCTTTCTTGCTTTTATATATAGGATTGTTTTTAATTCCAGTAGCTGTTAGTTGTGTCACTTGCTTTACAGACCCCAAAATACTAAAAAAATGTGTTTCAGCTAAAATTCTGCATGTTTGTATGCTTGAACTCCAATGTAGTTTTAAAATTCAGTACTGCTGTAAAGTTTTCTAGGGAAGCTATATCAGAACTTGGGATCTTTGAGAAGAGCTGTTAATGCAAAGAAAAGTTCTAGGTAGACTGGCAACATCTTTATTGTGTATTTTGACAGAACACTGGACCTGATTGATACTACTCATTTTATGACAGTAGACTTAAAAGAACGACAAGACAAATGCAGAGGCTGAATTTTAGTCCGCTCTAGATGTAAAATGTGTCGATAATCATTACAGAACACTTCCTTTTGTAGCTATTCCTCTTGACTTCGACATCAGTTCACCTCTGACTTATGGCACACCCAGCTCCAGGGTAGAGGGTACCCCACGAAGTGGTGTACGAGGAACTCCAGTCAGACAGAGGCCGGATCTCGGGTCTGTCCGTAAAGCCAGACAAGTGGATTTACACTCAGATGGGGTAGGTGGATATCTCACCTCTTGTATCTGACAACTTCTTTTTAAACATTTATATATTTATTGATGCTTAATTTGTTTCCATGTAGCTGGCTGAGGACATAGTAGCAACCGAGCAATCTCTTGGACAAAAGCTTGTTATTTGGGGAACAGATGTTAATGTGGCCTCATGCAAAGAAAAATTCCAGGTGGGATTTGTTTCTTCCTTTTTTTAAATGAAAAGCTAGTTTGATTAAAAAATAAGTAGTTGAATCTGATGCAAAGTAGGTGTTTGTACTGCTAAGTTCTACTCATCTTTCTTGTCTATCTTTGTTTTACCTCTGATATTCAGAGATTTCTCCAGCGCTTTATCGATCCACTGGATAAAGAGGATGAAGACATTGGCCTGGATCTTAATGAGCCACGCTATATGCAACGACTTCAAGAGGTACTTGTAATGCAGTGAATTCAACTTTTTTTTTGTTTTAGTCTTGCACGCCATTGAGCTAAAGATTTCCTAACTCCCTTGCAGATTAATATGGTTGGGGAACCATTCCTGAACGTAAACTGTGACCATCTAAGATCATTTGATGAAAATCTCTACAGGCAACTGATCTGCTATCCTCAGGTAAAGTAGTGCACTTGTTTTCTGGCTTTCAAATGGCCATTTCATATTTCTGGGTTTTAAAATGCTTGTTTAAATGCAGTGCATACTGTGTGTGTTCAGTGCCATCTTAGTGGCTACTTTATTTTACTGAATATAAAATGTCTCATTTCATAGTAGATGATCATAGAGTCAGTGAGTACCTCGTGCCTGCAAAGTTAGCTGGTGAACTGCAGTGCCCAGGGTCTTGTACTTCTCTCCCATCCCTTGCAATACTCAGATGAATGAGTAAATCTGATCTGAACAGCAGGTTTTGTGTTACGTAGGAAAATGCTCAGGTGGTGTAACTTTTAGTCATTCCTGGCTGATTAGCAGCACATGAAATACTTTATGCAAAATTACTTCATTCTGTGATTCAAATTGTAAGCTGTTTCTAACAATTTTATACAGGAAGTTATCCCAACATTTGACATGGCTGCCAATGAGATCTTTTTTGATCGTTACCCTGATTCAATACTAGAGCATCAAATTCAAGTAAGGCCATATAATGCACTGAAGACCAGGAATATGAGAAATCTAAACCCTGAAGGTAAACTTTTTTGCTTACCATGTTAGAAAAGAATCTTAAAGATTTTTGTAAACTTGGTGAATACTAATATAAAATTACATTAGGACTATATAAAACTGTACTTGTGGTCCATCCAGACCAATGTCTTCCATTCATATGTCTGTTTCACAAGCAAATGCTTTAGAGCCCAAATGCAGAATAATCTATGCATAAAAGAAATCTCTCCTGTCATCAGCTACTTGTGTTCTCGGTTCTGCAAGTGCAAAGGATTCTTTCTTTTGTACACATACTCCTGTAAATTAGAATATTTGTATTATGCATTCATGATTCTTCTTGCTCAAACAAAATAGTAGTAACATAACTGAATGTCTTCTTCCTGCCTAAAAACTATTGTAACATGAAATTTTGAAGGTTATTTAAATTTTAAGAGTATGAAGTAATGACCTGAGTCTCTATGTTTTTGTAGACATTGATCAACTCATCACTATCAGTGGTATGGTTATCAGAAGCTCCCAGTTAATTCCTGAGATGCAGGAAGCATTTTTTAGATGCCAGGTTTGCGCTTTCACCACCAGAGTGGAAATTGACCGTGGCAGGATTGCAGAACCATCAGTGTGCAAGAACTGTAACACAACGCACAGTATGGTGCTGATTCACAACAGATCCATGTTCTCCGACAAACAGATGGTATGTTGGCTTAGGTAGTGGCTAAAATGAAAGAGTTGCTAGTTTTTGCTCCCCCACCCTCCTGAAATCATCAACAGCATTAATTATGTATCTTGAGATTGAATGCTATGAAAAGAAAAAGTGTTTTGGAATGTGGAAATGGGTGAAAACAACTTAGTGAAACAGTAAGTCTGCTTTGGAGAAGAAATGCATTAGGAGGATGAATGTAAACCTCTTAAGGTTTCTGTATGGGAGCCCCTTTATATACAGTATGTCCACTTCTGTCTAGACTAGGCAACCCTTGTTTGCAGCAGCATTTTAGCCATGCCAGTAGCAATCAGCAGAATTCTCATTTTCATCATCTCTTTCAATCAGTAATCAGTTTTGCTGTTTGGGTGGGGGTATTTTGTTGTGAGCAATGTTCCTGATTCAAAATGATGTTGAAGACTGTGTTAATACAAAATCCTGTTGTATGGTCTGTGGAAGAGCTTTGCTTGTTATGCAACTGAAACTTAATTGGTGTTTTTGGTAGATCAAACTGCAGGAGTCTCCTGAAGATATGCCAGCTGGACAGACACCGCATACGGTTGCGCTCTTTGCTCACAATGACCTTGTTGATAAAGTTCAGCCAGGTGACAGAGTTAATGTCACAGGTAAAATCTGGGTTGAGTATTTCCATTCTTCTTTTTCACTGATCTTAACTGTGTCTAAAGGGACCTGATGGGATGCACTTCCTAGTGCTGAGGGAGCTGGACATTTTCTTTGCAAGGCCACTCAGTTATCTTTGAAAAGTCATGGTGACTGGGTAAAATACTAGAAAAAAAGCCAACGTCACTCCCTAGAGTGAGGAGGAGACCTGGGGAACTGTAGGCCAGTCAACTTCATATTGACCCCTGGAAGAGGTGATAGAGCCAATTGTCCTGGAAGCCTTGTCTGAGTGGGACAGTGTTGTACACCCTCAGCAAACTTGCAGACCAAAACAGAACTGTAAGGAAGCAGTGGTGCCATCACTGTGGTGCCAGCATTCTCCTGGGCTATATTAGGAATGTTGCCAGCAGGTTGAGAGAGTACTGGGTCCAGCTGGGGGCTCTCCCTGGGCAAGGGAGACATGAACATACAGGAGTGAATTCAGCAAAGGTCTATGATGATAACAGAAGCCTTGGTCATACACGGAAAGGCTGAGAAAGCTGGGACTGCTTCTCTCCTCTACAGAAGAGAAGGCTCAGTGGAATCTTAGCAGCATGTTTAGAAACACCTGATTTGGTGTGGGTGGAGGGGTGGTAGTGTCAAGAAGACAAAGCCAGTCTCTTAGTGATGCCCAGTGGCACACAGAGGGCACAGGCTGAAATACAGGCAATTCCATTTAAAAATAAGAACTTTTTTACTGTTTATGTGGTCGAGCCCCATCACAGGTTGCCTGGCGAGACTGCGTGGAGTCTTTGTCCTTAAATGTACTCAAAACCTGGCTGGACACAGTCTTTAGCAAGCAGTGAACTCCAGCTGACTCCAGTTTGAGCCCTTGGTTGGACTAGACAATCTCCAGGCTGTCTGACCTTGATTCCTTCATTCTGAAACTGTAGCTGAAGAAGAGGCAGTATCTTAAATAGTGTCTGCAGTCAGGAGAGTGATAATGCAGAGTAAGTCTTGTGATACTGCAGCAACATTTTATAAACCACTTTGCTTTAAAACAACTGCTGTAGAAAACCCAAGCTGTTTGAAATGCATTAGAAAGCTGTTATTAAACTTGGCACTTAAAAAGAGGGGGAAAGGCTAACTGGAGCAGGAATTTCAAAAGCATCAAGCCTTATTTTTTTTTTCAAAAATGCTTTCATTGTCGAGAATGCTTGTGGTAGGAATGTAAAACTTACATGTGTATCTGCAAAAATAGGGTCTACGTGACTTAAATATGGCTTCTACATGAGAAGTAAGTGACATAGTGAGAAATAAGATGACGAAGTATTTAGGCTGTTTAGAACAGCTCTACTCTTTCAGGGAACTTGTAAAATTTTTAGTGTTTGGAATGACCATGTTTCTCCATATCTAATGCTGTCATTGAAATTTGTATTTAGGTATCTACAGGGCAGTCCCCATTCGAGTTAATCCGCGGGTCAGCACCGTAAAATCTGTGTATAAGACCCACATTGATGTCATACACTATCGCAAGACAGACTCCAAACGCCTGCACGGTGTTGATGAGGAAACAGAGCAAAAGAGGTTCACAGAGGAGCGCGTGGAACTGCTCAAAGAGCTTTCTAAAAAAGCAGACATATATGAGAGACTTGCTTTAGCATTGGCTCCAAGTATCTATGAGCATGAAGATATCAAAAAGGTGAAAAGTTCTGTATTTCTCTTGTAAGACATGTATTTATATGTGTATATATTTGTAATGTTTGTTGTTAAAGATTCTTGAAGCTTAAAAATTCAAAAAGCTGTATCTTGAGCAGTCTTAAAATGTCATGGTCTTGTCAGGGTGGAGTTGGTTATAAGTGTAGCATAATTCTTATCAAGCTATTAAGGAGTATTAATTAGAGGGAAGAACTGAAAAGGTAGGAAGGCAGCAGAACTGGGAAAACTTAATTGCAGGATGCATTTTGGACATTTCTTAGCAGTTCAGTTTACTGATTATCAAAGGAAAATAAGTAGCTGTAACGTAGTAAGTGTTTGCTGAAAAGAGGCATCCACAAGAGAAGAGTAGCTTTAAAATGACATTTGGTTGACTCTGAGTTATGGAGTATCAAAACATTTACTTAAATGTATCCAAGAAGGAACTGTTCCAATAAAGTGTCAACTGAGGTACTAGAACATTGTGAAAACTGCCATCAGTAGCAGGTCTCAGGATACTGTTTGACATCAAACACTCATCTTCCAAGTATATTCCTGTGACGTTTTTCTAATAGATTTATACATTTATTATAGTTCACAGGTTTCTGAAAGTATAATTCAAAACCATACAATGCTTTACATATGAAATGGGAACACAATAATGACTATTCCATTTGTTCTTACCCTCTCAATATGCTAATGAGGCACATCAAATCTAGGGGTTGGGGTTGAGAAAAACTATGGACCCTTCATCAAAGGGGATTCTTCAGCTTCCAACCAAAATCTGCTTACAACAACATACAAAATTTCTGTCTTTAATGCTTGAAACCCAGATGCATTGAGTTGTGTTAATTTTAGCAGTGTTTGTTTTTTAGATGTTTCAGTTGAACGGTTGGATTTGCTCTGTTACATCTATACAAGAAGTGATGTTTTCATTTTTATAGGGCATTCTGCTTCAGCTTTTTGGGGGATCAAGAAAGGATTTTACTCACACAGGAAGAGGGAATTTTCGTGCAGAGATCAACATTCTTCTCTGTGGTGATCCTGGTACTAGCAAGTCCCAGCTGCTCCAGTATGTGTATAACCTGGTTCCTCGAGGCCAGTATACTTCTGGCAAAGGCTCAAGTGCAGTTGGTCTTACTGCATATGTGATGAAGGATCCAGAAACACGGCAGCTGGTTCTTCAGACAGGTGCTCTAGTACTTAGTGACAATGGCATTTGCTGCATTGATGAGTTTGATAAAATGAATGAAAGCACAAGGTCAGTTCTACATGAAGTAATGGAACAACAGACACTCTCCATTGCAAAGGTAAAGGAAACGGAAGTATTCCTAGATGCTTTTGCTCTTGCTTTACTCAGAGGCTTTTGCAATGCAGTTTTTCACTACAGAACCCATCTAGTAACATTGGTGATCTCAGGAAATCGGAGGGAGGTTTTGGTGGCACATAGCTTCAGCTGGTTTCAGAAATGTTCTTTCCTTTTGACAGGCTGGAATTATTTGCCAATTGAATGCTCGTACATCTATCCTAGCAGCAGCTAATCCTATAGAATCACAGTGGAATCCAAAAAAGACTACTATTGAAAACATTCAGCTTCCTCATACGCTGCTGTCAAGGTACTGAACTGCACTGCATGTGTCATATTTAGGAGATGTTATATTTCCTCTTCTGAAAATGATTACATATGGTAGAATAGAACAACTGTATTGTTTGCAACCTAGTGGAAAACTTTTATAGCATGTACTTCAAATACTGTTCTTACAATCTCTATGTGAGCACAGAAGTGCCTTTTAGTATTTACACATTGACCTTAAACACCAGGTGTGATAAGATCTATAGGATCTCTTTTATTTAATTCTATGTTGTTGTTTCATAATCATCTCCTAGAAAAGAGCTGTTCCGAAACTTAGGGTATTGATAACTCTAACAAAAATTCAGGATGCTTTTCTTAGCTCCATAAAGCTTTTAAAGTGAAACATTGATGATCAGGGAACTTGCAGCAGAGGTAGTAGAATCCTAAGATCTGTGCCTGCCTCATGTTGGTCTGTAAAATTCAGCTGAAGAGGCAGCAGTACTAGTCAGTCATTTGGGCAGAAACTGTTAGAGCCAAATTTAGTGCTTGCTGATGGAAAATTGAGCTACGTGCTGGAGTTGCATCTTGTTAAGAATTCCCACACTAACTGGAAATTTGAAGTACACTGATGGTATACTGGATATCCTGGTAACACAGCTTAAATTTCAATTAAGAACTGCTTAATTTAGCCACTTAATGACAACTGGTACCTTAGTGCAGGTGTACTGGATGAAACTAGTGGATCTCAATTCCACCATTTATTGGATTTAAACTTACAAAAATAAACGATTGGCTGGCTAAAAATGCATTATCCATGTCTGCATGTAGTTGAGACTAGTTGAATATAGTTTGTAAAATTATAAACCATTTTCTGTAGGATTAAACTGTAAGTGCTTTTTGAATTACTTATAATTTATTTAGTTACTTTTTTTTTTTTGCTGTTGCCTTTCAGGGCAGTATCTTTAGCAGCAAGTTTGTTCTGTGCATTTGTTACGTGTGTGGGATTTTTTGTGTGTGGCAGGTGCAGCTTTTTTTCAGGGGCTTGGATTTTTTTAAGGAAACAAAAGATGTCAGCCTTGAACATGGAGTCTGAATTTTGCAGAATGTAACTTGCTTTCAAAATTTCAAGTCCATAGGGTGTAAGCAAATCCATTGTGCTCTTCTGTACCTTGAGAATTCCAGAAAATTTTTCTCTCCAGTGTAAAAAAGCAGTTTCTACTTAGAGTAGGAATTAACAGTCTAGAAACTCCTACCTGTACTTGTTAAATCAAACCCACCTAAATGACAAGAAAGTATGCACACTAATACTGGATCATATCCCATTCAGATTTGACTTGATCTTTTTGATGTTGGATCCACGTGATGAAGCTTATGACAGACGCCTTGCTCGTCATTTGGTTTCACTGTACTACCAAAGTGAAGAGAAGATGGAGGAGGAATACATGGATATGGCGGTATTGAGGGATTACATTGCATATGCTCGTAGTTATGTGAATCCCAGATTAGGTGAAGAAGCAAGCCAAGCCCTTATTGAGGTAAAGGAAGTGCTGCTAAGAATGTTCAGAGTCTTTCCTGACTTGTCAGAAGTGGTGACGTTCCCTTGTGTGTACCCTCTCTATCTACATAACAACTTTCTGTAAGATCCTTGGGAAAAAAAAGGTCTCAAAAGAGGGATCAAATGAGAAGTCATTCTGCATTCTACTGTTCAGCTCTCAGATATGTTGGTTTGGTTCCATCCCATAAAACACAATAAATTGTATTGAAGCAAAATAAATGTGTCATCATAGACTCAAGTACTGCTATGTAAGACTAATCCAAAATTCTAAAGTGATTAAAAATGTGATTCATTACCATGGCTTAATTGCTTTATAATGGAAAAAAGTTATGGGATGTGGTTATTCATCCCTGCAGAACTGTGAAGGTGTGTGAGCAGAAATACGGTATTTGGAATGGCTTGCCAGAATTGCTCATATTCTGAAATAACAGCTGGGGGGATGCAGGGGACTGAAGAATAATGAATATGCCAAGATGTACTGAAATATGTAACAACTGCCTCCCTTTCAGGCATACGTGGACATGAGGAAGATTGGCAGTGGCAGGGGAATGGTTTCTGCCTATCCCCGGCAGCTGGAATCTCTGATCCGGCTGGCGGAGGCGCACGCCAAGGTGCGCTTCTCGGAGAAGGTTGAAACAATTGATGTGGAGGAAGCAAAACGCCTCCATCGGGAAGCACTGAAACAAGCTGCTACTGATCCAAAGACCGGAATTGTGGACATATCCATTCTCACGACAGGTTTGTGCTTCCATAGTGCTAAAGCAGGGCCGCTGTTGGGATTTTGTAATTTTTAAAATGTAACTTAAAGCTGTCCTCCTTAGCTGATTGCTAAAAGGTGTTTTCTTTGCTTTTATAAGGGATGAGCGCAACAGCTCGGAAGCGGAAAGAGGAACTGGCCCAAGCCTTACGGAAGCTCATCCAATCAAAGGGTAAAGCACCATCTTTGAAGTACCAACAGCTTTTGGATGATCTCCGAGCACAGTCTGAGACAGTAAGTTTCCTGCTTTGTTTTTACATTTCCATTAATTTTTAAAAGCATTTTTTTTCCAAATGAACATTCTTATCCACAAATCATGTTATGGAAGGAAATGGAAACATGAACAATTTCTGTTGGCATCACTAGAAAGCCAATTCTCTTACAGACAAATGAATTTAATCTGCTGTATCTTAGTTTATTATGGCTTCTGGAATTAGCAAACTCAGCTTCAGGGTTCCAGGACAGGCTTCAACTTTCAAACAGAACAAATGAAAACTTAAAATAAAAATATAAGAAAGTTGGTAGAAAGTATAGCAGTTTTACTATGTCTGAAGTATTTTCCCCATCTTTATTTGATTTGTTCCTTTTCTTTAAGGCTGTCACGAAGGAAATGTTTGAAGAAGCGCTTCGTGCTTTGGCTGATGAAGACTTCTTGACTGTGACTGGAAAGACTGTGAGGCTGCTGTGAGTTACCCTGTGCGTGAGAGCCCGCTGTCACGACCTGTACCTTGCCTTACTCAGGATAGCGTCAGTCTGCAAGATCTTTGAGATTTGGGACTATCATCTGCTATGACAGGCATAGCCTTTCCCTGCCAGCCAACTGTCGTGGCTTCACTTTGCCTTACTATATTGCCACTCTGCAAGATTTTCATGGCTTGGGCTATCATTTGCTATGACAAGAGTAGTCATGATTAAGCGACACTTCTGTCATTACAAGATACTATGAAATACCTGAAAAGTCCTCACGTCAATAATGCTATTTACATTTTAGCTAAATGTAATTACTAATATGTCAAGGGCTGTATGTTTTTATGAGATTTTTTTAGAGCATGCTAACAATATTGCCTGTATTTCTAAGTGAATTGTAAAAATTCATCTTAAATGACTTTTTAGTAACTGCAGTTTTTACTCTTAGTATTGCTGTAAGCTGAAATAAAATTATTTGACTTAAAAGGACTCTTTTGTGTTCATTTCAAGTACAAATCAGCATATCCTGTGCTGAGCACTTTTCAGTCTAGAATTCTGCAATTTTTTGGAAGCACTTTGTGAGAGCATGAAAGGAGCTTTGCTTTTTGATTTTTTTGTTTGTTTTGTTTGACTTGAGTGTACTGTGAAAGTATCCTCAATGTAAAAAAGGTAGATAGATTCTACTTGAAACCACATTTTTTTACTTCAGTTTTTAACCAGTATGACTGGATAAATTAAAATACCCACCTTTGGTGTAATGACATATAATCAGTCCTGAAAGAACAAGGTCTTGTAGCTTGTTTACAATAATATTCCCAAGTGCCTGGTATTGGTGATTTTTTAATAGAAAAATATAATGCTATGTCAACCTTCCTCAGCTGTACAAAGCAGCATGACTGCTTTATATGGTCTATTTTATTTAAGTGCAATGAGCAGGTTAGAATCCTTGCATAACTGTTTCAGCTAAACTTGAAATTGGATGTTACTGAGAAATATTCCAAGCTGTACTCTGCCTTCACGAAGAAGGAAAAAAATAATCAATCTATTCACTTGCCTGAAGTGATCTTGGCTTATACTCAGTGTTCATCCTAAAAGAATGATGACTCATAAGACATTCCTGAGACAGATGTCTAAGTTATCATTGTCCATTCTTCTTACAGTTGATGAGATAAAAAATCACATATCAAAGATAATGATCAGAACCAGTTTTTTGTAAGACAGGTTTACCACAGGATGTTACGGGGAGAAGAACCCAGTGGCAACACAGTGTGCCCTGAGAAAATCTTTGCTGCCAGTAAGTGCCTACACAGCAGCTGTAAGGACGCCCCAGACTTTTTCAGAAAAATGGCATTTAGTATGACCACTCTAGGCATCTTCTGTCTACTGATCACACCGAAAGTAGGCACTAAGTCTGGTATTTGGGTATGCTATGACTTTTTAGGTAGGCCTGAGAGTTCAAATGGAAGGTCAAGTTTTTAGCCTCCAGAGACATGCCATGAAATGGAATAATAATGCTAGTTCCACGCACATTTTCTTCCTCATGCATGAACAGACAGAGGATGTGAGGAAATAAAACCTTTTTGCACGCTGTGAGGTGCTCAGTTACCATTCAAGACACAACAAATTTTGCATAACTGGTTACTGAGATCTGAAAAAATAAAGGGTCGGGGGAAAGTGCACATAATGAAACACACAATGTCTGGAGAAGGACCAGAAGAAATTATTAAGGTGTTGGGGGAAGTCAGTGAGTCAGTTAGATGCTCAAGGTTATCTCTGAAGGTCTAACACAAGTGTGGCAGGCATTAGCCTCTTAAAGGCAGCGCTGCAAAATGGTAGCAGGCGAGAAGTCTGAGAAGCTCCATTATAACCTGCACACAGGCCACAGCTAAAAGACATGGATGCTGAAGGATGCTTCCTAGGACACAGACCTGGGAGGAAAGAGGTGACAGCTTTTACCTGAAACCTTCAATTGACCAATGCAGCTCATACTACAGCTTCATAAAGATCATTAGTGAAAGAAGAACCTATATATCTGGGCAGGGATCACAATGGACAGCCGGGGAAGAAAAAGCATTCCCTAAAGTATTTCCACTGTGGGATCAAGACACACTAATTCAGGTCTCTTAACCATCATTCATCCATTGTGTGCTGATTTTGGATACTGTAGAGTTAAGTTTCTTCACAGTGGCTGTTGTGGGGCTGTGTTTTGGATTTATGCTGAACACAAGGCTGATAATATAGAGATGTGTTTGTTATTGCTGAGCAGGGCTTACACAGAGCCAAGGCCTTCTCTGCTTCTTGTACAGCCATGTTGGCATGGGAGATGTGGAGGAGACATCTGGGACAGGTGACCCTAAGTGACCAAAGGGATATTCCAGACCACATGACATCATGCCCAGTATGTAAAGTGGGGGGAAGAAGGAGGAAGAGGGGGACATTTGAAGTGATGGTGTTTGCCTTCCCAGGTAGCCATTACATGGGATGGGGCCCTGCTCTCCTGGGGATGGCTGAACACCTGTCTGCCCATGGGAAGCAGGGAATTAATTCCTTGTTTTGCTTTGCTTGTGTCCATGGCTTTTACTTTCCCTATTAAACTGCCTTTATTTCAACCATTGAGCTCTCTAGCTTTTACACTTGCAATTGTCTTCCTACTGGTGGGGGAGTGAGTGAGCAACTGTGTTGGACTCGGTGACTGGCTGGGGTTAAACCACGACACGTTGTTTTTCATTAAGCATGGAAAAATGTCATACTGCAGAATTCTTTTCCTGCTAAATTTGACTTACACTGTCCAGGAAGTCAACTGGTTACAACAGAGGATTGGCCTATACAGTTATGCAAGCCTGATTTAGGTAGTAAGGACAGAGGAAGGAAAGAAAGCCGGTTTACTCCAATTAAAAAAAAGAATTAACATTTTACCGAAATAGTTACTCATTTTGTTTGGTAGTAGTGGATCAATTCTTGTCTGGCAAAACACTGGAGAATGCGGGCATCGATCCCGCTACCTCTCGCATGCTAAGCGAGCGCTCTACCATTTGAGCTAATTCCCCTCCATGCAGCCCCTCTTGGGGATCACGCAGCTCTGATCCCCTGCGAGCTTCTAAAACCGCAGTTCCACACGTAGAATGCACTTTCCTCTCTCGCCCTGCCCTCTCTGCTCACAAACGAAAACACGTTCAGCTTCGATTCCAAAATCATAAATTTGTAGTATTTCATTTAGCATCCAAATTAAGCAGCAAGAAACAAGGCAAACTGGAACAGACAGGGTTCCAGCTGTGTGTATGTAATAATAAAAAAGAAAACCCGTTTGTTACTTATCGTTCACGAAATGAAGCACATTGTGACATTTCGTTTTCTCGCTATAAGCGTCAGGCTTTATTGAAATATTATTTTTCAATATTCGCAGTGAAGCATTTTTACTTCCACGAGGAGCAAAACCACGTGGAGAATGCGGGCATCGATCCCGCTACCTCTCGCATGCTAAGCGAGCGCTCTACCATTTGAGCTAATTCCCCCCCCACGCCCTACNCAATGTCTGGAGAAGGACCAGAAGAAATTATTAAGGTGTTGGGGGAAGTCAGTGAGTCAGTTAGATGCTCAAGGTTATCTCTGAAGGTCTAACACAAGTGTGGCAGGCATTAGCCTCTTAAAGGCAGCGCTGCAAAATGGTAGCAGGCGAGAAGTCTGAGAAGCTCCATTATAACCTGCACACAGGCCACAGCTAAAAGACATGGATGCTGAAGGATGCTTCCTAGGACACAGACCTGGGAGGAAAGAGGTGACAGCTTTTACCTGAAACCTTCAATTGACCAATGCAGCTCATACTACAGCTTCATAAAGATCATTAGTGAAAGAAGAACCTATATATCTGGGCAGGGATCACAATGGACAGCCGGGGAAGAAAAAGCATTCCCTAAAGTATTTCCACTGTGGGATCAAGACACACTAATTCAGGTCTCTTAACCATCATTCATCCATTGTGTGCTGATTTTGGATACTGTAGAGTTAAGTTTCTTCACAGTGGCTGTTGTGGGGCTGTGTTTTGGATTTATGCTGAACACAAGGCTGATAATATAGAGATGTGTTTGTTATTGCTGAGCAGGGCTTACACAGAGCCAAGGCCTTCTCTGCTTCTTGTACAGCCATGTTGGCATGGGAGATGTGGAGGAGACATCTGGGACAGGTGACCCTAAGTGACCAAAGGGATATTCCAGACCACATGACATCATGCCCAGTATGTAAAGTGGGGGGAAGAAGGAGGAAGAGGGGGACATTTGAAGTGATGGTGTTTGCCTTCCCAGGTAGCCATTACATGGGATGGGGCCCTGCTCTCCTGGGGATGGCTGAACACCTGTCTGCCCATGGGAAGCAGGGAATTAATTCCTTGTTTTGCTTTGCTTGTGTCCATGGCTTTTACTTTCCCTATTAAACTGCCTTTATTTCAACCATTGAGCTCTCTAGCTTTTACACTTGCAATTGTCTTCCTACTGGTGGGGGAGTGAGTGAGCAACTGTGTTGGACTCGGTGACTGGCTGGGGTTAAACCACGACACGTTGTTTTTCATTAAGCATGGAAAAATGTCATACTGCAGAATTCTTTTCCTGCTAAATTTGACTTACACTGTCCAGGAAGTCAACTGGTTACAACAGAGGATTGGCCTATACAGTTATGCAAGCCTGATTTAGGTAGTAAGGACAGAGGAAGGAAAGAAAGCCGGTTTACTCCAATTAAAAAAAAGAATTAACATTTTACCGAAATAGTTACTCATTTTGTTTGGTAGTAGTGGATCAATTCTTGTCTGGCAAAACACTGGAGAATGCGGGCATCGATCCCGCTACCTCTCGCATGCTAAGCGAGCGCTCTACCATTTGAGCTAATTCCCCTCCATGCAGCCCCTCTTGGGGATCACGCAGCTCTGATCCCCTGCGAGCTTCTAAAACCGCAGTTCCACACGTAGAATGCACTTTCCTCTCTCGCCCTGCCCTCTCTGCTCACAAACGAAAACACGTTCAGCTTCGATTCCAAAATCATAAATTTGTAGTATTTCATTTAGCATCCAAATTAAGCAGCAAGAAACAAGGCAAACTGGAACAGACAGGGTTCCAGCTGTGTGTATGTAATAATAAAAAAGAAAACCCGTTTGTTACTTATCGTTCACGAAATGAAGCACATTGTGACATTTCGTTTTCTCGCTATAAGCGTCAGGCTTTATTGAAATATTATTTTTCAATATTCGCAGTGAAGCATTTTTACTTCCACGAGGAGCAAAACCACGTGGAGAATGCGGGCATCGATCCCGCTACCTCTCGCATGCTAAGCGAGCGCTCTACCATTTGAGCTAATTCCCCCCCCACGCCCTACCCTCACATCCTGTAACTGTAGAGTTTAATAGCTACAAATATGAACCGTTCCCTCCGCCTCCCCTCTCCGCTTTTAGTGCGGGGAGTAACCCCAGGGCAGCCGTTCAGAACATTCAACTACCTCCTGACCTTGAGCTGTCTATGGTTTTGCCCAAGATGACAAAAAACCTAACGTGATAAGGCGGAGTAATGTGATAAGGCACTTCACGCTAACGTGCACGACACACTCGTGCCCGGCAGCCTTCCAGTGTCACCTG
This sequence comes from Aleadryas rufinucha, assembly GCA_013397815.1. Lineage (NCBI taxonomy): Eukaryota > Metazoa > Chordata > Aves > Passeriformes > Aleadryas > Aleadryas rufinucha. The sequence goes on from VZTH01011481.1 coordinate 801,454, forward strand.
ACACATGCTAGATTTGTCCTTCTCCTACACTGAGGCAAATCACATCACAGAGGATGCAGTGGAGCAGCTTGAGGATAATACAAAACTCGCATGTGCCCTGATGTACCCTCAGGAGACTATCTAGAAACCAAAACTCAAACCTGATTAAATTAAGTGATATGGGTTTCCATTAGTATTGACAAGAAGATGCATTTAAGTGATCTGTGTTAAATGAAAGTATGCAGACACAAAGCCTTCAAAACTGAAACACCCTAATTTACTTTTTTAAATGAAACTAAGAAAGTCGGGCTATTTTTCAGACATAGGTAAGGAAGTTTTCCCAACCAGGTTAAGAAATTAGAACATTGTACTTGCCATCTTACATGAAAACTCAGCAACACTCACAACAAATGCAAGATCACAAAACGATGCTGTCAGTTATATAAAATACACATTCTAGTAATTGAAAATAGTGCAGAGGTCTTTCCTCACCCTTATCTGGCTTGGGCATTAAATAAACTGTTTCTCTGTGGGTCGGATGGGGGAAGCTTTAGGCCTTTTCAGTGGTGGCAGAGTGAGATGTGGTGGTGAAAAACAGGGAGAGATAATCTGCCTTTTTCATAATGACTCAAACTGCACAGGGTAGATAAAGAAAACTGTTCATAGAGCTGAACCTCGTGAAACACGATATGGGAGAGATCCTGGCCCCAGGCATGCAGTGAACCGAAGATATACATGTGCCTGTGAGAAGGACTGAAACTGCTTTTGCATATTTGCTTTCCCTCTCAAGTCTACCCAAGTGAGGTAGATAAAATCATCTACAATATAATGCAAAAAGTGTTAAGGACAATTTTTTATTTTTTTAGTGTGCAGAGACTGAAGTTAGGCAGTAGAATATTCGAATTTTAAGAGAATGTTTTCAGCAACACTGTAGTTGTAGATCCACATCTTGACCCAAATCTGGATTGTAACAGATTTGGAGTACTACCTTACCTAGGAAAAGTTGTAACTTGCTGATGCTCAATTTTGAAATTTATTTTGTTTCGACTGGTTGCTGTCATCCAGTAAGTTAAATCCTTCAGAGAAAATCACCAGCACATGTATTGTTGGATTACTGCACACACTTTAGTTTACTAGCAGGACCCACTCCTCAGCATTTAAACAGAGCACATCAGTGTATCCACTCACACTGTAAACTACATTTTCCTCCTTGAAATCCAGAAGGCATTCTTTGGTTTAACAAACTGTGAACAGAGCTTTAGTAGTGTGCTTCCTACTTCAAACTCAGTATGATTACAGGTGAATTTTTCTATTTCAGAAATGTTCTTAGTAACCTCACATATTTAAGATGCAATAATATTTAAACAGAATTATCAAAGTCAATAAATAAAGGTAGAAATAGAAATAATTTCTAGAATATAACATAGGAATATATGAATGAATTCGTTCTCTCTACAAACTATGATAAACACGAACTTTTAAACCATTGTATTTATAATTTATGTATTTTTAACTGGAAAATAAAGTTGGAAAAGGAACTAGAGACTTGAAAAAAGATGGAAAATCTCGCTGTGCTTCAGTGACTTTTAAGAGTAGACTTTCTAGATTTACAAGCCTTTTTGTATTTGCACTGTCAGAGATGTAAAAAAATTAGTTCTCTCTCCTTCCAGAACAAACGCTAGAGGATGCACTGCTCAGGAGAACGAGTTGTTTTATCCAAGGAACACAGCAGAAAATGCTCCTCAAATATCAAGTGGGTAGCCTGGCTTTTCAGCCATTGGGCTTTCCACATAAGTACAGAAATGACTCAGTGTTGTTAAACAGAATGACTCAACAGAGCAATTGTGGCCGAAGCGGCCGCGCAGTGATTCAGCACAAGTGGAGCCGCCCTGCACCACCCCAGTCAAGGGGAATTAGCTCAAATGGTAGAGCGCTCGCTTAGCATGCGAGAGGTAGCGGGATCGATGCCCGCATTCTCCAGTGTTTTGACGGGCTGTAGCGCCAAGGTGGGAAAAGATTTTCTTCCATGAGCTGTCCCGGGTTTGTGGTAGAAAATCCACAGCAGTTCATGCAGACCATCTCACATGGCAAATAAAAGGCGAAAGGAAATAATTATTAAGATTACATTTGTGCACTCTCCGAAAAACGATTTCTTCACAAACCCATCTAAACTAATGCTGTTACTCTCTCTGTAATACAGGAAAAAAAGTCACTTCCGTCCCTTATCGCTGCATCGAATGTGAGCATTTATTATTACTTTTTAATGATACGAAAAGTTAGTGAAATTGTCTCTGCGAAGATGTAGAAGTTTGTAGTGTCTATATAAACCATCAGCTCACCACAGAATTAGTCTCTCCAGCTACCTTGCACCCGTTGTAGGACGGGCAGGGCACGCTTGATCTAACGTGAGTTTCAAGTGATACTCGGTCGCTCACAGTGTCACTCAATGTCCTCCTATAGCCATGATAAGAAAATAATTAGCACTTACAAAAGAAAAAAAAAGCTCAGCTTTGATCAACGTGAAAAACTTAAATCAATGATGCAAACGCGTCTCAAAACTGATACATTTTAATCCTTATGAAACTGCTCAGGAAAACGCGTCTTAATTCAAAAGAGCGGCACCGCAAGTGGAGAATGCGGGCATCGATCCCGCTACCTCTCGCATGCTAAGCGAGCGCTCTACCATTTGAGCTAATTCCCCCCGTGACTTCCCCGCCCCCTTCGCTCACCATTCGTGCTGTCACTTTCCTCACTGGCGGAGCAACCACACCACGCGCTGAAACCTGTCTCCGCCACAAACAGAACTCCCTCCCCCCAACCACGGTAGCTGGGCAGTCCGAGCCCTTCTAATCCCCTCCCGAAGTCACTGGTAGGCAGTAACAGCGCACAGCCTTCCAGCGAAACGCAGAAACAATTAGGTCCTCCTACAAGCGCACTGCTTTTGACAGCCGTAGTGGGAATTTTGCCTGTTATGATATTTGGACTCCTCGAGCAACAGCAAGCGCTTTGTTCAGCGGAGGTGCATCTGGATAACATCCAGGCTGTGTTTCCAGGCAATTGCAGACTTATGTTCACACCAGACAATTATTACTCCTTAAGAGAAATCTGGTTATATTTAAATACTGTATTTTTCTAAAACACATTTTTCCTATTTGTAATCCCTACGTGGAAGACAATCAGCTAAATGACTTTACCCTTCTCTACATTTTATGATATAAAATATATATGACTGAATAGGTAGAGTTCTTCCAGTTCTTTCTCTTGTGGCAATAGAGTCTGGGTTCGTGTTATAAAAAGGGGGTAAAAGAAAGCACCTAGGCAAATGGAACACTGGGAAACAAAGTAATAGTTCGAATTATTTACTTACATCTCTCAGGAATTTTTAAGTTGTCATTCTATCACCAGACAGACAAGCACACTCACACAGACAAATACATATAAAAATCAAGAATATACAACTAAAATGTAAAAAAATAGAAATTTTCACTATAATGAAACAGCAGTGAAAATTCTGTTCAGTGGTTTGGTTTCACAAAAAAGCAAGAGAGAGTTGTTAACTTTTATTACACTTACAATATTAAATGACCTGCCTTTCTGGAAAAATAAGAGTATCTGAAATTAAATTTATTAAATAACTTCACAAACAACTCTTTATTTCGCCAGGATGCTTTAAGACACAGGAATCACACTGACATATAAAGATCTTCCAAATCTCTCCTCTTCAATGACTTAGTGATTTCAGAAAACAAAATAAAATTTCAGTCTTTGGTCTAACCCTAAAGCCATATACTGAAAGTCCCGTGCAGATTCTTCCATTAACAAAATTCCAGTGTCTTGCCACCTACTCCCTCACTCTGATTGAAACAGCTGGCTTTGCCAAAAAACTGATTCTCCCTCTCCTATTTAAAACTAATCAATATGGAAAGAAGCATCTGAAATTAATTTTCAGGAGGTAATTAAATTCTTATTGCTGGAATTGTGCTGCAGATACCACTGACATTTAAGCAAGTGGCTGACTGAAAGCCCCACAGGTCAGTATGTCTGGCAAAGTAAGCAAGCTTGCTGCTCCTTCTGTTATGGGATGTTTCACGTTTTTCTTAGTACTCCTTCTGAACAAAAACCATTTAAGTCTCAAAACCACCTATGCTGTGAAAGAAATAAGCAAACAAACAGAACCCTTCTAGTTGTGTCTGTATCAGGCTTGTATGAACACAGCCCAGGCAGGATCAGGGTTTCATCATGCCAGATTTCAAATGGTAAAGCACATCTCCTTGGTTTAATTAAAGGAATCCCCAAGCAGGCTTACAACTGCACACAAACTGAAACTTTTAATTTGTCACTAGGCACTGACAGTCTTAAGGCTTTAACACAGCAGGTGGGGTAAAATTTACTTAAACCAAAATTCAGAACGAACTATAAATTAAGCAATGACAAAAACAGTAAGGACAGCTATAGTATATTCAGTTCATTCTGTTAAATAGCCTAACCTTCAAGTTGATAGATATAGCATTAAAATTAAAGAAGTATGTCTCCAGTCTGTATCCAGTATTTAACCCATATTTAAAACACTGGAGGAAAATCTGTATTTAAAGCATTGAAGAAAATGTGGTTTGGACCTCAGAGATAATTTTACTGAAAAGCAGTATCACAATATGGATTTGGACAGCAAAATTCACACCATCCCTTGGAGGGAAAAACGCACAAACAGAAACCTCAAACCCCAACAGACAGCATCCCACCAAACGCACTGTAAATCACAGGAAAAGCAAAACACAGGAGACATGCTGTGAGTCAGAAGAAACCTCCCAGAATCCCTATTTCTGTTCTTAATGGCCACAATGAGAATAAAACTTGATTTGTTGATGAAGACATTATTGCTTGTTCATAAAATTCTGCCTTCATTTTACCATCATTCATTGGTTCATACCCAAAGCATAAGACATAAACATGCTAAAGAAATCCCAAAACATAAGAACCAACCTAAAATAAAAAAAACCCCAAAACTAAAACATAATAAACCCTAGAAAGATTTGCTACTTTTAATAATATTTGCTATTGTGGTTACCATGTTTGAGGAAAATCAGTATAGGCCATCTGGGAGGTAATGTACCAGTACAAAATTCTGTAATATTGGTCAAAGGATCAGCTTACTCAGGGCATCCTGAGTTACTTCAGTTACCATCAGCAGCCACAACAGAAACTTGCAAAGGCCAAAATAATTCATATTCGATATACTGCTTTTGTAAGAAGTACAACACCATAATGTTCTTCGTATATATTTACCAGATTATCATTTAGGTTAACACTGTGCTCTCTGTGCACTAATAAGAAGACAGTGATTTCAGAGCACAGCTTTGAGCAAGATCATTTTATGCTACTTGCTGTCATCTCCCTGAGGACCAATACAAAAATCACCCTCATTATTTCAACCTGTAAAATCTCAAACTTTATCGGAGAGTTGAAATACCAAGAAAACATATGAGTTACCATTCTCCTCTAAAAGGATCCATGGATTTTTAATTTCCATCTAGCTTATCATATGGATTCCAGATTGGCAAAGATTTCATTCTGTTTTCAGATGGGGGAACAGGAAGTCATATATTAACATGATTATGCATTTAGGTTTTTTTTCTAGGAAAATGGCTAGACTTACATCACAACTTATTCCAATTTTTTTTGGAAGACCTTGTATCCCTACTAACTTAATGAGTGTTTAAAAAGTTCCAGCATCACAGAGCTCACGTAGAATGCCCTCCTTGAAATAAACAGGATGACAATATAGAAAAACTGTATTGGTAATTTTACATATAAAACAAACAGTTTAGTAGTTAACAGTAATAATGAAATAAGCTTGTTACAAAAGTACTGAGATTGACTATGCCTGAATCCCACTGGAGCTGCAACCTTTGTCCTCTAAATCACCACTGCAAGAATCTAAGTTTTCTCTACATTCCCTGTAACTCCACGTAGGAGAGAATGTGTGCTAGTTAAGCCTAGGCCACCTGGATAACCAGCCACCACTAAACAGCACATACAAGATTTTCCTCCTGTTCATTTACTGTCTCTTCCAAGCCATGTATTTCCACAGAATAGTAAACAATTTCTTTATCTTTTGACTTTTTATATGTCTTTCACTTTTTGTGCCAAAGTTAACAGGGGTGAGAATGAAGATTTTTCATAGCTTAGAAGACTTAAGAAGATTCAGATCCCCATATCCTGTGATTTTTACTAAGGAACAGAACTATGTACTCACTAAATGAAATTTTATCCAGAATAACACAGTAGTTCTAAGACCAATAACCTCATCCAAATAAATAAACCAACCATTTATAAAAAGCCCCAAGGAACTGGTTATATGGAACGAATTGAAAAACGTATTTGGCTGCAATGTTCAAAGACTAGATGGTTAAGACATACAGAACTCACTGAAGTTCAGTGTATGTTTTAACATCTGATTACTTAGGTCCATATGAAAATCTGAGAGCTTTTCTTTTTTTAAATTTAATACATTAAATTTATTAATGTATACACCATGATATACAATAATTTTAAACTAGAATGGGGAAACCAGACTTACCATTAGAGGACCTGCATTCATTGAAGCTACTTGCTTACAGTGTATTCAAAACACCACAACCATGCTGAATTAAGACCACAAAAAAGTTTAGAATAGCACCCACTTCAACAAGTTCCTCAGCCCAAGTTATCCTCTGATTTGAGTCTTCCACTTCTCTCCTGGGCTTAATGTTACACATTAAGTGAACTCTGGATGAGCAGTATCAGAAGTAAAGAAAACAACAGCTATTAAAATTTACTAACGTAATGTAGGATTAGTGTGGTTGCAGGTGTTGAGAACAATTGAAGGAATGCTGGAGCCTGAGTCATGGCAGCACAGCACAGGAATAAGAAGCACCTCACAAGAACCCACAAAACCACCCCCACCGCTGAGGAGCAGCACTGCCCACTGCACCTCCTCCTTCAAACAAGCACCCCCAAGACTCCAAAACTAGATTTTGTGAGATCCACTAAGACCACCACCACCAGAAAGCCCCTGGGTAAAAGGCTGTGCACAAACCTCCTCTGCCTGCTTTGTCTTTTGATGGTCTCAGCCCGGACTTGCTCCAGGTGACGACAGAGCAGACACAGCTCCCCCACCCACATGTTTCCACCTTCCCAGCCTCTCAGGACCGGGCCTCTGCTCCGCCCTTCCCCAGCACCAAGCATGCCCTGCCCTGTGCTAGAACCTTCTGTGGAGGTGTGTGTTTCCACCCAGCCCGACGGCAACTCTCTCCTCCAGGGCAGCTGCTGCTCTCCTTTTATTCCTTTGTAGATGGAGTGGTGAACAGGCGGGGCTGGCAGGTTTGTCATCGTATGAACAGGGAAATACTGTAGCTGTGTCTCCTCCTAATGCAGGAGGCAGCTCTTGGGATGGCAGGTAAGTCTTCAAAAGAAAAGCCACCAGCCTGCCTGTTGGTCAGCTCTGCTGTTCCCCCCTAAGCTGCCTTCTGTATCATCAGGGGGAAAGGATAATGCTGGAAAGAGCAGATTGTTATCCTAGTTTTCCCAAATACAATGGCTGTAAGTAGCAGGAATATCAGCTGAGTGTATATGCCTTTAAATGGACCTAAATATTTTTTCATAATGTAAATTCATAATTAGGTTTATGCTCATGCATTTTCCTAGGCATTGCTTTGTGGGGGAAGGTTGGAAAATTATTTAAAAAATGTATATCAATATGCATTTAAAGAGAACAGAATTTTCATTTTCCAACTGCATTCCTGATAGTTTCTAACACCTGAGAGCATGACTTCTGAATAATTTGGATATGCAATATATCTTTCTCTGACACTTTCTTTTCTTTTTTTTAAAGGGAGATTATAGAACATAAGGGTTATTTGCAACTGTAAAAGCTATTCCTGTCTTGCAAAACAGTCTCAGCTTCTGCACCTTTGACACCAAACATCAGGTTAACTGTTAGCAAGAAAAGGCGTTTTATCAGTAAATGGTAAAACTCACCTTCGGTTTATCCAGCCAGCGGGCTTGGTGAAACTGTGTAGGCTAAGGTGCTCCAACTTACACCCTTCTTCCTCAGTTCTTTGGAGTCTCTGAAGTTTTGGCAATAACACATCTCCTGTGCATTTGTAACCTTGCTATTTCTGTGTATTGCTAGGTATTTTTTCTGAAAAAAAGTAAAAGAAGGAAAAAACCAATTAATTTCTTTCAGCAACAGCTGAGCTATTTTTATGTAGCTCTTGAGTTCTTCTTTTGCTAAATGTTGTTAGTAAAATTAAAGCTACTTCAGCACTTCTCAAATAAATAAAAGGCTATGAAAAAATGTTAATGGTGTTAGACAGCTTGAAACAAGATCAGTGCACAATCTTGAGTTGTTTACCAGTCATTTAGGGTTATAGCAGCATTTGAATTGTTAGTAGTCATCTCTAAACAACTTCCTGTGAAGAAAGCTTTATTTTCTCAGAAGAGGAAGACAAAAATAAGGTGATTTTTTTTTTTTAAACTCAAATATTTGACCAGTAAGTTACTCAGGAATGCCTGGTCTAAGTATGTTTCTTGTCATCTAAATAATGGAATAATGAGTGTTGGTTAGCTAACTCGCTCTAAATTCCTAGAGATGATCAGTAAGCAGGTGCTTTTAGGCCCAGATGAGCATCCAAGGTGGTTCATACTACATAAATAAGATCATATGAAAAAATGTGCCTTACTTCAGTTGGATTTTGTATCACAGTTTTCCACCTAGTGTTTTCAACAGAAAACCTGCTGAAGTGCCTATGCATGTTCTAGCAGCTGCCATAGAAAATTGAATTATTTACATGGCAAAGATCTCTCCCTACTTCACAAGTGTTACATCATTTTCACACTGTTTTTAATCTTTTTAACATTCTACAAATACAGAAAAACTATACACAACCAATCATCCTCTCCTCCCCTTCAAAAATCTTGGGTTTAACTCTGGCAGGACTAGCTTTAGTATTTAAAAAAAAAAAAACAAAAAACCACCAACCACTCAAAAAAATCAGGTATAGCTTAAACATACAGCTGGCCATAAATACAGAGCAACTTTACACCTGATGATTACTCTCACTTGTGCCATTAGTGCTCTTAGAACTGACAGCTAGATTTTTTTCTGAATACCATTATTCTTTCTTCCCCTTCCTCTTTTCTTGTGGTCTTCGCTGTCAAAAAATTGCAGCAAATCAATGCTGAAGCTTGTCAAGCACGAAGTGAATACTGCCACATAGAGTAAAGACAGTGGGTTAGTTTCAGTCATTCCTAGTCTGTGTTGCCACCTGCCAAAGAATCCGGCTCCAGGAACAATTGGATGTGCATGTACAGTAGCTCCAAGCCATCCATCACATGTTAGGGCTAAAGTACATAAAATGATTCAGCATCACCAGAAGTAAAAACAAGTCAGACTGGTTAGAAACCAGTCAGGTGGTGATCTTACCTCCAGTCACGCTCTTCTTCTTTGCCTGGCTTAAACTTGATGGATAAGTAACTTCTCCCATTCTGCTGTGGAGTGAGAAATGTGGCCTGGCTTAGCAAGGAGCCATTGTCTGGTTTAGCGCTGACATAGTGCAGGA
>VZTH01011483.1:3312-17589 GCA_013397815.1 Aleadryas rufinucha
ACGGCCACGGGTGGCTGCTCCCCCCCGGGCTCCGCTCACGGGCTGTGTCTGTCCCGCAGCAATGGCTGGTGAACGGCGGGCACACGGCAGACCTGTGGCAGAACTGCACCTCCGGAACCGTCTTCCACTGCCTGGCATCCTCCTCCAACGGTGAGTGCCTTGGGATCAGGGCTGCTCCCGCCCGCCGCTCGTGTTCTCCTCCCGGACATCTGGAATCAACGAGGATTTGCCTGTGCGGGTTATTTGAGATTCCTTCTCGGATTTTCCTGCATTCCCGGAGCTGCTCCCTCCCGCCCCCTCCCCTCGCCTCCTCTGCTCTGTCCCCCGCTGGAGGAGCACGGCTCAGCTGTGTCCCGGTGTGGGGACACGGGGCTGGCCCGGCAGGGGGGGATTGCTCCCCACTCCCCTCCCGGTCCCTGAAGCTGTGATGCGGCTTAGCAGGAGAACCCAGACCCGCTGCCCACCGCTGTGCCCGGCTGCCCTCGGGCTGAGGGGCAGCTCCTGGCAGCACCAGGGCAGGGTGACACCCTCAGCTGCACTGGAGGGGGCGTCTCCTGTTTTTAGCACATTTTTCCACCTGGCTGTACAAACACGAGGTGGCCCTTGGGGCAGGGCCGCTGGACGCCTGTCACCCTGCTGGGAGTTGAGGGGCTCTTTTTGTCACAGCTCCCTCTTGCTCTGCTTGTAAGGGGTCTGAAAGATGCCCACAGGGCCTGAGGACGCTCTGTCTCCAGAGGACACCTGTCCCCTACCTAGAAATCTGTCCTGCGTTTTGCTGTTGGGACAGGCTGCAGTTTTGGGCACAGCCTGGGGGTTTGCTGTGGAGCACCGTGGGCGCTGTGCTGGTGCTCGGGCCCTTCATCCCGTAGCACCTGCACATCTGGGGGCTCAACAGCCACCTCGGGACCGAGGTGGGGGAAGGCTGATGTCACACTGGGTGACATCAACCCTGAGCTGCTTGCCGAGGTCAGCAGGGGAGGAGGGCGTGCTGAGACACCGTGACACGCAGTTTCCAGGGTGACCAGTGGCCCCAGGAACACAAAATCCGTGTTCAGAGTTGAGCAAGCCCGTGCCTCAGTTTCCCTGGAAGGCAAAGCCACTGCCAGTGGTGCTGTGGCCACCGCTTGTTCTGTTAGCCTGGTTTTTGCTTTCCTGTGGAAACAGATTCTCCCGGTGTAACCCGCGGTGGCACCAGCTGTGACTCACACCGCTGTCACCAGGACAGCCACCCTGTGCCGGGAACGCGGGCCTGGGCAGGAGCACACCGATGCCGTGTGGCCCTGGTGAGGGGGGACAGTCACACCGAGAGCATTAAATGCTCCCGGAGGGTCCCTCAGTGAAAGGAGGCTGTTGAGAGAGTTTTTGGCGATTCCGATCAGAACCCCCAGCCCTGGGAGCAAACCACTGGCGTTCCCCACGCGGGGAGCTGATGCCGCTGCTCTGTCCCTCACCTTCCCCGCTGAGTCCCTGCCTGCGCCCGGGCTCTGGTTTCGCTGGGAGTGACGCTCCCCGCGCTGGTCTCTGCTGACGCCTGGTGGTGTCCGGGCCAGCCGGGAAGCGGCTGGATCCCATCCCGGGCCAGGAGCCTTCTGGAGTAGTATCCCTCATCAGCAGTTGGCCGGGCCGGCTATTGCAGCGTAGGCAGCCCCGCTTCGGGGCCAGTCATGCGAGCTCCGAAACTGCTGAGCCTCCACTTTGCGATGAAAGGCAGCGCTTGCCCCCAGGAGTCCCAGAGCCCAGGGATCTAAAGCCTCCCCAAATCTTTCGCTTTTCAAACCTGCACCGCTTTTTCTGGATGTTTACAGGGTGCTCTGCCGGGGCTGTCAGTGCTGAGAGGGGCTTTTCCGCACTGTGCCTGGGTGGTTTCCACATACCCGACGGTCCTGAGCGTGTGGGAGTGTCCAGTGCCTGTTCCCAGAGCTGCTGGAGCCTCTCCAGTGTTGGTTTTTCATCATTAAAGGGACGATAGTCGAGAAGACCCTGTTGAAAAGCAGCTGAGCAGCTGAGCTGGGTTGATAGCCCTGATTCGGTGGAATGGGTCCCTGCCCGTGGCAGGTGGGTGGAGTGAGATGATCTTTAAGGTCCCTTCCAACCCAAACCATTCTGGGATTCCAGGATAAAGTGCCCCAGTGAGCTGCTCTTCGAGTGGAAGTTCATCATGCTCAAGGCTTAAACAGCTCTCTGACAGCACTCACTCATCCAGGGCTCTGCTCTGGCATCAGGAGAAGGGGTTTTGCTCGGACGAAAGCTTGTGCCCCACCCATCTGCCCTGTGGCAGGGGTGTGGGAGTGGTGCTGCTGAGGACCCATCTTCCTCTGGTGGGACCCTGGATGCAGGGTCCAGAGCCCACCACTGCTGTAGGAACACAAAATCAAAGGATATTTCCTGGGCTTACGTAAGGCTTTTAAGGTCTGTTTGTACAAACAACAAAAATGCCACATGGTCTCCTTTCCCTCCCTGCCCCATCACCGCTGCAGGGAGCTGCTGTTGGCCACTCTTTGGGGCAGCAGTGAGGTCACGGGGCAAGGATGCTGTGGCACAGCCACCTCGAGGCTCACGCTTGTCTCCTGCCTCATCCTCACACCCCTTTCCTAGGAATTTGCTTATTTTCAAAATGAGGAACGGTCCCATACAAATACCACAAACCAGCCTCGGTTACAGCTCCCAGAACAGAGGCTGTGCTGCAGTGGGCTCCAGACAGCTATAAAAATTCATTTCCCTGTGCCAAGGGTGGTACTGAATGGTTAATCCTGGAGTGCCAAGGTGCTCTGGGGAAAGAGCAAGGAATCCTCGTTGGGAATTTTCGCAGAAGTTTTATCTTTACATAGAGGCAGTTTTTGTTCTGGCCTTACGGTGGCCTCTGGGGTGTGGTTATTTCTTCTTCTCTTTTCAAAAAGCAGTGGGACTCAGTGAGTGGAATTTGGGAATTAGATGGTGCTGGGTCACCTGTGTTCATCACGGATGGGGACTTTGGGGGCAGCTGGTGCTGTGATGCCCCCTTGGTGTCAGCTGAGCCTCCCCTGTCCCTGTCACACAGGGACCCTTTGCTTAGGTGACCTTTGTGGGGATGCCCAACGAGAAGCAGAACTTTTAAATCCGGCTGCCAGCGGGATTTGCTTTCGTTGCACACTGAGGCAGGTTCTGGGCTGGGCTCCTCACCCTACAGAGCATCCCATGGGGGTGGACCAGGCAGCAAAGCAGCACCAGGGCTGAGCTCAGCGCTGCCCACGTGAGGATTCCTGGGACGTCAGCAGACCCTGGGTCTGGGCTGGACTGGCCTCGGTGCGGGCTGAGCTCCCACCTCCCAAATTCCTCTTGGCAGGGCTCAGCCCCTCGGTGTGTGCGAGGGCTGATCCATCCCAGCAGGAGCCTAGGGCACATTCCCACCCCTTGTCCGTGCACAACCGCCTGCTTGTTGCTTTGATTTTTGCATTTGCTGTTAGATAATGCTTTTTTTTCTTCAAGAGGCTGAGAACTATGGAAAAAATGTTGCAATCTTTGCTTCGTTTGCGCTGTCAGACATTCCTGGAGAAGACTTATCTCAGGAATTCAGCTCTGAATCCCGGGACTGTGGGTCGGCAGGGCCGTGTGCCAGCCCCGGCTGTGCGGCCCTGCGGCCGGCTCGGGGCATGCGGCCGGGCCCAGCAAGTGCTCTCAAGGAGATTCCATCCCAAATTTCCAGACAGGGATATTTTTTCCACCAAAAATGGCATTTTCTTTCCGCAACTGAATGTTTTATGCAGGCAAGAAGACTTTTCTGCCTGGATGGGAGAGACCTTAAAGCCCATCCAGTGCCACCCCTGCCATGGGCAGGGACACCTTCCACTGTCCCAGGCTGCTCCAAGCCCCATCCAACCTGGCCTGGAACACTGCCAGGGATCCAGGGGCAGCCACAGCTGCTCTGGGCACCCTGTGCCAGGACTTTCCCACCCTCTGAGTAAAGAATTTATTCCTAATATCTAAAAATCTCCTATTCCAAGAGGATGTTTTATATTTCAGATCAGTTTCTCCCATAACTTTCTTGCCTTCAATAGGAAAGGGATTTCCTCTGCTTAAAACCATTTTTTTATTGTTGCTTGTTCTTCTTACAAAGAGCATCTGATAAGGAGAGATCAGGAACTGGTGCTGGATTTTTCTCAGCTGCTCCAGGTGTCTTTGGCTCCCATTTTTTCTGTGAGAGGTGGGGTCAGAAAACCTTCCCTGCCCTATTTGTGCTCTGGCCCAGAGAGGAATGGGAGGAGGAAGGCAACATGTGGGCAAATGATGACTGTTAAACCAAAGAAAGGGTGGGGGAGTCCCCTGCAGAGTCCGGTGCTGGAAAATCCTTCAATCAACCTTTTTTTGGCCTTGATGAGACTCTGGGATGTCCCCGTGGGCACAGGCTGAGTGACCCTGCACCAGGTCTGTGGGCCAAGGCACCACTGCTCCCCGCTCCTGCTCCTGCTGCCTGGACTGGAAACCACTGGGAGCTGGTGCCGCAGTCCTTGGGAGGGTCTGGGCATGGAGTGATGGATCTGCCACCTCAACACAGGCCAACAAGAGCCACCACACCAAGGGTCTGGGAAAGGAGCTGCCTTGGGCTTTGTGGAGCTGTTGGAAGGAGTCTTCTGTGGTGCCAGCAGCTTTCTGCTGCCTCAGCTGAATCAGGAGTGGCCTCTGCGGGATGTGAGCTCCGATGGGATGTCAGAGTGTGGCAGCTCTGGAGAGCTCTGGATGTCCTGGCCTCGTGGACTTATTGGATGGAGCTCCAAGGAAAAGGAAAGGGAGGAGAGCCGAGAGGAAAAGCAGGAGAGGAGAAGATGGGGTTTGAGGGGTTCATCTCCATCTGAAGGAGCTGCAGAAGAGGAGCAGGAGGTGTTGGACAGGACCTGGAGTGCTGTGTTAAGTCACTGCCTCCCTGCAGCCCCAGGGTTTCCCTCCTGCTCATCCCCTGGCCATCACAAACACCTTGGGAGCTCTTCAGAATACCCCTTTCCCGGTGGGATTTCCAGGAATACCTCTGGAATGTCTGACTTGGTGCCGTGGGAGGTTGGGCCACAGCAGGAGAAAGCTGCAGTGGAGCTGGATTTTCCCTGGGACAGCGCAGTGGCTCAGTTGGACAGACTGGGAGGGTGTTGTCCCCACAGGAGAGGGGTTCCCTGCAGCCCTGGGGCTGTCGGGGCCAGTGGGGGGGTCTGGGCTGTGCAGAGCAGCACCACAGGCACCTGAGCTTCTCTGACCTTGGGAGTTCTGAGGGGCCCCAGACTGAAGCACAGCCCAGAGAGTGCTGCAGCTGAGCTGCTGTTTCTGCATATCCAGTGCACCCTTTTCCAACCCTCCTCGGGGTGTTTGAATATCAAAACCACTGCAGGTCCCAGCACTTTGCTGCCACCCAGCCACTTCAGAGGGGAGGATGTGAGCTGGGCTCAGGTTCTTGGTCAGGCCTTGACACCTGAGGGTCTGCTCTGGAAAAGCCCTGCTCAGAAAACGTGGCTTTTCCTGCCAGCCCTGGGCCAGTACCTTTGTGCCTGTGCTGTTCCTGACCCTGCTGAGATCTACCTTGCAGCATGGCAGCAGCAGGTTTTGCACAAATTTCTCTTCTCCAGCTTTGTCTGTATTATATGCCACAGTTACCTCCTTAATGGGTGTTTTCTCCACCAGAAGTGGTTGCTTTTTAAATGTACAGAGCGTGCACACTTGGCAAAGGGAAAACTCCACCTGCAAAACGTTCCCATCAGCTGCAGATCCCAGCACGGAGGGGTTTTGAATGCACAGCGCTAATTTAGGGATGTCTTACAGCAGTGGATGAGCTGAGTGCTCAAATAAGTGTCTCCAGTTTGCACTTTGTTTTTTCTCCTTGGCTGGGTCCAAAGAGGGTGTAGGGGGTGTGAATTAAACCCCGGGGAGGCAATGCCTGTCCTTTAGGGCCTCTGCTCCTGGCCAAGGGCAGGTTTTTCCCTGCCCTGTCAGTCCTGTCTGGGAATAAAACCTCCCTGCAGCAGGCCTGGGGCTCTGCTGGAGGGGGCTGGCTTGGCTGCTGTCTCTCTGGGAGATTCAACTGCAATTTCTGCTCTGGATTTCTTTCTTTCATGCTGGATTTTAGGGCAGTGAAATATGGTCTTCATTATCCCAGGGCTGAAGTCTTTTCCCTGCTGTTGTAAGTAGTGCTGTGAGCACATCAGGGCTTGCAGAACTTAAGGGGAAATTCAAATTTGTGTTGTAAAAACGTCTTGCTTTGTCTGTGGCTGCCTGAAAGGGCTCTAAACCCACTGCTGCCGGCTCGTCTCCGGAAGCGGCGTGCAGGGTGTTATCTGTCCTTTCCATGCTGTTTCCTTTTCTTCTTCCTCCTGAAGAACAAAGATATAAACACAGAGCTGAAGAGATGCAGGAGAAAAACGGGATAACCAGCTTGCTGCCCAGGGGAAACCACAAATAACAGCCTGGGAGTAAACAGTGCTGACAGCCCGGCTGCAGCTCCGGCCCGGCCTCCCTCCGGGAAACTCGCTGTGTTTTTGAAATCCTAAGGGCTGGACACGGCACTAACAGCAAAGGGGTTAAAGGCATGTGGGGCTGAGGAGGTAAAAACCCTATCTGCAGTTACAGGGGCGATTTTAAATGTATTAAAGGCAATTAGCTGTCCTGATACAACTCAAGTCTGTGGGCAGCTGGCTTGGAGTTACTGGAGTTCTGGAACTCACTCCCGTGGGTCTCAGTCCTGGGCTGGGATCCTGCCCTTTGTTTTCACAAAGGAGGCCAGCAAAAGTCAGCAAAGGGCTGGATGTGAGCAGGCTCAGAGCTCTGGTCTGTGGGATCATGTCCTGATTTCCCTGCTCCCAGGCTGGCTGCCGAAACCCTCGGGCCACAGTGGGCTCCCCGCTCAGCACTGCCTTTCTCTTCCTCTGACACGGCTCTTTATGACAATGGGATTTTGCAAAGCCCCTATAAATCATTTGCATTCAGAACCAAAAACCAGGCAGGGGAGGCGGATGCAATTAAAGGGCAGCTCAGCTCAGCTCGGCTTTCCGTCTAGACAGCCTTCTCCTAAAATAACCGGCAGTGGGAGCATCCACCTCCCGGCAGAAAGGGCTCCTCTCGGGCCGGATCCCGTGGCCTTTGCAGTCACAAAAGGCTTGGCTTTCTGGGTCCTGGATGAAACTGCAGGGCTCGACTTTGGCTCAGCTGGTGCAAAGAGCGGGACACAGCCTCAGGGCTTGGGAAGGGGTGAGAGGAGAGCTTAGCTTCCCAGAGCTGGGATGGTAGCCCTGTCTGTGCTGAGGAAGGGAAGGAGAAGCAGTTCAGCAGCTGCACATCCTCCAACCGCTTCTCTGGTCTGATCCAAGCAAGGATTTATGATGATTTTAGTGGTGCTGGAGCTGCCTCATCCCATTTCCCACTGGTGGATCATGGCCAGAGCTGAAGGGGCAGCTGGGCCTGAGGCAGGGGGGATTTCCCTGCCCAGATACCTAAGATAGGGGAAATATATTGGACATTTTGTATGTACACTGCAGTGAAATCCACACTGGGATTTCCTGGAAGCAGCAATAGCTGCTACTTCCTAAGGAATGGCAGCAGCTGGTGCAGGGGAAGCACTGGAGCGAGGGAAGGGCAGCAGCTCCCTGATGCTGGGGAGTAGCTCAGAAGGGACGTGTGGCCGGGAAGGGAAGGGAAGGACCTGGCCGGCTGCGAGGGGCAGGGGCTGCTCTGGATGGCTGCAGAGCTTTGGGAGCAGGGACTGCCTCCGCTCCAGTGCCTGAACATCCAGAGGCAAAGACAAGGGGTAGAAATCCTGGTCCAAAGTCAAACGCACCAGACATGACTGAGAGGCACAGGATGTTCCTGCAGCCGTGGATTTGCTGGGAGTGCCCGTGGATCACGGCTGCCATCCCAGCCGAGGGCTGTGCCTCGCTCTCCGGTCCGAACTCCGCTCTTCTGTCCCCGAGTGCGGCTCGCAGGGATTTGGTGGGGACGTGTGGTCACTTCTCTGGGGCAGACGCTGCCCTGGGCAGTCCCAATGGCCTCGTTTGCTGCCCCAAGGCCGGACGTGGCTGAACTGAAGGGCAGCTTTATGTGGAAGTTCTGCTCCATTTCAGCCATTTGCTGCAGGGAGCCGATTCTGCAGGCAGGGGACTGAAGTTGGTGGGAGTAAAACTGTGGCAGGAACACGGAACCTAGCCTGAGGCTTCAGTGCTGCCTAATCCCATCCGAGGATCCAGCCCCAAGCATGATTTTTCTGCCTTTCACTGGGTGGCCTGTGCCTCAGTTTACCTGAGTCCTGTCTGCCTTTCATGGTGAATTAATCAATGCTGTGTCCTCAAAAACCTCTCGAGGAAGCTGCAATCTGCATTTCGATTTCAAACTTTATAAGGAAAGGGGCAGGCAGAGGTATTTGTGAGCACTGCCTCTTTCTGTCAAGAGCTCATGGCATGGAGCTACATTTTGCTTGTTTATTTATATTTTTTTTTACGTGGGGAGTTACACACCCACTAAGCCTGGAAATAGCTGAGCAGTGACTCACACAGGGGCTGGTTTAACTGCTCTGCTCTGGGACGCAGCTGCGTTTGGCAGCTGGGGAAGGCTCTTCCAAAAGGTTCAGCTCCGCAGGGGCAGAGGGAGTTTTCGTTCCCCGTGTGTTTATTTGCCCTCGGAGCTCGGCCAGCGCGGTGTCCCGGAGCTTGCCGCACTTGGCTCTGGTGTTTGCAGCACAGCTGAACAGCCGGGGCCTGGCACGGAGCTGGGGAGAGGCTCTGTCCGGGTTTTGCAGGTCGGGGTTGATGTCTCTGCTCTGTTTTACGGCAGACGATCCCGAGGCAGCGCCCAGCCCTGTGATCCGTTCTATTCCAGCACTCGGCATCCCCAGGGCACCTGAAATCCCGGGAGCACCGTGCCCATGTCGGGGATCCCAGCAGCTGGGGCAGCCCTGGGTGTGTCCCCAGCTGCTCCAAAACCCCGTGGGAGCCAGGGTGGGGTGGTGGCCCGGGGCTGCTGGCAGGGCCATGGGCACAGCAGGGGCTCCACGGTGCCCACGCTGAGATGTCCGTCCGTCTGTCTGTCTGTCCCCAGAATGGCTGCAGTCTGTCCAAGCCATGATGATCCTCTCTGTCATCTTCAGCGTCCTGTCCCTGTTCCTGTTCTTCTGCCAGCTCTTCACGCTCACCAAGGGCGGCAGGTTCTACATCACCGGAGTCTTCCAGATCCTCGCGGGTGAGTGGGGCTGAGGGGTGGCACTGTCACCTGGGGCCAGGCTGCCAGGCAGGCCAGGGGAGAAGGGCATGAGCAGCTCCTGGGGCAGAGCAGGAGGGCTGTGGAGCTGCTGCTGGCCTGGCGAAGGGAAGGGAAGGGAAGAGAAGGGAAGGGGGGATGAGTAATTCGGGGGGTTGAGGTCTCACGCCCAGGATGGGATCCAGCTGATGGACCATTGTGCATCCCGGCTCTTCTGCCCTTGCACAGGTAAAGTGCACCAGGATTTCTGCCCCAGACAGGGAGGTCCTGGAGGGACGGGGTGCCAGAGCTGCTGGGGCAGAGCTGGGGGCAGAGCTGGGGGCACCAGATCACAGGGGTGCTGGAACAAGAGCTCTGCCTGTTCCCCAGGGCTCGGGGTGGGATGTTGGGTGTCCAGGGTGCTGTGCTGGCTCTGGGACCCACCTTCACCGTGCTGGGTGAGGCTTCCACAGCTGCTGGCGGGGTGGAGAAAGTCGTGACGATCCTGTTTTGGCAAAGGAGGACTCGGTGATTATTTATAAACTTGCCATGACGGGGCCTGGTGCTTTCCCCATGAGCACAGAGCCCCAGAGCTGCAGGGTGAGCTCTGACTTGGACTGTCAGCTGCTATTTTTAACTCTTTGAGAACTCACTGCTGGAAGGGAGCCACAGTTCACGTCCTGCCCTGCAGTTCCCCAAGTACGTATGTAAAGGCACTGACTCTGTTTATGTTTCCATGTATGAAACCAGTGGAGGAGATTTTCAAGCTTTCAGGCTAAAAAATGTAATTGTGCTTCGAGGTCCTGGCTGCATTAGGACAGAGTCCCTGGGAAGGAGACTGATTCTTTCCTAGAGCTTTTCTTTTTAGCTTTAGAACTAGAAGTCACCCAAGGTCCTGCCACTTCATCAGTGGAAAAACTCATTCACTGAGTTTAGACAAAGTTTCTAGGCATCCTCTAAGCAACTGGCTTTCCCAAACCCTGGAGAAGGCCAGAGCTACCTTTATCGGCATGAAATCCATGATGAGTGGATCTGCTTGGTCACAGTGCACATGGAGTTCAGATCAGTTCACCATCTCTGGAAAAAGAGATGGATGGAAACTCATTAGAGCCATGGAGCCAAGGAGGGGAAATGGGCATTAATAATGCAATTACCTGCCTGAGAGCTCTCTAACAGACCTGGGAGCAGAAGGCTTCTCTCTCCTGAAGGATTGCTGGTGAATCCTCGCTGTCAGAGAAAGAGAAAATGGGATTGCAGCCCTCCTGCCCATGCTGGGTGTCCTGAGGGGATGCAGGGCTGGGCCACAGACCTACAGTCTCTTTCCTAGTTGAGCCTGAGCTGTGGGTCAAAGCCATGCCCAGGCGGTGTGAAGGACAATAAAAGTGTCCTCATCCCATCAAGCTTCCCTGTGGCCATGGGGAGCTGTAGGCAGAGGTCTGGATCCAGGTGGACCATGCAGAGGTGGGCACTGGTGGCCATCCTTGCTGCTCTCCCTGGCCAGGGTTGGAGGAGGAGGCTCAGGTCAGTTTTGATTTTGTGACCCTAAATCTCAAGGTTGTTGTTAGGAAACAGGACATGGCTGTGCCAGCACTGCCACGAGAGCCCAGCTGGAGCTGGGGACAGCTTTGGTCACAGGAGCTGAGCCTGTTCTGGGCTCCTTGCAGCTGCCTGTGGGAAGCCAGGGCTCTGGTGGGTGGCAGAGCTGGGCAGTGCTGCCCTGAGAGCCAGGGAGGAGGGCAGGGGCTGGCCCCCACTGGAGCTGCAGCTCAGGGACACCAGAGGGAAGGACAAGAAGAGAAGTGTGAGGCCACTTTGGTCTGTGGTGCAGCAGCCAGGTGGGATCATCCCCAGCACCTTCTCCACACAGCTTGGAATCACCCCCCAAAGCCTGGCTGGACTTGTCCTGATGGCATCAAGGGCATCAAAAGGCCCTCAAAGGCTCCCCTCCATCCTTGGTGGGTCCCTCATATCCACGGGTAACTCCTCACAGCCCAGCATGGCAGAGACGTTGGTTTGGGCCGCTCGGGGTCTGACCCAACGTTTGCATTCCTCCCTCCCTCTCATCATCACTTTTATCCCTTCTCTCCCATCCCTCTCACCCCGGAGCTGCTGCCCCGTGGGGTGCAGAGGGTGGGCTCAGCCCCGAGGGCTGTGCCTGCCCACATCCCACAGCTGTTTGCGAACACCTGGCTTGGAGAGCTGCCCCGGAGCTTGTACAGCCCCAGCCGGGTTCCTGCGCAGGGCTGGGGCGGCTCCAGCAGGAGCAAACCCTGGGAACAAATGTCAGGAAGCGTTTGCCCTCCCGACTGCCAAAGCAGGGCCGGAGCGTGTTCCCAAAGCCCGGCTGCACAGGGGGATGCATCGCTGCCCGCAGCAGTGCAGGCAGCTGGCTGCAGCCGGGCCTCCCTCCCTGCCCAGCGCGTTCTCGGGGCAGTGCCCCGCAAGTGCAGGCGCAGCCGTCGCCTCCGGCCGGCCGCATTCCTGCTGCGGACAATCGCCGCTGTATCTCGCGCTCGGTAGGTGACTGGGTGGCCGCACGCCTGGCCCCTGTCCCGCGGACAATGGCCGTGCTCTCTGTGCATGGGCCGGGCAGTGGGAGTCGGCTCCCGTGCCTGGAGAATGGAAACTGCTCCAGGGGCGCGTTAATGGAGCGAATTCCCACTTGTGCACTTTCCCGGAACAAAAGGAGCAGTGTCAAGTGGAATTACAGCTCAAATATCACGGTGCTGAGATGTAGGTTGTCCTGAGGTCCGGGCAGGGGATTTGGAACTTGGCTCCAACAACAGCCCCACGACTGTATAATAAAACTGCTGCGATTGACTGAAAGAGCTTGTTTGGGGCAGGAATAGAGGTGGCTTTGTGTGAGCCCCGGGCGGTGCCCACCCCTCTTGGGGGGGGTTGCAACAAAGCTTAAACGCTGCCCACCGGGGCTGGGCCTGGACCCCGGGACACCCCTGGGACCCCCACGGGCCCTGGCTGGTCAGGGGGTGCCATGAGCCAGGGAAGAGGGATGAGCCATGGGCATGGAAGGGTTTGCGGGGAGTAGGGTTTTCAAGGAACAGGATTTGCTGGGAGCAGGTTTTGCAGGGAATGGGGTTTTCAAAGAATAGGGTTTGCTGGGAAAGGAGTTTGCAGTTGAGCTCCTGGTACAGTTGTGCAGGATGGGGGATCACAACCAGAGCATCCTGAGACCCAGCTGTGTTTGCGGGTTTTATCACCTGGAGAGGTGATTCTTGCTTTGAAAGCCCAGGTCTGACCTCCTGCAGCACCGCAGGGAGGTGGCTCAGGCCAGGGTTTTAGGCAGGGCATCGAGGAGCAGGATTGGTCTGGAGCAGCAGCCCTGAGTTGGGGCTGCCTGAGGGATGGGTTTAGCTCAGGTGAAGCTCCAGCTTTGTCTGCTCCAGAGCCTCTGGCTGTGCTTGCTGAGCACGGCAGAGACATCCCTGCTCACCTCCAGCCAGGCCAGAGCCCACAGCATCCCCTCCCCAAATCAGGAGACTCGCGCTTTTCCAGGAGCCAGGATCCAAGGGGGCAATAACACCACCAGTTCCCGTGCCGATGTTGGGTGTTGTCCCGTGTGACTCCGGGTTCCAGCAGGGAATGTCCGTGCGTGGCCTCATTGACGTGTCCCCTGTGCTTCCCTGCAGGGCTGTGTGTGATGAGTGGCGCTGCCATCTTCACAGTGAGGCACACGGACTGGCACAAAGCCTCAGAAAACACCTCCTACGGCTTCGCCTACATCCTGGCGTGGCTGGCCTTCCCCCTGGCCCTGGCCAGCGGCATCATCTACGTCATCCTACGGAAGCGCGAGTGACGCCGCGGGACCTGGCCTGGCGTGACAGGGGCACTCGTGACGTCCTCGGAGGAGACGGAGGCGGGGGAGAATAGACGAGAAAACGGAAAAGAAAATTAACCAAAAAACAAAACAAAACAAAAGGAATAAACCCTCCCATCCAAACCAAACCCAACCGACCCCCAGAGGAAACACTCAAAGGGTTCCTTGTTAATTGAAGATGTATATAGTATCTATGGTTTAAAAAACCTATTTATAACACTTTTTACATATATGTACATAGTCTTGTTTGCTTTTGTTGACCATGCGCTGTTTTAAAGCCTAAAGCAAGTGCCTAAGGAACTCTCACTCCTAACAGTATAACAAGAGCGCAGTGATTTTTCTCTCATGCAAAATCCTCTCTGAGCTGAACTCTCCTGCCCTGTCTCAGCCCGTGTTGAACCATCAGAACCCCCAGCCCTGACTGGTTTTAGGCTGGCATGGATCAGAGTCACGCCTGGTTCCGCAGCCGGAGGGCTGGGCCCTGCTCCTGCCACATGCTGTGATCCAAAGGGCACATCCCGATCTGACAGGAGACGCTTCCAAAAGGTTTGAAGGATTTCGGAGCAAAGGCTTTGATTGCCCCAAGTGCCTAAATGACTTATGTGCCTAAGTCCCATTGCCTTGCCACCACACCCACTGGGAATTTGGGCTTTTAAATCACT
This sequence comes from Aleadryas rufinucha, assembly GCA_013397815.1. NCBI lineage: Eukaryota > Metazoa > Chordata > Aves > Passeriformes > Aleadryas > Aleadryas rufinucha. The sequence continues at coordinate 16,987 of VZTH01011483.1, forward strand.
TAGGTCGCGCTGCAATCCAGCCCGGGCCGTCCTCCTTCGCTCTGCTGGGGTTGGGCTGTGCCGAGCCGAGCGCTGGGAACCGCTGCTCCCAGCCTGGAACGTGCTCTGTCCTTGCCGTGGAGCTAAACTGCCCACCCAGCCTGTCCCCGAAACCCAATACCAGATGTATGAAATGGTGCTATCTATTTACCATTCCTTATCCTGCTAAGCCATTTAACCTTAGTCACTGGAAATTCAGTTAACGACCTTGAGGTAAACAACCAAGCTAGAAATGAGAAATAATTCTGTGTAATATAAATGAGCTATAACTGCTTTTGTACTTAGATTTGCTCTTACTATTATTTTTAATAAAGCATTTATAACCAAGATTCCTTTTTCCCCTCCATGGTGCAGAGGAACAGAAGCAGCTCTGGCTGGAGCCTGTGGGGCTCTGGCACCGGAGCAAGATGTGAGTCCTCTGTCTGTCAGCAACGAGTCTGGCCATGAATGGAACAGGCACAGCACAGACCCCGGGCTGCCTCTGAGGACTCCAGACACTGTTGCTGTTTTTGGTTAATTTGGGTTTTTTTGGGGGTTCTACTTTTTTTTTTTTTTTTTTTTTTT
>VZTH01011483.1:17597-153935 GCA_013397815.1 Aleadryas rufinucha
TTTTTTTTTTTTTTTTTGCTTTGCTTTTCTGATTTTATACCGACTGTGTGGACTAAGAAGCAATGAAATAAAAATCAGAATAACTCAGGTGCTTCTGCTTTTTGGGGTTTTGGGGGGTTAGAGGTGGACTGTGCTCCACCAGCCTTCTTGCACAGCCATCCCATGGAATCATGGAATCACAGAGTGATTTGAGTTGGAAGGGACCTTAAAACCCCTCTAGTCCCACCCCTGCCATGGGTGGGGACAAAGGGGCACATATCTTTCCCTTCTGAGGAGCAGGCAGGATCGCAAGTGGGTTTTCCCTCCTGTGGGGAAATTAAAAATATTCTTCCTCATTTTGGATCAACATCTCAGAAGGCAGAAAAAAGCTGAGTGCTTCAGTTCTGCCCCTGCTCTTTGGCCATTCCCAGAGTAAACGAGTGAGTGGCATCGGTCAGGCCGACACCTCGGGCTCGCAGAGCTGCTTTGTGTCGAGGATGCAGTTCTGGAAGTGCATGCAGCAAAAGGACTTTTCAAAGGGGAAATAAGGTAAAGGGCTGAAAACCTTTTGGAAAGGGTCTGAAGGGGAACAGCCACTGATTTGCAGCAGAGTTGACATCCTGTCCCCCAGACTGCCAAACTGGCATGGAGCTGTGTCAGGGGAGGGCTCGGTTAGATACCAGGGAAAGGTTCTTCCCCCAGAGGGTGGTGGGGCACTGAACAGGCTCCCCAGGTGTCTGTGCAGGGTCAGGAGCTGGGCTGGATGATCCCTGTGGGTCCCTTCCGGCTCAGGATATTCTGTGATCCTGTGGAACTCTCTCGTTCAGGCTGACTCAGGTGGGTTGGCTGATATTGAACCCTGTTTCCCTGGCTCTCCACCATGGCCGCAAACACTCCAAAGCTCGGTGGGGATGGGAGCTGCTGGGTGACACCCTGCACCAGGCCCTTGGCTCCTCCTTTGCCCTCTCCTCCCGTTATTCCCCGTTATTCCTCCCGTTATTTCCCCATTATTTCCCCGTTATTCCCCTCGTTATTCTCCCCGTAATTTCCCCGTTATTCCTCATTATTTCCCCTGCTATCCCCCGTTATTGCCTCCGTTATTTCCCCGTTNCCGTTATTGCCTCCGTTATTCCCCCGTTATTCCCCTTTATTCCCTCCGTTATTTCCCCGTTATTCCCCAGCCCGTTCCCGGCGGTGCCGCGCGAGCTCAGCCCCGGCCGAGCGCGGAGCGCGGGCGCCCTCCGGTGGCTGCGGGCGGAACGGCGGCACCGGGACCCCCGAGCCGCCCCGGGCCCGGCCGGGCTGCGGGACACGGCCGAGAGGCGACAGCGGGGATGGACGGCCCCGGGCTGCGAGGAGCGCCTGTCGGAGCTCTGGAATCCCAGAGAGATTTGGGTTGGACGGGCCTTGCAGCTCATCTCGTTCCACCCCCTGCCATGGGCAGGGGCACCTTCTGCTATCCCAGGCTGCTCCAAGCCCTGTCCAGCTTGGCCTGGGACACTGACAGGGATCCAGGGTTAGCCACGGCTTTTCGGGGCAACCTGTGCCAGGGCCTCCCCACCCTCACAGGGAACAATTTCTCCCTGATATCAAATCTAAATCTACCCTCTGCAACTCGAAGCCATTCCCTTTTTTCCTGTCGCGCTGTGCCTTGTCCCCAGTCCCTCTCCAGCTCTCTTGGAGCCCCTTTAGGCACTGGAAGGGGCTCTAAGCTCTCCCCAGAGCCTTCTCTTCCCCAGCTGAACACCCCCAGCTCTCCCAGCCTGGCCCCACAGGCTGCTGTCCCCGTGGTCAGGTGGCAGGAGATGGGATGCAGCTCCCAGGCCGTGTTTAGCAGCAGGGAGAGCTGGCTCCCCTCCACAGGCATCCCTTACCGCCCACTGGGAATGGCTCAGTTAAAGTGTTAAAGAGTTAAAGTTTATAATTAAACCACAAGATGCTCCAGGAGTCTTTATTCCCATCTCCTGCTTGTGTGGGACTGTCACCAGCTCCAGGCTGGACCGGCCTTTGTTTCACCAAACCTTGGAAACCTCAAGTGTGGAGAGTCCCCAGCACTCCCCTCCTAGGGAAAAAGCCTTTTCTAAACGTCCCAGACCCCAGTCTGCCCCTCATTGCCTCCAGTGGCCACAGTATCCATCCTCTAACCCCAGCCCAGGGATCCTTCTCCACAGGGGATGTGGGGACCCACCAGCAGCCAGACTGGAGGCACGTCCCCACCCCCTGTGCTGTGCTCCCCACACGGCTCTTCCAGCCCCCGAAGTGACAAAAGGCATTAAAGCAGGACCCAGCCTTTCTGCCTGATCAGCTGTGAGTATTCTCAGAGCTAAATGAGTCTCCAAATTTCAGTGCTCCCTGGGGCTACAGCCCAATTAAAATCCGAACAGCCCATAAAGCAGCGAGCCGAACACAACAGCAGCAGCAGCACGGCACGAAATGGCACAGGGGTGAAAAAAATATAAGGGAAGTTTCTTTAATGTGTGTTATGTCATAAAAGCAATTGTTTAAATGGCTTTTGCAGCGTTCTCAGTAGTAAATACTCCTGCAAAATGCGCTGAGCAAATCTGATCTCTCTCTTCCATTTACTGCCTTGTAAATTGAAAAATTACGGTGGGAATTAAACCCGTGCGTGCCCGGGCACAGCTGCCGGTTCTAGCCCCTCGCCCGGCGGGTCCCGGCGGCGGCCGGGCGGGGGCAGCCCCGGCACAGGGACCGGGAGCGCTCCGGGCCGGGCGGGGGCAGCGGCGGGGCCCGAGCCCTGCGAAGCCGCCAGCCCTGCCCCGAGGGACCCGGAACACGGGATACGGGATATGGGATATGGGCGGGACCCGGCCCGGCCCCAGCGCAGGCAGGAGCAGCCAAGCCTAGGCGAAGGGGTTCTCTCTGCCCGCTCAGGTGAGACCCCACCTGCAGAGCTGCCCCAGCCCTGGGCCCCAGCACAGGCAGGACCTGGAGCTGCTGGAGAGAGTCCAGAGGTGTGCTCCGAGGGCTGGAGCCCCTCTGCTCCGGAGCCAGGCTGGGCTCCAGGGCACAGTAGCTACTGCTGCCCTTCGCCTGCAGCCCCTGTGCCCAGCACGGCCCCTGCACACTCCAGCAAGGCTGGTGCTGGCACCTGGGCAGCCCAGCTGCTGCAGCCACCTCCAAGTACCAGCTAATCAGTTAATTGTGGCTTGACTTGGGTCATTAACTCAAGGGAAGGTTTCCCTGAGCAGCCCAGAGTGGCTGACAAGCAGCCAGAGGCTTTAGCCTGTCCCAATGAACCAGTCAGCTCTTCAAGGGGCTCAGATAGGGAAGGCTCCGGTGCAGACAAGTCAAGATGAACCGAGGGGGAGTGAGACCCAGGCCCTTGGCAGCATCTCCAAGGCACCTAAAGATGCCCCAGTCCCTCCTCATCCTCCTGGCTGGAACCTGGCAATGAAAAAGGAAGACACCTGAAGGGGATCAGCATTTTTGACTCCTTTGAAGTCAGTGTCAGAGGCCAGATCCTTGCAGAGAGCTCAGACATCCTCAGGATCAGCTCAGGCCAATCAATGCAGTGGCAAAGTTTGTCAGCAACAAGTAATTAGTTATCCTATGTGTTCTGCATGGAGGGAGCAGCACAGGTTAGTGACCCTGGCACTGGAAATCCGAGAGCCCTAATGCAAATCATTCTTTGCATTTTCTACTTTGGCTGTGTTTATTAACTAAATAAGATGAACCACATCCACGCTCATTTTATTGCTGCCGTTCAGCAAGAACTCTGCGGGGTGGCAATTTTTTGTCATCATTTTTATGTTTTTATTTGACTCAAAGAGTGTCAGACAACCCAACCTGGATGTCCAAAGCTGACACTTCAGCCCTTTCCCAGACTATCAGAGGAGACTCAGATCACCCCTGACTGGAGAAGGTTTTATCACTACTCAGTAATTGGGTGAATTAAAATAAATGCTATAACAACACCATTGCTGGGCTTTGAATAAAGCCACCCTCTCCTCATCTCCCCTGCCAAACTCCCCCAAGCACAGGGGTGTGAGGGCTGCATTTCCCCAGATGGGTTTGAGCTTGGATATGGATAGGGAATGAATGTATATTGAGTATATTTCGTATATTTTAGTATAGCATTGTATAGTATATAGAGTGTTTATATATACACACTATAATAGTATATAATATAGAATTTAGTATATTTTTTATGTATTTGGTATATTTAGATCCCTTCAGGACTTGGCTGGCATGGTCTCAGCCTGCTTTCAGCATGCAGCAACATTTCCTCTGCACCCATCCCCATCTCTGAGCCCTCCCATCCCTCTCCCTCCCTCATCCTCCCGTCACTGCCCTCGGGCTCTGACCCCCAGCCCTCCTATTCTCACTTGGTCAACTTTTCCCTGTAATTATTTAGCAGAATTATTGATGCCTCCCTGCCCAGGGCTCTTTGGGCAGTGATTTATGGAGCGTTTCCTGGCCGCGGGTCCCTCATCCCCTCGTGGGGCCGGGCAGGGGCTGTGGGCAGGAGCTGCCACGTCATTCCCGGGGTGTGACAGTGCTGCTGCCCCTGTCCCGGGGCCAGCGGGGCTCAGGTGCTGCAGAGACACCCGGGAGTGGGCAGGGCTCTAATGCTGCTGCAGCCAGGGACGGGTTGTGCCGGGGCCGGAGCGGAGCAGCTCGGGGCCGTGTGTGCCCTCAGCCCCCGCAGGGTCTGGCCTTGTCCCCACCCAGGGAGGAGCTGCCCCTTCCCTGCCCCGGGATGGGCAGAGGGAGCTGTGGCTGCCCAGAGGTGCTCGGGCCTGGGCTGGGAGCCAGCAGAGCCCGAGGCTCACCCACAGACCAGGAGGGAGCAGGTCCTGGGTGCGCTCTGGGATCCATCTCTGCCCTCATCCCACAGCCAGGGCTGTTCCCTGGCTCTCCGTCCTCCCTCAGCTCCCAGCATTAACAAGCCGCTTCCCCCAGGCTGATGAAAGGATAAAAGCCCCGTGTTGTCTCTGGTTTATTTGCTTCCTGGGGGATAATTCAACATGTTTAGCTTTCCCCAAGGGTGAGCTTTCCTGGGGGAATCTTTGGCTGGCACTTTGCAGGATGGTTTTATTGCTCCTCTGCAGGTGCTGAGTGGGGAGAGGCTTTATTTTAAAGTCCTTTAACTGCTTCATTACAGTCTTTGTCGGTCATGTCTCCTTTCATATCCACTTTTTCAGCTTTCATTTCCCAGGGCTCCCTCTTATCTGCCTTTGGAGGCAGCCCTTGTAAAAAAAAAACATTTAAAAAGGAAAATCAAACCCCAAAGCTCTGTCCCTGGGCTGCTTTCAAGAGAAAGGCCCCTGCCCCCTTTCAAACCTCTTTTCAGAGAAATGGATCCCAACCGTGCGTGCGCCACAGCCCCCAGGAACGCCTTTGAAGTAAATTAAACCTAATTAGTGTCTATGATATAGATGACCAGAGGAGCTCCCGCTGTGTCCCTGGCCTGGCCCTTGGCGGAATCTTTAACCCCTGTCCCTTGCTCTACTCGCCTCTAATTGACCGTGAAGCACCTGGGGGTGGCTTGGGGGATCCCATCTGCCCTGTGCAGGGCAGGATTCCCCACTCCAAGGGGATGGGGAGGCTTTAATAGGCTGAGGAAGGCTGGGATAATGAATTCCCTTCCACCTCCCCTTCCTCGTGTTCAGTATTTAATTCTGCTTTTTCTTCTCTCTTATTCCCCCTTAATGAGAGACCCCCTGAGCCCAGGGGCATCCCAGCACCGCCCAGAGCCCTGGCCCTGCTGGGGAGGTGGAGCTGCCCCTGACCCATCTCAGCCCAGGAGCAGGTGGAGCAGGAGGCTCCTGAGCCCGGTACTGTAACACATCCAGGGTGGGCTCTGCCAGTGTCCCAGGGCTGTGACAGATCCAGGGTGGGCTCTCCCAGTGTCCCAGGGCTGTGACAGATCCAGGGTGGGCTCTCCCAGTGTCCCCGGGCTGTGACGGATCCAAGGTGGGCTTTCCCGATGTCCCAGTGCTGTGACAGCTCCTCGAGGTGGGGTTTTCCCGTGCCCTGACCTTGTGACAGCTCCTCAGGGGGGCTTTCCCTGAGCCCACCCAGCCCTTCGCGTGCCCCACCCAGCACTCGAGGGCCCAGCTGCCTTTGGCACCAGCTGTTGTTTGGTCAGGAAAGGTCGAGGTGGGGATTTTGGGGGTGTGAGGGGGATTTGAGGTCCCTCTGGCCCTGTGTCATGCTCGGAAAGCAGCACCTGGTGGCCTCGCAGGCTGGGCAGGCTCAAGGCCAGTCGAGGGGTATTTGCATATGCAAATTACACCACACCCACACAAGAAAGGATTTCTGTCCTTCCCCTGTCCCTAAGGCCTGCCCGGATCCCCCTGAGGCACCACCAACATCTGGGGTTCACTAACCCGCAGCGGGGTCACCTCCTCCTCCTCCCGAGAGGTGTCAGAGCAGACCTCGGGGACCCCCTCGGGACAGCTGTCACTGTCTGGAACGTCTTCATCCGGCGGCAGCAGTGCCCAAAGGGCTCCGAGCTCAGCTGGTGGCACCAGCTGTGCTTGCCCTGGCAGGGGGGGACCCGGAGCTCTGGACTTGGCCAGGGAAGGGATGGGAACCGGAGCATGAAATTTGCTGGTAGTCCTGGAGGGCTGCCTGGCTGAATGTCCTGGTCTGGGGGAGGACGTTCCCAGCGCCACAGCAGCCTGGCAGTGTCACCTCGGGGCTGTCCTGGAGTGCACGAGCAGCGATTTCAGTCCCCGCACGCACTCGTGTGCACACAGCCTTCCGAAGGGGCTGCATATTTTATGAGGGTGGCTATAAATAAATTACGGCCAAATTAAATCGTGAAGTAAAAGTAACCCCCGTGGAGCTGAGAGGCAAAGCAAGTGAATCCCCGAGCGCCGGGAATGTGCAGGAGAGGGCGGTAGGTCCCTGCAGCACGGGCAGCGGAGCTCCGTACTGACAGTGCCTGGCAGCGGAGCTGAGCATCCCGGGCTGGCCGTGTTCCCGGATTCCCGACGGGACACAGAGGTGTCAGGGGCCGAGCCAGGCTCTGGGGCAGTCAGAGACCGAGTCACCCCTGCCCTGAACAAGCACCCAGAGCATCCTCCTCCTCTTCCTCTCCCGGGCTGGCTGAATAAAGCCAAACCCAGGCGTTTGGGTTTGCTTATTCCATGAAGGGATTCACAGGCAGGAACAATTTTAGTTTAAAGCAGCAACTTTGTGGCTGAGGATTTGCCTCAGCAGAGACCAGCTCAGACTGGTGCTTGGCCTGGCCAGCACAGCCTGTGGGGTTGGGTTTTGGGATGAACTGGTCCATTTGGAGGGTGGATTCGTGCCCTCCCAGAGCCTGGTGCTCAGCCCTTGCTGGGGCTCCGTGGGGAACCTGCACAGATTTCCTCCAGTCCTGGACTTCTCTGATGAAGATTGATGCCTGGAAAAATCCAGCAGTCCCACAGCGGGGTTTAGTTCAGGGCAGAACAAAGAGCCAGTGAATCTGTGTGAAAGTGAAGGGTGTCATCGACTGAGGTGTGCAGGGTGCCCTTCCCTGCCACGGAAATCAGGTGAGCAGCATGTTGGTGACGATGGCAAACGGCAGCAGAGCCGGGAATTCAGCGGGACCCAGCCTTGCCCTCATCCTTTTCTGGTCTCCAGTGTTACTGTAAATAAAGGGGTGGCAGGGGTGAAGCAGGAGGGTAAGTGGCTGCCCAGGGTGGCACTGGTGTCCACTTAAGCAGCTGTCTGGAACACCCCAGTGCCTCCCGTCAGCATCCCAGGGCTGGAGCAACGCTTCCCCTGCTGCCTCCTGGGATGGCCGGATCTCAGCAGTGCCCTCCCAAACCTGAACAGGGGAGCTGGGGCAGTGGGGAGGAAGGATGGGGATCCCCAAGTGCTTCAATATTCTAATCACTCCATCTTCTGGGAGATAATACTTTTAATTTTTGCCACACAAAGAATATGTCTTAAACCAGAAGGGGTTTGCCTAATTCATCATGCTTGCTCTGCACACAATACCAGAGCTGACAAGCAGAACATTTTAAAATGAGAGAAGTGGACATAATTAATGCTCATGAATTGCAAACGCTTCTTTATTAAAGGGCTTTTGCTTGCCCCAGGACCATCTGCTTCATATCACTGGGCCAGGGTCCTCGGGCTATAATAACTTGCAGCTTTAATAATTTTACCTCTTAATTAAAGCTCATCTCAAGGTGCAGGAGCACAGACATGTTCCAAGCCCAAATCTGATTTTTAACGGAGCAAACCTTGAGGGATAGGTAATAGAATTTGCATCTTTTCCTTTGAAACCTCCCTCCAGCGAGCCTGAGGGAACCTCCTGCCTGGAGAGGACCAAGGCACCAGTGTCCTCCAAGGTGGCGATTTTAGGGATTGAAGGATCGGGACCTCTGCTCCTCTCGGGATGGCCATGGACCCAGGGCATGGGGTGGAGAGGAGAGGGGTCGCTGCTGCTCTCCCGGCCCTCCGGGGTGTGGAGCCCTGGCTGGTGGGGCTGGCCTAGGGGCATTCCCTGCCTGGATCCTGGCTAAGGCTTTAGGAAAGCTCCTGCCTAAGCAATGGGAGGCTGATGGCAACTTCCCCCTGCAAGGGGGTCCCAAAGCTGTGTTCCCTGGTCAGTAAAGCCCAGGGCTGTGCAGGGAAGGTGGTCCCAGGCTTAGCCTGATGCCATTGGAGCCTTGGAGCACCCCATGCAGTGGACCCAAAACCTCTCCAAAGCTGACACCATCCACAGCTGCTCTCCCCACAGATCCAGGTGACCTCTGGGGGCTGTGCTCCATGGGGGTGGGATGAGTTGACAGTCCATGAAATATGGTGGATTAATTCCCACTTCATTGGGCCAGACATGAGGCCGAAGGTCAAGGTCCATTAAGAAAACTGGGTGTGAATTAATGCCCTGCACTTCACACATTGAGATCTTCTTATGGACAGAACATTTCATTGGAAATGTTTTAATTATTTATGTGTTAATTGAGTGCTGTAGAACTTGATTCAGTGAAGGCACATTAACGAGGAAGAGTTTGGGTTTTGAATGACACTTTGTCCAAATTGAAAAATCAATAAATAACCTAAGAACCACAGAGACATCTTGATTCCTCTCTTCTCTCCTCTTCTCTCTCTTCCCCTTTTCCCTTTTCCTTTTCCTTCCATTTTTTCCTTTACCTTCCAGTTTTTCTCTTCTCCCTTCCCCTTCCCTCTTTCTCTTTTCCCTTTGCCCCTTCCTTTTCCCTTTTCCCCTTTCCCCATTCCTTTTCCTTTTTCTTAGTGGCTGAATTGCTCCAAGTAAGCCAGAGACAGAAGTCTCTCTGAGTGACCTGACCAACCCCATCAGCCTTGGAAAGACGCTTGGACAGACAGAGCTGTGCTCCAGGTGGGGAAGATGCAAACCCCGCTCCAAAGGGATTCCAGTGGCCACGGCAGAGCCCCTTCCCCGGGGAGGCTCCCCTGGCTGTGCCCCCTGCCCCAGCAGCAATGCCAAAGAGCTGGCTTGGGAAACACCTCCAGACTGATTCCTGCGCTATCCGGGTGCTGTCCCAGTGCGGGGTTGGTCCTGGAAAGGACGGGAAGGGTTTTGCTCCTGGAGAGCTGCTGTCACGTCCCGCTGAGCCCCCCCTGGAGCAGGAAGGGGCTGCGGTGCCGCAGGCAGCAAACACTCGGCATCTGTGGCAGAGCCAGGGACTACAATCGAGTCGTGTCTTCCCTTTATGTTCTTGGAAGTTCTGAGGAAAACATTTATTTTAGTCGTTGCGACAGTTTCCTTTTGTTTTTGCTTTGCTGACCGAAGCAGCTGCTTTTCAAAAACGTTTTAAAGAGCAACCTTCTGGTTTTGGTTACAGAAAACAAAACAAACAGCTGCTTCTCTGTAACCAACATTTACTTTAAGGAAAATTCTTGCTTTTAATGAAAATTGGAACAAATGATTGATCATAGTTTTGTTGGGTTTTTTTCCCTGCAAAAATTGTAATTTCCAGTGACACGTCTCCAGCCAAATTTCCATCTGGATGGGGAGTGCACAGCCAGCTCTGCTGCTGAGTTTCTGCCTGTCTGGGCTCACCCAGGAATTTGGAGATGTGTGCTTGGAGCCGTGACCCTGCAGGTTGCTTGGCTCAGCAGGGTGCAAGGAGTTATCCAGGGGAGCCCCCACTCCTGATGGCTCCAATTAAAGCTTTCGGAGCGTGCGGAGCGCGGCTCTCCAAGGAAAGCTCTTGTGGATGAGGAGCTGTGGCACTGAGCTGAACCAGGTTGCAGCTCAGAGTTCCACGTATTGATTATAATTAATTTTTGCCCCTCAAAGGGAGTCCCCCTTGAAAGGGGATGGACAAAAACCTGTTTTCCTCCCGTACTTGTAGCGAGAGGCACAGGAGCAGGGATTCCTGGCAGCTGACTTCTCCTGAAGCTCATCCATTATGGATGGGGCTGGCTGGGAAGGGCTGTCCCCACAAGCTGTTGGTGGTGTTGTGTCTCTAAGAACCTTCAGTCACACTCCAGGAGAAGGTTCCCATCACCTCTGTGCATTTGCCTTATGTGCTTCCCACCCTGTGCCCAACATCCTCCCAGTTCCCTGTCTGAAATGGGTCCCTTTGACAAAACAGGGTCCCTGACACAAAATTCCTGACAAAACAACAAAATAGAAGAAAGAATATTGCCCACATTGAGCTCCAGACCATGCCCAAAGTCTTTGGGTTTTTCATCTCTTTGGGGACATCTGTACTGGTCATGGAATAAATCACCAGACGCTCAAAACCACTCGGGCTAAACAGCCCAAGGGATCTCCAATTCTTTATCTCCAGTGATTGTATTGGACCTTTTGGTGTCTGTTGGGCTGGAATAGCAGGGAACTCTCCCTTCCCTGCTGGAATAGCAGGGGACACTCCCTTCCCTGCAGTCTCTGGGGCCAAAGGAGGGTGGGTGGGCTGGGAGGGAGGAACAGGCTCCTTGCAGGGACCAGGTGAGGGTTTGGAGCTGAAATCCTGAGTTTTCCCTCTGCTCCCCCTGGGACCCTGGGCATGTCCTGCTGCCCCTAAGCTGGGGACACCCCAGCAAGCCGAGAAGCTCAGAGAGGGCTGGTTCTGTGCCCTCCCTGTCACCTTTGGGCACTGCCAGGGATCCAGGGGCAGCCACGGCCTCTCCCCTGTGCCAGGGCCTCCCCACCCTCACAGACATTGAACAGAGGATGCGAAGCACAGAGGAATTACAGAAGGTAAATGAATCTTCCCATTTCTCTCCAAATGAGTTATTAATCATATCTCATTTACATATTCATTAACCATAATACACACCATATTTTTATTAATGTGGCAAAGAAACAATTACAGGTGAAAAATGGGTTGTCTGTTTATTTTATACAAGGGTCTTGTTCCTCATTTGCATGAGTTAAAAATTGATGTTTTTTCTTGCCACACAAAAAAGAAACTGCTGGGGATGTGTTCCAGCCTGAGCCCTTGGAAAGGGGTGTTTGGATGAGCAGCTGGGAATCAAAGCTACTGGAACTGGGGGATTTTAGTCTTCTTGGGCAGGAATGGGTTATACCGAGTCTGTCCTGGGCTGGGACAAGGGGGAGCAGCCTGGAGCAGGTATTTTCCATCCGGTGCTGCCTCCTGTTTGAGGGGTTTCAGAAGGTGCCTTGGGAAGGTTCTGCAAACCAGCACAGAAATCCTCTCTGTGCATTTCCACTCAAGCAAGAGAAATGTGGGGAGCAGAACTCACAAATGAATATTCAAAACCCAGTTCTGAATTGATTATAAAGGGGAGCCATCCAATGGTCAATAGTTTCTTTTATTCTCATAGAAATGAGATGAAGTTTTGGGTTAAAATGCTTGAGGAGCTACATCCCCAAGTCCTTCCCACTTCCCTCCCTGCAGTTTTATGATGAAAATTGCTGGATTTCAATACATTTTCTGGTGAATCAGGCATGAGCCACTAATTCAAAGGGAAGCTTTGTTTTTCCCACTGCCATTTCTTTGGTCCAGAAGATTAAACTGCACTTAAGCAAAATGATGTGGCAGAGAAAAAAATCCATTGTTGATTAAAATCTTGTATTACGAGTTCCTGTGGGTGAGTGGTGGTGTTGGGACCGCACTGGGAATCAGGGGAGTTCCCCTTGCAGCCCCAGCAGGGATGCTCCAGCACCCAGGGGTGCTCATGGCTGGCTGAGTTTGTCTAGGAGATCAGAGACCTTCCTGCACACGCTTCTCCCTAGAGCAGTTTTGAATCTGGGAAGGGGTGTCTGGGCTGTCAGTTGGCTGAGGAACATGTCTCTGTCTGCCCTCGTGCCTTCTCACACCTGATTTCACCTGAATTTACAGGGAGCTAAAATACCCAAATTGCCAAGCTGTGACCCCAGGTGGGACCGTGGCTGCTGAAGGGTACAGACCCAAGCCCTGCAGCGCCTGGAGAGCCCAGATGTGCTGGGATCATTCTGTCCTGGCATGGCACAGCCAGCGCGTCCTGCAGGGGGACTCAGACAAGGAACAGGAGGGGGATTTCACAGGCATGGGCAGAGATGACAGAAATCTTCCCCCAATTCAGTTACAAACCCAGCTGAGGGAGAGACGCATCCGTAGGAAAACAGAGTTGGTTCCCTGGCTTCTGGCTGCAGCTGGGAGCTCAAAACACCTTTTTGTTCCCAACAAGAATGTTGGGTTTATTCCTTACTGGAATATCTATTTTTCAAGCCCCTGCTTGGGAAGGGGAAGTTTCTTTCAGAGCCTGTGTGTGAAGTGGGTGAAGTTTGGTCCATTCCCACAGAAATCCTAGTGTGCCAGCACAGGGAGGAATGGCAAAGTGTAACAATGAACAAGAAATTATAAACATTTGTCAAAAGCAGCTGGCTCTGGGCATGAGCCTTCCTTCAGAGTACTGGGACGCTTTCAGGCTCCCCTCGATGGCACAAACAAGGCAGTGGTGTGACTGTGACCCTGAGGGCTTTTCAGGACCGGCTTTCTCTGCCTTTATTCTGGCCAATCCATCAATCCTGTGACAGGAAATCACCTTCTTTATAAAGTTTGCGATTGCTGGGCTACCTGAATTCCAAACCTGCCCCGAGCCTCCCACCTTCTCTCCTCCTCACTCCAAGGGGCCCCCTCTGGCTTGAGACCTGAGTCCCTGTGGGGTGGTCACGGGCTCCCAGCTCAGCAGGGAACCTGTTTTGGCAGGACCAGGCCCCATCCCTGCAGAGCCTTGTGCAGGCAGTGCCTTTCCAATCCAGCTGTAAGGAACGTGCCTCTGTCGGATTTGCTGCCCGAGCCATTCCCAGCGCAGCCCAGAGATTTATCAGCAGTGAAGCTGGGGGAGCCAGTTTTCATCACCTCCATTTCTGCATCGTTATCAGCCCTGTTAAACCCGAGTCATCTCGCCCTGACCACTGCACCCCAGCATTTCTTCCCTCCCTCATTTCCATCAGTGCTTTTCTTCCCTCCCAAGCCCTTAAACAACCTTGGCTGCGACGAGCTGGCGATGGCACAACAGCACATCCGCTCCAAGGGAAAACATTGACGCTTCTGCGTCATCCCGTGGCACATCTGGGGTCCCGGGGGCCCAAATACCAGCCCTGCCCAGCCCACCAGGCCAAGGGAAGCAGGAGGAAGAAAAATAAATGTGATGACAGTTGGGGTCTTGCAAATGAGTCGTGGTCTGAAAGAAGCCAGAATAAGCATCTTGCGCCGACTCACACACGGGGCTGGAGTGATGGGGAAAGGGGGAACGTGCAATGTTCACACCACAGGGGCAAAGGTCTGCAACATGAGCAGCACCGCTCAGAGAGGCAGATTTCCTGCCTAATAATGCTCCAGGAAATACCTGGGCACTTGCTGCTCAGCCGTGTCCAACGCCTGCCTGTGGAGCAGGAGGAGGGGACTGGGAATGCTGCAGCAGAGGCTCCTCCAACCCAGGTTTGGGGGCACAGCCCTTGTCCGGGGTGTGCTTGAGCTCTGGAAGCCCCACAGGTCCCCAGGTCTCCCTTGCATTGTGGGCAATGTGTTTCAGCCTGAGCTGTCTGGCCTAAAAGCCACTCTAACCTCATACACAGAGATGTGCTTTGAGCCTGAGCTTGGGTCCAGCTGCTCCCAGAGGGACTGAAATGTGCTGTTCACAGGGACTGAAACTCCCTGCTGACAGGCTCTGGGTGTAAGGACAGGCTGTTCTTGAAGGCAGGAGAATTTTGTCTCCATCTCCTTTGCAGTGAAGAGTTAATTTGGGTCTGAACAGCACAGTTTGGGGTTTATTGTGCTCCAATGCCACCAAGCAATTCCCTGGGCTGCTTTTTCCAGCCCTTTTAGTTATTCCCTTTTGTCTCCCTCCTGCACACCACGAGTCTCCGGGCGGTTTTTATGCCCTTGGCTGTGGCTCAGATCCCTGTGGCCCTCTCCATTCCTCAGCCTTCGGGCTCCAGCATCTGCACTGGGTTCCAGTTAACTTCTGCTCCACCAGAAACCTGGAAAACTTCTCCAGCAATGCCAGAAGGCTCCTGCAGTTGATATTTATTAAGACTTTTGCTGCCTGTAAGAAATGTGAAAGCCAATCCAAGTGATTGATCGGATCTCCTTTGCTCTGCACTTTCTTGGCCAGGTTGAGATTTCGCTTGAATGGATGAAATCTGGAATTCTCCTTTGAGCAGCAGCGTGGTTGGTCACAGCTTCTGGCCAGAGACAAAATAAAGGCAGAGCAGGACCACGCTGTGAGAGCCAGATGAGATTCTCACCTGAGCCCCTGCCTGTCTCACCTGCACTGGGGTGGCTTCCAGGGGTCCTTCCCAACACTGGCCAGCTAAATCCATGGTCAGCAGCAGCAATGGGTTATTTATGCACCATCTGCATCCAGAGCCACATCTGCCCCTGCTTGTTTGGGAACAAGCCACAGCTCCTGCCTTCAAAGCAGAGCCAAGCTGCCAAGTTTCAGCGCAGTTCCTCATGTCCACTAAATCTGGAGAGGGTTCTCTGTCTGCTGCTACAGCCCCTCAAATCCTTTTGATCACAGCTGCCCTTCCCACAAATCTGCCACAGCAAACAAACAGCCTCATCCCACACTCAGTGCCTGTGTTAATCCGTGAAAGGCATTTGGGGAGATGTGTCAGAGCTCCCGGCAGCTCCGGACCTGCAGGGCTGCACTGCCAAGTGGGAGCTTTCAACCAAAACATCTTGACACATTTCTCCTGCAGGCAAAGAGCCCGGGGTGGGGTGAAATGTGGGAGCAGATGGAGGCTTTGGATGACAGCAAAGAGCTGCTGAATCACACGGCCAGCGCTGGGGAGGGGGCAGTGGCAGAGCTGATGGGAAGATGGCAAACCCTGGCACACTGCAGAGTCTGGGTGTGCCAGGCTGTGTCTGGGCAGAAGCCTCAGATGGAAACCAGGCTGCAGAACCACTGGCTTCAAATAGGCCTGGAGTCGTGGAATCGGGGAGAAAAGCTGTCCAAGTGTGCTTGCAAGGCTGGTGCTGTTCAGCCCTACAGCACAGGCATTTGTGTGTTCAGGTTGTTGGTCCTGTCCTCTCCTCAGGGAATTCCATTTCCCAGCCTTTTTCTGCCTCACATCAGACCCTTTCACGATGGTTCTCCTGCTTGTATGAGAGAGTTTCTGAAAAGGGTGCGAGCAGTGCCCAGGGCAGTGCCCCATGCAGTGACATTGCTCTGCTGCCCCAGGGCTGGTGTCTGTGGGGCAGCACACCCCAGATTTCACATCAGGGAACTCAGGAGTGAGGTCGGGTGACACGTCCATGTGTGTGCAGGAACACCCTGGGAACAGGCACTGACAGCCACTCACACCTGAGGTGCTGTGCAGGGCAAGGCTGCAAAGTTTTGGTGATGAAGCTTCTATTGAGACTAGGTGGGAAAGTTGGGGCTTGGATTAGGAGTTTCCCCTACAAATCTCAGCAAAGCCAGGTGAAAGCCTTTATGTCCCTGTTCACCAGACCACGCTGCTTCCTGGGTAGGCCTCGGGGTAGTTTTGGCTCCTGGGGAAGACAGAATTGTGACTTTTCAAATCAGGAGCAGAGGGAAACACTCACATTTTCCCACAGGCTGCAGCCAAGGAGCTGTTACGCTCTGAGGTCACGCTCCATGGGGATGATTGTCCCATGAGCTCACTCCTGGGATGGGGAGGGAGCAGGTGGCTGTGTCCCACATGGATGGGCACAGGATGGGCTCCTCCCAGCCCGCCCTGGACCCTCCCCTTGCAAAAACCACCAGAGACCCACGGAGGACAATGTCGCAGGGAAAAGGGAGTGGAAAATTTTCCCCTAAGGCAATATGTATTTTTTTTTAACTAAGGAAGTAATTATCAGCAAAATGGGAAGCTTATGGTTGAAAACCATTTGGGTTTTTTTCAAAAAACATTTCCAAATGGAACATGGGAGTGTTTAAACAAACACCTCAGAGCAAGACTCAGCTTGGAAGTGGCATTTAGGTGGAATGAAGCAGCTCTAATCACACTGGTCCATTACTCGTGACAAGAGAGATGAGGAGCTGCTGAGCATCTCTGTCGAGGGGAGGCTGAGCTCTGTAAAACAACTTGCCTGGAACAATGAGCTCATGTGTCTGTCAGCACGGGCTCCACATCCCATTTCCACACACGGGGCTGTGCTGACAGCCCGGCCTGGACTGGGAGCCACTGGAGCCCCCTCTCCAGAGAGCCCCCGCAGAGCAGCACAGCCCAGGGAGGCTTTTCCCCCAGACTAAGGAGCGGTGGCTGGGCCTGTTTGTGCAGAGCTGGGAACAGGGGTTGGACCATGTTCAAGATTTTCCACTGCCTGGTCCTAAATTTCAAGTTTTCCGCTTGCCTTGCAAGATTTGCTGAGGAATATTGCCCTGATTTCTGTTTGCACCAGGCCCGAGCCAAGCAGCAGCATCTCTCACCTGCTGGGAATTACTCATACAATGAAGTTGTTGATGGTTCTGTCTCATGGCCTGTTCCTGAATATCAGTGGTGGGAACAAAAGGAATAAAAGCCAATCCATCCTAGCAACAGGCAGATTTCTGCGGGGGCTTGGCACTGCAATGTGGAATTTCAGCAAAAGGACTTTCTTACCTCAACAAAACACCAGTCTGATGGGTTTTGTCGTGACAAAGTAACAGCAAAATGCAAGGGTGCGTTTTGCAGCTGGGTTGGCAGTTTTTTGTAAGGTGGGTGCTGTGAGGCCCTGGGATTATTCCCACGTGGAACAAGTGGAGAGGTGTCAGATTGCTCTGAGGATGTGACTCAGCTTCAGGCTTCCATCAAACCTTCAGTTCAATGGCTTCTGCAGGCTGGGAAAGGGCTGTGAGCGAGGGTGAGGGCTCAGCCCCCCTCCAGGCTGCTGGTCACCCCTGGCGACAGGAACGTGCTGCTGTGATTCCTGGTAGGCAAGAGGAGCATCTTGGGACCTGTTGAACAGAAGAATTTTAATTGGCATTATTAAAATGTTTTGCATGACATCCAAAGCTGGGGATGTAATTTGGGAAACAGCCCTGTAATTTATGCCCAGATATTACTTGGCACATTGGCTGCTGTGTGACAAAGGGAGCTGAGAGGGAACAATGTTCCACCTTCTTCTTGCTCCTCCCACCATCTGCTTGCAATATTCCTGCCTGAGCACACAAAAACATTCATGTCCAGAGGAACTGGCCCATCTCATCAGGCTAAATATGAACCATGTCAGGATGATTATGGGAGAACCGGGCAAAAATGGCTTAAACATCCAGCCCTCCTCATTAATAGCTTGTTACTGGCACAACTGATGTGTTACCATCCCACACTACACTGAGCCAGTATATAAATGTTTTCCTTAGCATATTTTTAATGTTGCTAATTTATCTGTTACTGTCACACTGGGGCTGTTAGCTTTGAACAAATGGCTGTTATTAATCACTGGAGAGCTGTTAGACACCACAGCCGTGGTGTTAAATCAACTCAGGAGTGGCACTTGTAGGAATATTCAAACAGAAATATAAAATTGCCTTGGTGCTGGGCGTGTGGTTGACGCCTTTGGGATGGGAGCCACGGAGTGCCTGCAAATGCTTCTCCTGTGTGCCCAACGTGCCCAGTGGAAATTCCTTTCTCTGAAGAGTAATTTCAGTTTAAAACCTTATTTATTATGAAGTTGCTTTGGGATGGAAAAAAAGAGGCAAAAACATTTGCAGCGGTTGGAGGAGAGCAGTGTGGTGTTTAACCCTGGCTGTGCCGTGCTTGGGGGATTTGGGGCTCTCTGATCAGCAAAGGGTTTGGGTTCCCTGGGTTCCCCTGCTGATCTGCTGGTGCTGAGGAAGGACAAGACCCACGGGATCCGCTGTCTCTGGGGTGAGGAGAGGGTTAATTCTTTGTGCCAAGCTCAGTTTTCTGGGAGGCTGTGCCAGTCTGCTCATCCCTCCTGGGCACAGGCAATGCCTCGGATGTTTGTGGGATGGGAAGAGCAAGGATCTTCAGTGCAGTTCAGGCTGCAGGAGAATTTGGCTGATGTTCTCCCTGTTTTCTACTTTATTTTCATCAGGAAAAGCTGACCTACACGGAGATGAGCATTTTAAACAGCACCAAGCTGGTCTCAGACCCAGATGTCCCTTTCAGCCCCCTGCTCTTACCAGGGTGACAGGACATCCCTGTTTCTCCAGCCTCTGGCATGACAGGTTCCCTTTGAGGTGATGGCAAAAACAGAATCAGAGAATCCCAGAGTGGTTTGGGTTGGAAGGGACTTTAAAAATCATCCAGTTCCAAACCCCTGCCATGGGCGGGGACACCTCCCACTGTCCCAGGCTGCTCCAAGCCCCATCCAACCTGGCCTTGTGCATTTCAGGGCTGGGACAGCCACAGCTTCTCTGGGCACCCTGTGCCAGGGCCTCCCCATCCTCACAGGGGAGAATTTCTTCCTGAAATCTAAACTAACTCTCTCCTCCTAAATAACAGTTTTAGGTTAGACCAACCCACCCAGTAGCTGGGAAGCATCGCTCCAGGTCAGGCACTTCCCCGGGCTGAAGGGAGATGAAAGGAAGGAAGGGAACTTCCACGAGGGGAGATGTTTTAGACAAATCATTTGGGGTTTAATGGATTTGTGTTTTCCAGGAAGACATTGATTCATGAGAAACTTTTGATTCATGAGACCTGCTGGACTCCCAGATCCATGAAATATGTGGCTGCTGTAAGGGAGATGCCAAAAAGCAGCCGTGAGTGGGAGATGCCTGGTGGTCACCTATGGTGCTCTACAAATGTTTCTTCAACTGAAAACAAATGGAATTTGGCACAGTTTTATTGCTGTTTTGGAAGGCCTGCTGTAATTTTTTATTTCCTCCCTCCTTTGTGTAAGCTGAGTCCATTTGGAAGTACAAATCCCAGTAGCAGAGTGCTTTTGTCATTAACCTTGTGGAAGACTTCAAAGGGAAAACTTTGGAGGGATTTTGGGGTTCCATGAAAATGTTGTAGCCCAGGTCTTGTACAGACATTTCCCAAATCCACTGTAACCTCACAGCTTTCTGTGGCTTCCACTAGCACTGGCTCTTTACCTGCACCTTCTGCACTGCAGGGGAGTTATCTGGGAAAACCCCTCAAAGGACTGGGAATTAACAGCAGTTCCCTGCTTGGAACAGCCCCACAGTGCCCCAGTCACCAGGGGCTGCTGCTGGACTGACTGAAAAAGGGACTTTTCTCTCCCTTTGGCACTTCCTGCAGTGTTTTTCCATACTGTGGCCTGGGGACATGTGTGGGCTGGAGAAGGTGTGCAGGGAGCTGAAAGGCCCCTCCTGCCCAAATGCTCCCATATTCCTGCTGCATTCCCTAGTGCTGAGCAGCTGGGCAGGGGTGCAGCTCATGGCTCTGAGCTGCCTCTGACTCCTGCGTGTTTGCCTTGTGGCTCTGACCCTGACTGGAGACATCACAGCTAGGTCTCACATTTGGGGTAAACCTAATTGGGGGTCTTTCTCAAAAACCCACTGTGCAAAGGCAGAGCAGCCCCCAGGGCCAGCCCAGCCTGACTTCCTGCATAATTCAGGTCTGAGATTCCCACAAATCCTGTGTTAAGGTGCTTGTGTGGGACTGAACACGTGTAGGTACAGCCAAGAGTTCGGAATTTGCACTTCTTCAGCCAAGATTTCTGAATTTGTGCTTCTTCCCAGACAGTTTTGTTTAACTTTTGGTGGGCAGCCACTAAACCTTGCTGCATCTTTGCCTCTTAGTTTCAAAGCCTTCTCCAGAGGTTCTGTGATCAGGTCCCTTCTCTGGTGGATAAGCTCAGGAAATGGAGCATCTCAAGGCTGGGCCTTTGCTGTCATCGCTTTTTCCCGTCACAAAGCTCCCCACACCAGACAGCTGCCTCCCAAATCCTCCTCTGGCCATGCAATTAGTGGAAGGGGAGCTTTTTCCTTAGTACACAGCACCATTTTCTCCCCTTGAGAAATTAATTCTGTGTTGGTTCCAAACGGGTGGCCCCAAAGATTGCAACCCCTCTCTAAACAAGGTCCCCTGGGGCTCCCCAGCCATCAAACCCTTTTCCAGGCTGCTACACTGCTGTGCCACAGCTGGGTGTTATAGCAGAAAAGGCACAGGGATGCTCTCCCTCCGTGGCCAGGCAGGTTTGCGCCAGTTCTAACCTTGTTTGGGCTTCAGAAGAGAGAGTGGTGTATCAGCTGTTTTAAAAACCTGACTGAATTTCCACTGAGATTCTCCCCCCGCCCAAAAAGGAAAAAAAAAAAGAGAGAAAAAATAATCAGTTGAACTCTCAGGCTCTGGGTGCCCCCTTGGGAGCAGCTGCCCCCTAGCACCTCTGTATTTGAGAGCAGTGTCAGCCTAAGGAACTTTTCCGGGGGGGCTTCTGCCCCTTCTCTCCTCAGAACACATTTCTGGCAGCTTGCACTGGAGATCCCCAAGTGCTCTCTCCTGGCTGAGGAGCTGTGGAGTGCAGGCAGGTAAAACACAGACAGAACACATTCACTGCCTCGTTCCTCTGCGCCCAGGCTCTTTCTGGCTCGTAACAGAAACCCAAAGCCTGCCTTTTTTTAAACTCAGCTCTAAACAGTAGCTGCTATAACATATTAGGCTGGAGTATGAACTCTGTATGAAAGATGAAGGGGAAATGATGAATTTCAGAAATGATCTCAGTGGGTCCTAACTTAAAAGCATCTGTAGAAATTCATTGCAAGTAATATGCTCTTAATTATTCATTTTCCTTGGCACTGGTTAAAGAGCCAAGTAACGGCTTCTGTCTCTTTATATTTAGTCTGTTATTGTTTGAAAAAGGCCAGGGGGACGCCAGCCCCGGGCAGAAATGATATTCCCCCTTATATCCACACACACACATTACCAGCAGCCCCGGGAAAGGGGGAGATAATCACCAGCAGCTGAGAGACAATGACATTTTTATGGAGCTCCTGGCAGACCTGCGGTGGGAGAGAGCCTGACAAGTCCTTGGCTTTCCACCACATTCCTCCGTGAGCCGGGCTGGGGGAGAGCTGGGGTAGCTCCCAGTCCCTCCCAGCCCGGAATCAGCTCGTGTTGGCCAAGCAGCAGCTGCCCGGGGCTGGGCCATTCCCTGCTCCCACTGGAGCAGCGCAGGGCAGGGACAGGGGCAGGAGAAGGAGAAGGAGCAGGGGCAGGGCAGGAGCAGGGCAGGGACAGGGGCAGGGGCAGGAGAAGGAGCAGGGGCAGGGACAGGGGCAGGAGAAGGAACAGGGGCAGGAGAAGGAACAGGAGCAGGAGCAGGGGCNGAAGGGGCAGGAGCGGGTCCTGCTGCCGGCAGGGCCAGAGCTCTTGGAGGACACCAGAACTCCTCGTCCGCCTTTCACACAAGCCCAATCCAAAATGGTGGCCCCAGGGGTCTCCACCAGCCCAAGGTGCCCTGTACCGAGGCAGGGAAGGCTCCTGCCCCCTCCAGGGGCCCTGGGGCAGGAGCACAGCTGGGCTCTGCTGGGGAGGGCCGGGACGGAGGGAGCAAACTTGGGTTTTCACCTCAGAGGAACCAGACATGGGGATTCAGCTGGTCTGGCAAAACTCGAGAAGATTTCATTCATAGAATCACAGAATGGTTTGGATTGGAAGGCACCTCAAAGCTCGTCCAGTTCCAACTCTCTGCCATGGCAGGGACACCTTCCACTGTCCCAGGTTGCTCCAAGCCCCAGTGTCCAACCTGGCCTTGGACACTGCCAGGGATCCAGGGGCAGCCACAGCTGTTCTGGGCACCCTGTGCCAGGGCCTCCCCACCCTCACAGGGAACAATTTCACCCTAATATCCAATCTAGGTCTACCCTCCTTCAGCTTAAAGCCATCCCCCCTTGTCCTGGCACTCCAGTCCCTTGTCCCCAGTCCCTCTCCAGCTCTCTTGGAGCCCCTTTAGGCTCTGGAAGGGGCTCTGAGCTCTCCCTGGCGCCTTCTCTGCTCCAGGCTGAGCAACCACTGCTCTCTGTCTGTTTTTCAAGGTCTTATGCTTGAATAGCAGAAGAGACCTGGGGTTGTGCCCATGGGGTAAACGTGGCATGTGCTGAGGGGGTAAATCCAGCTCTAGCCTTTGCCTGGTTTGGTCTGTGGGATGGATCCAGGGTCCCTCAGCACCAAGTCAGTGCTGCAAATCCTCCCCCCAGCTCCTCCTGGTGACATTTCATGTGATGTTGATTATTTTTCTCTCAGCCTGACAGCAGCAGAGTCAGTGGTTTTCTCTCTGCCTGGAAACCACCAAACCCTCCCCGTGTGTTCAGCCGCCCTGCCCAGGCTGCCAGTGCTGGCACTGGGGGGTCTTTGCTCCAAACCCTCAGCACTTCTCCATGGCTGGTGTCCTGCCAAGGCTCCTCACCTGAAAGAGCCACTGTTACCCTGCTTTTTGCCCTGAACAAAGACCTATTTGCAACTTCCGCCTTTGCAGGGTCCCAGGGTTTTAGGGAAGGGTCTGCTCCTTGCCAGCTGCTGTCCTCTGCAAATAATAGACATTAAAGCCTTAACAGTCTCAATGTTCAGCAGATGCAGGCAGCTCAGCTTAATTCAGAATAGATGAGAATAAGACAATTTCTGGAGGAAAAATTTTGATAAATTGTAAATAAAATTTGTTGAGATTCATCTAAACATTAGAGACCAAATATTTCTGGGGTTTGGCAGCTGACAAGTTAAACATTTCAAGCAGGTCTTTGGCAATTCAAATAGAAGAGAATTAGCTGCATGGTCAAAACTAATGGGGTTTGCAGTATTTTCCTTTGACTGGTTGGCATGTTCCATTTCTCAGCTGTCAAAGGCCTGAAAGATTTGTGCTTTGACAGAAAATCCTCAGAATATAATCAGGATGAACATTTCCATTGGCTAAAATGAGTCTGGTTTCAAAATGCCTTGAACTGAAAGTTGTTGTGGTCTCCAGCTGATGGCCCATTGCTCCAAATCCTGACTTCTCTGAGGTTTACTCAACCCCACACCCTTTTCCCCAAGGACAGCTTGTGTACCTCAGGCAGCTGAGGTCGTGTTTAAATCCCCGCTGAGGAGGGGCAAGTTTTGCCATTTTAGGGTGTTGGGTTTGTTTTGTTTGGGTTATTTTTGTGTTGCTGGAGCCTTAAATGCAGCCCTTGGAGGTGCTGCCAAATGATTTCCCACTGGCACTGTTCTTTCCAGCCAACACGGGGGAAGTCTGGGGCATTGAATATTCTCACTTAATATTTAGTGGGAGCACAGTCCTGTGTCTGACAGCTCTGTTTGCCCTCTGCAAAATCCACAGAAAGGTGTGGGAGCAACACCTTTGGGCAGTGCAGGAAGACACCCAGGCATGGACAGGGCTGAGGAGCCTCCAGCCTTGCAGAGGTGCCAAAAGAAAAACCCATTCCCAGTTTCCTACTGGAAGCCCTAATTAACAAAAGAACTGTTCCCAGGATGTGCAGCCCCAAGATTTGTCACACACCAGGCCCTCCCAGTGTGACTCTGATCTCACCATCCTCCCAGCCCTCCCTCTAGCCTTTTCCTCCTATGTCCTCAGGCTTTTGTCCCCTCCACACCTTGGCACCCGTCCTCTTCCCACTGTGCCATTATTTTCTGCTTCACCCAGGCATGTTTAGTGCCATGTTTCATCCCAGGGCTCCCACACCCGTGTGACCCCTTCCCATGGCATGGCAGGTGTCTGCTAGGCTGAAGAAGGGAAGAAGGGATCTGCATGGACCTCTCTTTCCAGGTGTTCCCAGGATTTCCCGGTTATCTCCCACCAGCTCCACGCAGTCCTTACCTTTGGTGACCTCTTATCCTGAACTCCCCTTTTCTTCCCCTACTCTCTGGAATTCTCTTCAGTGTCCTTTCTTTTCCATTTGGATTTGCCATGAAGTGGTCAGGCAGTTGGACTAGATGGTCATTGCAGGTCCCTTTCAACCCAAACATCCCCTTCCCTCCCTTCCTGTGCAGGCTGCCCGCAGGAGGAGCTGCCCATGGCACCGGAATGGTGTCCTCAGCACGTGGTGGTTGTGGCTTCCCTGAGCAGAGATCCAGGAACACTTCTGGACTCTGCTTCCTCAAATTTCCCTCCCCAGCTTTCTCCAGAATCAAAAAGCACCTGTCCAAGGAGGTCTAGATGATTCTTCGAAACATTTTAATTTCAGGAATATTTTTCTCTCCTTTGGACTGAAATATTTGATGAGTGCAAGAATAGTTTTTAATTCATTAAAGACATTTTTCTGCTGGAATTAGCTTTTTTTCAAAGCAGTAATGATTATGATGATGAAAATTTCTCCCATATTATTTCCAGCTTTGATAACTGTGTATTAGTTGGGACAAGATTCCTTTGGCACAGTGAAATGCAAAGAAAATTAACTGAGCCCTCTCTTGTGGGAAGTTTTCCCTCTGCTCTGCCCAGTGCTTCAGCATCAGGAATCTGAGGAGCTGTAGCTTCACTGAAATGAGTAAGAGAACTTTTTCTTATTTAGGCTTTTGCTTAGGCGATAAGTTGTGGTTCCAATTTGCTTTATTCCTGCTCTAAACCACAGGACAAACTGGAGGAATCGCTTTTTAATTCCCCCATTTGTGCACGATTAATTTAGAGCTTTGACTCTTGCTGACACATTCTGATTTGCTGCTTGGAAACTCCAACTGGAGCATTTCAGTTTGAATCATTCTAACATTAAATCTTATCTCACTGCTGTATTCCAGAGGCTGCTGTGCTGCTGCTCCGGGAATTCCTGCAGCTCCGGAGCATGGGCGGGAGCGCTGCTGGCTGGCACTCACCCCACACAGCTCACTCCTGCTCTGACAGAGCAAATCAGGGCATCAAAGAGGTGTAAGGGAGGAATAGGATGTGGGAAATATCATTTTCAAGGTATTTTTCCCTAGGAATCACCTCTGGGACTGCTGGATTTCCTATCACACTTAGCTGAGTTTCGGTCTGGCTGTTAGGAAATGGCTGTAACAGAAATTAGAGAATCCCAGAATGGTTTGGGCTGGAAAAGACCTTAAAAACCATCCAGTCTCACCCCTGCCATGGACAGGGACACCTTCCACTGTCCCAGGCTGCTCCAAGCCCTGTCCAGCCTGACCTTGGACACTGTCAGGGATCCAGGGGCAGCCACAGCTTCTCTGGGCACCCTGTGCCAGGGCCTCCCCACCCTCACAGGGAAGAACTTGTTCCTGATATCCAACCTAAATCTCTCTTCTTTTGATGTCTAAAATGGAATGCCTGGAAAGATACACCAAAAAACTGGAATTCTTTTCACTTCCTTTCTTGTTGTGTCATCCCCAAAGTCCTCCTGAGTTTTCCCCTTGGAAAGAGCGGGTGAGTCACCCTGAGGGGAAAGTGATGCTGATGGCTGTGAAATACAAGGTTGGGTGAACTCAAATAAACAGAACTTTCACCAAACCAGTCTGTGCCTGGTACGAGCTGAAGACAGAGGGGACACAAAGGGGTGGTGGCAGTGGAACAGGAGAAACACCCAGATCCAGGGACGGGACCGGGGCTGTCTGAGCAGGGGAAACTCCACACTCCAGAGATGTGGTTTAGATTGCAAACGTGGGATGGATTCCCAAAGGCAACAGTGCAATAAAACCAGACTGGGATGAAAGGGATAGAGGCCAGCTGAAAGGAGCCTAATATGGATCTGTGGAAATGAGCCTACATTTATATCATTTATAAGGAAAAAATTCCTTTCTGTGTCTGCATGGTTTCTGAACACTGCTTCAGAGATTTCTCTAGCAGGGCTGTAATTCCTTTTTTTCCACCCATTCTTTAGGATGTCCTAATCCTTGGGCTGCTGAATATTCCCTACAACTCCTTTTTCAAAGAAGTCAGAAAATTTCTTTTGGGGCCATTTTAATAAAGTGCTATTGGCATTTTGTAACTGCCTGTGTTTCCTAAGGTATGAAATGGAAGCATTTCAGAAGTTCACAGTTACTGAGGTAGTAGGAAAGTGAAATTTTATTTTAAATCCATTTGTAAGTCCTGCCTATTTATAATGGATTTCTGGCAGGCACTCCAGCCAGTGTCCTGCTTTTTCCCATCCACAGTGCCCCTTTTATCCAGGAGTGCCAGGGCTGGATAATGGCCACATTCACTGGGACATTTTTCCAGCAGATCTGACAGCTAATCCAGGGAATGACGTCGCAGTGAGACACCTCAGATAAATGGAGAGAAAGGAGAGTGGGAAATCTCATCAAGCCCAGGGGAGCCTCCCCTGCCTGTCTTTCTTCAGGAGGCACAGGGCAGGTCCTGGCATTCCTTGTGAGCACCAGGACACTGGGAAGGAGCACACAAAGCCTTGGCTTTGTACAGAGCCTGGGCACAGAGGGTTATTTTCTTTTGAATCATTGTGGCTGCAAGGGCTGGAGAGCCTGGTCTCAGTCATGGGGAGTTCAGGGGTTTGGAGGCAGCCCAGGAAGAGTTCCCAGCGCACATGGAGCTTCATCCCTGGGAGACCCCTCTGCAGTCAGGGAATCCCAGAATGGTTTGGCCTGAGAGAGACCTTAAAGCTCTTCTCATTCCACCTTCCACTAGGGAAGGGACACCTTCCACTGTCCCAGGCTGCTCCAAGCCCTGTCCAGCCTGGCCTTGGACACTGCCAGGGATCCAGGGGCAGCCACAGCTTCTCTGGGCACCCTGTGCCAGGGCCTCCCCAAAGACCTTCCTGGGGGCTCCCCCACAGAGGCAGCACCTGCAGGCTTGTGTCCCTGTGCAGGGCTGATCCGTGAGGTGCCAAATGCTTCCTGGGGGTCACTGAGCCCACTCAGCCCCTCTGTCCCTCCCTCCTCCTCTGAGGACTGGAGCTTCTGGAAACACAAGCCAGAGAAATCAGTGGTATCTAGAGCATCTCAGCATGGCAGCTCCTGGTGCTTCCCAGGGTACAAGTGAAACATCTTCAGAGGGAGCAGAAGGAATTTGTGATGTCAGCCCATAAATCTCCTGTCTCTTTTCCATCTTCAGCTGAACGAAGGGAATCAGTTTCTGACAACATCTCCAAATTGCTGGGAGCAATTTTGCAGCTTGTGGTAATTGCAATCTTCTGTTGAATGCCTCTGAGCTCTTAATAACTTTGTAATTAAAGTGCAATTAACAAATTATCTTGTATATGTCAAATGGAATGCTAACGTTGTTGTTAATGAGGAGATAATTAGCTGGTGTCATGGAGAGACTCACGGGGCATCTCTGAGCTCCAGAATCCCTTTGGCTCCTGTGGGAGGTTAATGGAGTTTGCTGGAGTGAATGAATGAGTGAATTGTCCTTCGATGACACGCGGTGGAGCAGCCAGAGACATCCAGGTGAGTGATCCAGGTGAGTGATCCAGGTGAGTGATCCCACAGACAGGGAACAGGAGCGGTCCCTTGCTGGGCAGCTGCCTGTGTTTCACAGAGGTTTCCTCAGCACAACTGGAACACTCATTAAGATACATGGCTGGGCTTTGGGAAGGGCTTAGCAGGTGATGAAACCACTCAGCGCCATCCAGGCCTGGAGGCAACATTCCCACTCCTAAAAACCCTGCCCAGCTTCTACGTGCTACGCTCCAGTCTACCTCTCCAAACCCCAGGACACCTCTGCCCACCCCATCTCTGCTGGACACAGGTTCCCTCTCCAGATGCTGTCACAATTTGTGTCTGTACCGTGGCAGTCTGGAATAAATGCCCATATTTGTTAAAATTGGCTCCAGGAGCCAGTCCCACATGGAAATTGGGTATAGGCTGTTCCCTCATACACCTGGGAAAGCACAAACCAGCTTTGGCAGAAGAGGGTGGGAAGTGAGAAGTCAGAGACAGGGCAGAAATGCCCCTGACTCACCCCTAAGAAGTTCTGCCTGCAGTGGTGGAGGGGTTTGGGTGCCAGGAACCCAGGGAACTGTGGGTGGCACCTGGGGGATGCAGGGGAGGCCAGTGGACAACGGGGTAGGACCAGAAGTTGCTACACAGCCCACATGGCTGCCTGGGCACAGCAGCCTCTCACAGCTCCCAATCTGTGAGCTCAGCTTTGCTCTTGCTGATCCCACCAGGAGTATCTCCCTTCACCCACCTCCCCAGGCTCTTCCTGCCTGTGCTGGAACCTGCCCTCTGCACAGTCAAACTGCCTTCCAGCTTCACTGCAGGTCAGAATCCCCTTCCCCATGGCTAAAAGGATGAGATCTGGCTGAGGAAACCCCACTGTTTTTGCAGGCAGAAGGTCCAGGAGGGAAACTGTGGCAGTGCAGTGATGCTGCTTCACAGTCATGCTTGTAGCAGGGGAACCTTTACATCACTTTTGTGTAAAAAACTGGGCCTGAAGCCACCCATCAGCCAGGCAAATAAACCATTACTGGAGAAGAAAGGAACTGCTTGTGGTCTGAAGCCTCGGTTCAGTCTCAATGACTTTAAATTAATGATGTGCCCCATACCTCCCTGAACAGCCGTGTTTTCCAGTCTTAGGTCAGCCACAATATCCTACAGATAAACATTTCCCCCCTCCCTGCATCTACAAAGAGAGGTGGCTTTGGATTCTGTGTTTCTCCACAGACGCTGAGCTATAAATTGGACATTTCTGCCGGACACATTCCCTTCAGGACCTGTGAGACTGCACACATCAGCTAAGTCATATTTTACTGGGATTTTCTTTAATGACTTCAGAAGTGCTTATTCTTTCCCTCAACCAGCATTGCATGAATAACGTAATTCTACAATTAATCCTGAATTACTCATACACTGCACTCCATTTTCCTTTGCATTCAGGACAAGTTTTAAAAAGTTATTGCTTTCCCCCTCCTTTCTCATTTTTTAAAGACTTATTTAATCAGACCAAATGGGGCTTAAAAGTACTGGAAATGTCTGGTTTTCTTTTATACTCAGCCTGTTCAAAATCAAGCTAATTGCAAAGGACAAGGAAAGTGCTTTGCATTCATGGGCTGAGGGAAGGGACACGAGGGACAGGGAGTCCTTCACACATTTCTAATGCACACTTGGGGACAGGAATGTTTGAGCAACCATATTGGGTCCCTAGGGGGGACAGAGAGGGTTTATTCACACATTAGACCTGTGTTTTGTGACTGATCTCTACAGAAGTGCTCATTTTACGGTGAGTTTAAAATGCCTTAAAAGCTGAGTGGATGCTTGGGGCAGGTCCTGAAAGGAGAATATGATGGTCTTGAGGAACCACAGTAACCCCAGACATGCTCAGTGGCAAGGTCCCCAAACCAGCCAGGCCCCCTCTGCACACAAAGCCAGATGGGGCAGCCCAAAGCTGGAGCTCCCCCACTCCCAGATATTCCTACGAGGTTTTGTCCCCTCTCTGTAGTCTGGGATTAAACGTTTGATCTGCTGATTGCCAGTGAAGAGGGGGAACACCTGAGTTCTCCTGATCCTGCCAGCGTTATCTGTTATTGCAGACAATGGGCACCCTCTTCATCAGGAAACAGTGGAAACGCCGGGGTGGGGCTGGGGGTGCTGCTGGGAGCAGCTGCAGGTCATTACTGGGTTATTTACCCCTGCTCTGGTCACCTGTGCAAACCTCGGCGGGGGAGACCCCACTTTAGTGGTGTGGCTGAGAAGAGGGAGGCAGAAGTTCATTAAACCTGCTGGAGAGGAGAGAACAGGTCCTTGTTTCCTGCTGAGCAAGGTAATTCCTTTGCTTTCTTTTTCCATTTTTTACAAGAATTTGGAGGATTCACTTTTAGCATCAAGTGCTTGGTGCGTGACTCTGAATCTGCCTGGCTGGGGGCTGATTATGAAATAAGAGAGATTTTGCAAGTCACTATTAAATTTGCCAGGCAAGAAGAGTAGATGTGGCAGCAAAAAGCTGATGGACTGAAAAAACCCAAATGTTTTATTTTGAAAGTGCTGAAAAAAATTTGGGGTTTTTTTTGTTTTTTTTTTTTTTAATTGATGAGATGCTGGGGTGTAACTGATACAAGCTGTCCCCGGGGTCCATCCAGGGCCCTGTGAGCTGGGCAGTGGTGCTGGTGTCCCACCACAGCTGGGTGGTGGCTGAGGGGCACAGCCGTGCACGGGGGTGTCCCCAGCACCCCCGGGAGCAATCCTGGGGTCTCGGGGCTCTGCTGCAGCCCCGTCCCCGGGCAGTGCCTGCGCTGGGAGCTGGCAGAGCTCTGTCTCCTGCCGGGGCTTTGCTGACACCAGCTCCCTCCACACTCCAGGCCCTGCCCTGGCTCAGCCCTGCCCGCTGCAGAGGCAGCAAATGAATCCTTTGGGGAGCAGGGAGGGCTGAGCCTCCTCCGGGTTTTCTCTGTTTAGTCTCAGCTCTTAGACTGAGTGGCGACTTCGGGGGCTGGTGAGAGATTTACTGGGGCTGGGCTGTGGGTATTTATGGCCCTGCGAGCCTGTCCCAGGCCTGGCTGCTGAGCCCTGTGCAAGCTCCTGGCTTACCTGCAGTGCTCCGGAAATGGCTTCTCTGGGAGCCTCAGGCACAGCACCTTTATAGAGCAAATCTCTTTTTTACCCTGGGGGAGCTGGTGAGGTGTGGGAGAAGCTTTCTGGGTGTCCTTTCCATGACCCCTGGCGGCTTGGAGAGGTCGAGCTCATGAACTAATCCCTCCCAGTGCTGTAGGGCCTCCCTTTCTGCCTGCTCCAGGGAATGTTTGCTGCTCCTTAAAGACCTGAGTTGTGTGCTGTGGGTGGGAAGAGGCTTGTTTCTCAGGTGAGAATTTAACACCAAAGAAATGGAACTTGCACTGTCTTGGGTTTTGTTTCCATTTGTGTCACCTGCTAGGACGCTTGGAATCACAGTTTGGGTTGGAAGGGACCTTAAAGATCCTCTGATGCCAACCCAGGGACCCCTGGAGCCCACCCAAGGTGCTGTGGACACTCAGGGTGTGTCCAGATGTGCTCCCACTCCTCAGGAGGAAGCTGCAGGGAAGGTCCCATCAGGTGACTTCCAGCTGACTGAAAAAGCAACTCTGGGCATCAGCCTCCAATTGAGGCATCTCACAGAGGTCCCTAAATACCAAGGTGATATGATAACAGCACTCCTGCAGTTCTTCTGAGCTACTCAGGTCTTCTCTCCTTATCTGTTAGGGTTCCTTCCAACCCAAAGCACACTGTGATTCCACGATTCTCTGGTTCTTACTACCAGGGTCCAAAAACGTCCACAGACCCGGGGGACAAACTTCATAACACACAGTGCTTATTTGAGTGTTTGCATCCCTGTGGAAAGGCCACTGTGTCCCCCCACTGCCACCAACCCCTTCATTTAACCCCGGAGTGGTTGGCTGGAATGCGTGGAAAGGAATAAATTTGTACCTTGACAAGAATAACACTCGGCATCCGCTGCTCTTCCTGAACTGCAGCCAGATTGCCCAGGGAGCATTTAGATGGACAGTAATTATTCCTGTCTTGACTTAAAATAAAGTTTTCTCTTTCCATAAATATCTTAGCAGTGTAAACATCTCCCCTCCCAAGGGAATTCAGCTTTCTTTGGCTTTACTTTCTTCACATCCATTCCCTTCTCTGCGGCGTTTCAGGTTTCGCACATCGTGTTCTGCAGCCACTTTGTTCTGCACAGCCTTTGTTGTTGCCTGTTCTTCCTCCAGGCAATCCCTGTTTTATTTGTGGGGCATCTCCTGTACATCACACACCCACAGTGCTTCCTGCCATGCAGCCACACTCGTAGAGGGGCCTTGGAAAGCCCTGGGATTGCTCTGTCATGCAGAGCTCCCCCTTTGCCCCCCCAGGAGCTGGTACAGACCCAGCCAAGGCCAAAAAGAACAACCTTCAACCAAATCAATGGTCACTAGAAAGGAAAACTTGGCGGTGCATAAACAAAAAGAAACTAACCAGGGGAGATAAATGTGAAAATGTGTATTGCTTCTATTTCCACTTCTGTTATGGGAGCAGGAGAGGAGAGCAATTGAGCGAGGTCCTGTCAACCCTCTGATTTTGGGGAAAGCTGAGACCTTCCCTATTCTGTGCTGGGCTTCTTGAGTGCCTGCCCAGGTCCACCCACCACACACTCTGTGTGTTTAGAGTCCTGAACCAGGGTTAAGTGGCAGTCGTAGTTTAGGGTAAGGAATGCTTCAGACCTCGCCCAGGCTGGCTGGGATTAGCGAAACACGGTCCTTTTGTGTCTGTCCAGGTTCATGGGGGCAGACAGGCCATGTCTCCTTGTCCCCTACATACCAAATTTTGGCTCTGTGCAGGTTTTCAGGACCAGCCCTTTGTCCTCCAGCAAAACCAGTCCCAAACCCATCAATTCCTTCCACAGCAGGTTCAAACCATATCTCTCTTGAACTTGCTTTTCCCCATCCCCCCTTTCCCTCCCCCTGCTCCAGTTTTCCCCAGCCCAGTTCATCAGTTTAAATCGCATCTTGGTGTAAATTGATTTCATTGCAGCCTCTGCTTCCACCTCTGCCTTGCCTTTAAATTGTATCTTGTCTTAAATCAATCTTATCCCAGCCCTCAGCTGCTGTGCTTTATTCTTCCACTTCAATTGCAACTGGTTTTAAAGGGCCCGGCTCAGAGATGCTTTTCTCTCTCAGCCTCTGCTGCCTTCTTGTTTCATTTCAATCACCTCCAATATCAGGCAGGGACATCTTCCTAGCCCTCACATATTCCCTGTTTAACCAGTTAATATTTCCCCTTCGCAGCTCATCTGGTTTTAAACCAATTGGATTTTTTTTTCCAATCTCCATCATATTCTAAATTATTCTTTATTTTCAGGCCTCTTCCTGAACTTCCTTCTTCTTCTTCCTTTGTGTTTCAGCCCACAGAGGTAACCACTGGGTGTCACTGGGCTGGTCTTTACCACCAGAGCAGTCCTTGAACGAGGTCCCTGCTCAGCCCTGCCTGGCGATGACTCCCAGCGATGGCACTCAGCAGGTCCTGGCCTGAGGCTGTGCAGGGCCCCCCAGGCTCAGGGGTTTGGTGTCCTGGGTTCTGGAGGAGCCACTGACTCTTCTCCATGACATTTATTCTTCTCCCTCAAGCAGAGCCTGCTGTGTCCTGAGGCTTCCCCTGGTAACGAGTGGTGCCTCTGACCTCCAGCCCAGGCAGGTGATGCCCTCATTTGCTCCCATGGAAGAGAGATGGAATCTTGGAGTTTAGAAGTGGGAACAGCATAAATCAGGAATGTTTATGGAAGCTCTTGGGATGATCTGAGAAGTTATGCCCTGATTCCAGGGTTGGTTGGTTGTTACGTGCCTGAAACTTTATGATGGAGAGTTCTGATTAAGAAACTAATTTTTTTTCCCTGGAAGCTGAGTGGGATTTAGGCTTTTGGATTTTTTTCCCTTTTGTAAATGATGACTGGAAGTAGAACACTAATAAGCAAAACAAGCATTTGCCTGAAACGTTTTTCAACCTAGTTTTCAGTAATTTGGGCCAATGTTTTTTCTCAATGTGTTTTGACTGTCAAAACAGAAAACAATTCTCTTGTGATAGGTCAGCTCTTTTAATTCCAAAGGCTGTGTGTGCTCCTGCGAGGTCTAAGCAGCAGTGCTGTCCAGTTGGACACTTGCGGGAGAGCTCTGCAGATGGATGGCACAGGGAAATGTGGAAAAGCAATCCTTTATTATCATTAGATTGCAATTAATTTGGGCTTTTCTTGGTAAATCTTATTTTTTAGTTGCTTTTTTAGCAGGGACAATACTGCTGATTTAGCTTTGCTGCAGCCAGGCACTTATGAAAAATATGGATGATATTGCAGGTCCTCAGGGGTCTGTGGAGGTGTCCTGGGCTTTGTGACTGTCAGGAAAATTCAAGAGCCTCTGGATAGTTCTGCCAATGCAAGTTTGCTTTGGAAAGGGAAGAGTCCTAAGGTGCAGGAGAAGCTCTGAGCCCCAGACAGTTCATGCACAGCCAGGTCTTGGGGTGTGGCTGCCTTGGGACCTGATGTCAATCCCTCGACGTCTCCAGAAGAATTCTCATTTTCTTCCCTGTGCTTCAGATCAGGTGCTTGCTGAGCCACCCTGAGAAACTGCCAAACTCCAGTGCTCCGGGGTGAATGCAATTGGCTGGGATGTCTCTGCTCCCTCTGCCTGCTCCCCTAGGAAGGTGGAAGGTGCAATTGCTGTGCTAATGAGCAGAGCTGGTGTGGTTTTTGGCACAAACGTGACAATTAGAGTGGTCTGTGGCAGATCAGCAGGAAGTATTCCCAGCCCCACAGAGGTGCTCTAATTGAATCTTCACTGAGTCCTTACATCCCAAAGGACTCGAACGTGGTAATCACTGTAATGCTGTACAGAGGGTCCCTTCCCAAAGCATAGAATTATTTAATAGAGAAATAATGCCAATCAGGCATCTGGCAGAGAAGTTTTGGCCTATTTATCTCTGCCTAAAATCAATGTATGCATGATGATGTTGATGGATTCAGAAGCCAGAAAGACCTAATGGTAAATGCCTTTCATTTCTGCTAATGAAACACCACCCTGGTGATTAAAATGAACAGGCAGGTACGCAGTGCTGCTCTGCTGGGATTGCACTGCATGCACTGGTTTGCACCAGCTGAAGGCTGGGCCCAGTTTGGGGGGTTTTGGATGCATTGCTTCATAAATGTTGTTCATGTTCATACCCAGCAGTGCCTGGAGAAGGAAACTCTTGACTTCCTGCCTTGGTCACTGTGTCACAGGTGCTGGAGCAGTGACCCTGGCTGTGACCCTGGCTGTGTGTAGGGCCAGAAGTGCTGCTGTGGTCACACAGAAAGGTGACATCCTTGCCCAAGGAGTTGGGGCTGGAGCAGTAACTGCTTTTTCCTTTTATCTTGGAGTTTCTGCTGGGACACAGAGGAATCCCTCGGTCTTGTGGTGCAGCAAGATCTGTCTGCTGGAATAAAGAATGGGCAGAAAAGCCAAGGTGGAGGGGTGGCATGGCTTTACCCAGCTCTTCTTGCATCTCTGAGACCCAGCTGGGTTTTCCTTCAGCCTCGCAGATGCAGCTGTGAAAGCACCATGGCTCCTTTGTATGGTGGTGAAATGGGGATAATGATAAATACTATCCCTGTTGAAATTCTTAGAAAACTTAACCAGTGACTGCATCAGGGCCAAGATGTTACTGGGATGCCTCCCTGGATAGCTCCATGTGCCTGGGTGTTGCACTTGCTGCAGTAATTACTGAGTGAGACTAAAACCTGCAGAAAGGACTAACGGGATATTGTGCTGGGAATTCACGTTTCCAGCATTTAAAATGCGCCTGTTTTCTATGGCTGTTTGGTTTTCCACAGGGATAGGGCAGGGGGTGGATTAGAACTGATATAAGGGATTGTTTCCTCTGTTCATGGCAATGCCTGGTTCTGTAGATGGGTTTTTGCTAAGAGATGCCTGTTCTTACAGTAATCCTGCTAAAGCAGGAGCCTTTGGAAGTACAGTATGGAGAAAAGGATTGTGCATGGCATGGGATATCACGGGCACCAGCCCCACAGATAAACAGCTGAGCTGTGTCCTGTTGGTGCAGGCTGGCTGGAAAGTGTTTGAAGGCAGCCTGGTCCTGATTTATAATCAGGCTTCCTAGAGAACAAATAAAAGCTAAATGGGAGCGATGGAAATGACTCAGGGGAGAGCCCAGGCTGGATAATCAGCTTTCATACCCCCTCCCCACCACCCTCCAAGCCAAACTCGCTGACATCTTTCAATGATTTCAGGGCTGTACAACATTGTCCCACTGGTTCCTTTTATACAAATAATTCCCCATGACCCATCCAGAGCTGTGTGAATCCAGGGGTGCTGGGGGTGTGCAAATATTGATGAATGAAGTGCGATTGTTCCCTGCTCCTGAGCAGTGGGCAGCCATTCCACCAATTCCATGGTCAGTTTGAAATGCCCCTTGTTGCTGTTAGGGTTGGGTGGGAGATGGCTTCCCCCCGCTCCCCACCCCCAGAAGGATTTCAAGGAGCTTGAAAAAGTCTCCAATTCCAAATGGGCACATGCAATTCAGACCTTGAAACATGAAAAATAACTCATTAAAATGAACTTTTAAAGGCTATTCATTTTTTGCTGTAGAAATGCCAGAGATGTCTGAGCTGAAGTTGTGTTGAGTGAAGCACCTGCAGTTTGAAAATTCAACACTGTCTGCTTGTTGCAACTGCCCCAGTTTAGTACAATTTGCACTTTGAATGCATGAGCATTTTGAGAATGGGAAAAAGCTGCAATTCAGGCCACCAGAAAGTATTTGATAGTTCTGGGCAGCTCTGTTGAAGAGGCTGACTTTGC
The DNA here is from genome assembly GCA_013397815.1 of Aleadryas rufinucha. Taxonomy (NCBI): domain Eukaryota; kingdom Metazoa; phylum Chordata; class Aves; order Passeriformes; genus Aleadryas; species Aleadryas rufinucha. Next base: position 54,030 of record VZTH01011483.1, read on the forward strand.
AGGGTGTTGAAGAGACAGAGATGTCCCAGCTCCCTCTGCCCTGGAAAACAAGCTGGGCTTGTTTGAGTAAAAGGCAGGGAATGTTTTGCTGTTGAAGGGGTGATTGGCTGATTCCTGACCTTGGAATGTACCTGCCCTGGGTAATGGCCAATGCACACAGCTGGAAAATCCCATGTGCTGGCAGGACTGCACCTGCACATGTAGCTTTTTCTGGAGGAAAGAGGGATGTCCTTTGCTCCTGGGATAAATCCACACCTCCTCATGCTGGGAATCCAGAATTCCTCTGGCAACCTCAATTCCATTGGTAGGGACTGCCCAGCCTGAGGAAGTGGAAGACTGAGGCCCACAACCACCTCATCTCTCATTCCACATCCCTCTGCCCCAGGGTGGTTACAGGACAAAAGACCTTTCTTCAACATCTGGGAGAAATTAGAGAAAAATCCCTGCCTTTCCCCATGTCAGTAACTGCAGTGGGGAAAAGGGACAGTAAGAAAGGGAGCACGGAAAGGTTGATCACAGGCCTGGACTCTGCCCTCCAGCAAATGCAGACCAGATAGTGCTAAATAAAGCTATTGCATAATACAGCACAATGTATTTGATCCGAGTCGTGGTATTCCTGCTTTTCAGGCAGCTGTTTCTCTTGCAATTATTTTTCCATGCCAATGACTTCTTGGTCCATGGGGTTCAGCCACCTCTCCCCTGCACGTGCCAAACTTGCATTAACTCAGGGAAGTTGTGCCTGTGCATGGAGAGGAGAACAGATCCCCTTTCTATTTTCAGGAAGGGTTTGTGTGTGATTTATGAGCCTGGAGAAGGAGCATGGAATATTGGAGTGCCAAATTAAGGCATGCCCAGCAATCGAAAGGATGAGGCGAAATCCAGGAGGCTGCGGAATTAATTACTGGAACAGCAGAGCCTCCGTGAAGCGATGGGAGCTCATGGTGGCTGATCCAGCCAGCTTCAGGTGCAAAGGTGTATTTGTTCATGGCTCAGGGTTTTCATCTCTGTGCTGACAGGGCGATAATTCAATCCTATAAAGCAGCAAATTATCACTGCCTGCTTAGCATTAATTTCCCTCCCCAATGGACACCATAAAAAAGGGAATGCTTCTCCTCAAGGCCTCGGTGCGGAGAATTTCCCATGGCAGCCATGAGTTACAACTCTATCTCCAAAGGCATCCTGTAAATAACATGTCAGGATCTTAATTCATTAAATAAATCTAATGCCCTACCCAATCCATAACACCCAGCATCTCCCAGTCTCCTTCTAACGAGGCTGTCAGTGATGTTTCCCTCTCTCTGAGGTGTACCTGGAGCTCATGGCACAGGTGGATTTATCCACACCTCCCCAACTACAGACAGCAAATTGTGTCAGTGCAAGCACCTGAAGCACACCCAGGTAATGGGGAGCAGGCCAGAGCAGATGTGGGCCAGACCTGATATTTTCTATCCCTCCAGGAGAGCCACTCCCTCCCCAGCTCTGTTAGCAATTCCTGCTGCTGGCTGTCTGCCTGAGGGGCTGTCATTAAATGCACAGATCAAACTGAAGATGCTCTAGCACTCGTTTGGATTGGAAGAGACCTTAAAACCCATCTCTTTCCACCCCCTGCCATGGGCAGGGACACCTTCACTGGCCCAGACTGCCCAAAACCTCATCCAACCTGGCCTTGAACACTTCCAGGGACTGGATAGAAACCCTTCCTGTTCTGTTTTACACTCCTGGCCAGACTCAGTTCTAACTGGGCCTTAGGTCCCATAACCTCATCCCAATCTTTCCCTGTTTTCCTCTCAGGCTATCTGTCCTCACTGCCACCCTCTGAAAGTTTTTTTTTTCCTCCGAGCTTGCTCAGAAGTTCCTTATCCATCCATGGAGGTCTCCTGGCATTTTTGCCATCCCTTGTCAGGATGCATCACTCCCAAGTTTGGAGGAGGTGATCCCTGAATATCGGCCAGCATTCTTGGGCCCCTCTGCCTTCCAGGGCTCTATCCCATGGGATTCTGCTGTGGAGGTTCCTGAAGAGGTCAGAGTCTGCTCTCCTGAAATGCAGGGTGGTGAGGTTCCTTTTGAGCAGAGAAAGAGCATTACTGAGTATTGCTGTGCCTGTCCCAGCCTCCTGCCACTTGGGAACCTTCACACTTCAAACTCTTTGTGCACCCAGATATTTTTGTGTAGATGAGGTTCCCCCATCTTGCACCATCCCATAATTCACGTTTGTCCAGAGCTGTGATGAAACCCCTCCACCTCTGTGCTGGAGCTGGGGCTGGGCATCCCTTTATCCTGGCTCTGGGGGGAGCTGAGGCTGAGGCAAGGGCAGATCGGAGGCTGCTGCCATGATCCTGGGGGCCAGCAGAGCTTCCTGGGATGTCCCTGTCCCTGTGGGGTTGGCTCTGCCTTAACTCCAGCTGCTCAGATTTATGGAGACGCCCTCAGCTGACAGTGGTGGGATTTGGGAAGTTCCATGCCCTGCTTCAAGGCCTCGTGAGGTTTTTTTATGTGCCCTTGAAAGAGAAGCATCACAAAATCATGGGAATTTCCATCCTTCGGCCACACAGGGACACTGCGAGGTGGCAACGGGCTTGTGTGCACATGAGAGGGCTTTGAAAAATTTAATTTCCTATGAAAATGCTGAGCTGCTGTGAATATAATAATTAATCTTGGAAGATCTGCTGGAGCCCTGTGGTGTGTTTGTTTCTGCTCTAATTCATGCCGAAGGGGGGAAATTTTGCAAGGCTTGTTTTCATTTCTAGCAGGATAATGTCCCCACTTTCTCTTTTCCTTTTTGATTAACATAAAAGAGCTAAAGAAAATTAGCTTGCTGCTGGACTAATTTGGTGGATGTTTCACCACAGAGCATCTTTTGATTGCTACACCCTACCCTGCTGTATGAGACTGACAGGGAGCGTGGCAGGGTTTCCTGATTTACTGCTATTTTGGGCATTGCCGATTTGATGGGACTTCCAATTTTATTTTATTTTTAAAATATTTTTTAAAGGCTGGGGGGAAGGGATGGGAAGGAATGAAAAGACCTCAGTCAGAAAGAGGCTTTGTATTCCTGGTTTTCCTGGTCCAGATTCAAGTGACATTTTCTGCTGAATCCATTACCCTGAGTCCGTACAAGTGACACGCCAGGTCCTTTTGTCCCCTCTCTCCTTTCCATGGGGTGCCACAGCTGAGCCAAGCTGCCCCCCAGGCCTGATAAACTTCATAATTAGCTGCCCTAATAAAGCACTTAATCTGCAGACATGGTTTTGCTAATTGCAGCAGGAAGTGTTGGCAGAGCAGTTTTCCTACCGCTGTGCCCAGCGCTCCCTGCGGACCCTGGGAACTGATACCCACCGGCCCCACATCCCCACCAGAGCCCGGGCCTTCGCTGAGTCCCAGCAATTCAGAAGGAAAACAATTCTCCACTTTCTCATTAAAGGATGAAAGAGAAGAGCCTTTGTGCCCCCCAGTTCTTTCCCCTTAAACCCTGAGTGATAATTCTGCGCTGAAGAAGCCGCTCCTCTTTCACGGCCCCTGATTAGGAAAGACAATGGGATTAGTTCAAACCGAGTTGAGAGGCCTTGGTGACTCCTTTGCTGGCTAAATTGTGGACGAGGGTGGATAATGGGAGATTGATTAGGGTTAATAGACTTATTTTTCCAGGTCACCCGCACAGCACTCTGGGTTGCAGGGCTCCAACACATATTATTGCAAGCCATAAATCAAGGGGCTTGGAGGGACTTCAGGGCTCCCTGCCTTCCTCCGGATTGTTGGGGAACAATTGCCCTTTGTGTCCCTGCTGCCAGTGCTACCCCTCCTGCCCCCCGAGTTTTGGCAGGGCCTGATCCTGGGGCTCAGCACCCCCTCCCCACCGGCCGAGCCCCTCGCAGGGCAGCAGAGCCGGAGCCTGGCCAGGCCCAGATTCCCGCTGGATCCGCCCCAATAGAGCTGGGTTTGGACAGATGGGGACTGGGGGTAGGGAAGAGGGGCTGAGCTTTTTAAAGTGTTTTGTGAGTTTTCTGCTCGGCCATGAATGGGAATTTCAAGCGCAGCTCTGTGGGGCTCCCAGGTTTGTTTTCTCTCATTTCTAAGGTTACCAAGCGCGTTCCAGCAGCTGGAACAACTGTGCGGGGCTGTCAGTGCCCTGTGTCCCTCAGAACGCCCCAGCCGGGAGCTTTCCAGGGCTCTCGGGGGGAAGGACTGGCGGGGGGCAGTGAATTCCCACAAGGTTTCGGGCTGGTTTGGCTCCAGTGTCTGAACACGAGCAGCAACAGCCCCGAAGGTTGAGCGCCGCTGTGCCCCGGGGGGCTCGGCTGGGCTGCCAGTGCCAGGCAGGGCTGGGCAGGGTGGTTTGTGTGCATTGCATATCACAGCATGTGGATGGGTTTCATTTGGGAAGCCCGAAAGGAATGTTTCTGACAGGTGGGGAAGGTAGCAAAGCTCACTGTGTGAAGGGCACAGTGGGGTTCTCTCGAGCAGGGCAGGGCCCTGCTCTGTCTTACACCAGGACAGGTCTCTGCTGCTTTGCTGGAGTTCTGTGCTTTTGCAAAATGTTAAATCTTCTGGTTTTATATCGGTGTACCTTGATCCCAACTGGGAGATCTCATTTTCTGCAGTGGGCACGAGCTCAAAGGACATTATATTACTGCACTGCAATTCATTCTACAACAAAGTGCAATAAAAATCCCCCCGACAGCACAGCCACGGTGTTACAAGCGATTGCTGCCGTAAGCCCTATCATTAAGTGCCAGACCTGTGGTGAGTACTACAGCTAGTGGAGATTTTTTCCACTGGAAAAATTACCTAAAGGAAAGTGTCCTGTTTGCAAAATCAAAATTTTCCACAGGGAAAGGCACATTTTTGCTGTTTTCCTCCCTTTCTGCCTTTCGCTGCACAGGCACTGTCACATCAGAAATTTCCAATTGTTGTTTTCTTGAGGAAAAAATGGGGTTTATTGGAGTTCAGGAAGCTCTGCGCCTCTGCAGGGAAATGCCATTCTCACACACCTGATGCCATGACATGGGATGCTGTGGGCAGAGCTCCTTTGCCTCAGAGAGGCACCACTGCTCCCATGGCACTGTTGGAACTGGGCACCCCAGTGCAGTTACTGGGAATTGTTACCTTCGTGGTGCCTGGAGCACCATCACCCCGTTGGTCCAGGCTGGTCTGACAGCAAGATGCCCTCGCTCACCAAAAGCAGAATGTGCATTCCAGGGAAGGTGCTGAGATGATCTCTGGGTGTTTCAGGCTGGAGATCAGAGCAAAGAGCTTTAACTCCTTCAGCATTGCTGCAGTGCGTGAGAACTGCCCTGGAATGATTGATCTCTCCTGTCCTGCTTTTCCAGGCTTTCTCTGCTTCCTGCACCTCACAATGCCCCCACTGATTGAAGTTCATAGAGATATTTTTCTGGCCATGTAAGGATGTGTGGAGGCTTTGGGGAAATGATCTTCTGCAAATAGGATATAGGATTAATTTCAGCATGGATCAGGTGTCATGCACTTGTATGGATTTTAAAACAAAAGGAGGCAGAAATAAATGAAAGTGCAGTGACCAGCTGGTGTGTGGAGATGCATCAACTGCAAATGGCGGATCTTTGCTGGCACTGTAATCATAACAAATAAATTACTGGTTTCTGGTAATTTTGTACAAAGGTGATAAAGTACTTCACCAAAAAATGCCTTGGTGTGCTCTGGAGAGGTCTGTTCTACCTGACAGGGGGGTGGAGCCAGGTGGGATTCGGCCTCTTCTCCTAGGTAACCATTGACAGGACAAGAGGAAACAGCCTCAAGCTGTGCTGGAGGAGATGCAGGCTGGATATCAAGGATAATTTCTCCATGGAAAGGGTGGTCAGGCATTGGAAGGGGCTGCCCAGGGAGGTTTGGAGTCCCCATCTCTGGACGTGTCCAAGGAAGGCCTGGACATGGCACTCAGTGCTCTGGGCTTGGTCACCAGGTGGGGATGGGGCACAGCTTGGACTCAATGGTCTTGGAGGGCTTTTCCAACTGATTCTGTGTAATTGATGTGTCTGAATTTGCCACTCTGAGTGAGAAAGCAGTTAAATGATGTGTCCAGGATCATCCAGTTGTTCAGTGTTGGAATTCAAAGTTCCTTCACTCCCTGGAAGGGTCTGGCAATGTCAAGGGCTTCAGTGCAGATCATGGATTCCCAGTGCTGCTGGAATACGTTTGCATTTCTTTATGCAAATTGAGAACTGCAAATAATTTTTGGCAGCCTTGTCCTGGCTCACAGCGATACAGCACCAACAGAACGTACGTGAAGTCGATGACAACTTTATAATAACAACGAAACGCAGGCAGATCAAGCATGCGTATCTCATGTTATGTCTTCACTGTGAAAGGTGTTTTTACACAGAGATAATTACTCCAGATATCCACCTCGGTGTACATTGCAAACTGTGATAAGATAGTGTTACCTAAAAGGGACTGCCTGGCTTTTTCTTCCCTAGGTATATCTAGGCACAATCTATAATTCTTTGTCTAGACAATGATCTCACAACAAGAGAATGAACTTCAATTAGCTGTTTTGATGGGAAAAACCTTTTGTGTAATGGAGACAAAGCCAGAGCACTTATGAGCAACCCTACAAAAACAAACCTGTGTGTGTATAAACACAGGAGATGGGGAAGGGGTGGTAACAGCAGGAGGATTTAATTTCAAAGTGTCACACAGTTGTTTCAGATGCTGGCAAGCACCTGCCCTGGTGACAGGGGGAAAGGCAGAGTTTGCAGTTCTCTACCCACAGCTTGTGTCAGACAAAGGAAGGACAGGAAACATGTTCCCTGCTCATTCTGCCTCTGGAAAGTGCTAAGCAGGGCAATGGGAGGAGATTAATGCAAAAGCCACATGAGCACGTGTTTAAAGAGCTGCTGGGGCTGTGGCAGTGAAGTGCTGCTGGGGAGAAGAAAAGCTTCAGGTCATCCCTGGTGTCCTTGCAGGGTAACGAGGGCCCCAAACCTCTGCCCTGCCTGTGATCATGGCCCTGAAATGCTCTTTAACTAAAACATTTGGAATTTAGGCTGTTTCTGCCCAGGGTATGGGCACGCTGAGATAGCTGCAGCCCCCTCAGGGGGTGTCCCTGGACCCCTGGCACAGAGGAAGTGCCCAAGATGTCACATGGTGCCAATGAATGATGTCATCCCAAGGCCATGGAATCCAGCAGGCTGGGCCTCTCTGTTCTCACAGCCCAGCTCTGGTGGAAACACGACTTCTGGAGAATGTGAATAGCACCTGGCAAAGGAAACCAACACTCCAGAAACATCTTTGTTTTCCTCTTCCTTTCTGCAAGGAGGAGGAGGAAAATAGCACAAGGCATTGGCTGTTCAATACAGCTCCAGCTCTTGATTTTGCACCATAATGAGGATCAGGCTGATGAAATTCAGTCTTGTTTGGATGAAATATAAGAAATCCTGGTGCTCGATAAGACCTTGATGAGGCTGGTATTGGATGTTTGTGTTCAGTACTGACCAGAGCCCTCCCTGGGCCCAGACCCAGCTTTAAACAGACCCAGAGCGAGCAGCACCTCCTGGACCAAACATCTCCCAGCTGCAGCTGTAACTCTGCAGCTTTGTCTTCTCACAGCTGCTTCTCTCAGAGCTCTGCTACTGCCTGTGGGCAGCCATGGACAGCGTGCCCATCTCTGGGGAGGCCGGAGGGGTGGGAAGGGGAACAGGAGCAGAGTTCAGCAAGCAGCACCTCCTCTGCTGGGAGTGCTGAGTGAGGGCAGAAATCAGTAAAGCTGCAAGGAGTCTCCCAGTGTCCCACGGGATTAGCAGAGCTTTGCATACAGATGAGAAGTTAAGCTGAGGCAGTTCTGCTCTGGAAATGGCTTTGTGTACTGATGGTGCCAGCCCTAGGCAAGGAACGTGGGGTTTATTCCCAGTGCCATCCCTGTGGCTCCCTCGGGGCTCAGGAACAGGGGCTCTGGCTGGAGCCCTGTCCAGATAAGTCAGGCTTTGCCACCACATCCTGAGCTGGAAAGTGCTGGGAGAGTCCGGGCTGGGGCTGAGGTTGTGGCCGGTGCTTGGGGGGTTCAGGTGCCCAAGCAGAGCCTGTAATTGCTTAGGGCTCCTCTGTACACAGACCCTCCTGGAGGTGACAGACCCCAAATGGGCTCCCTGGCCCTCTTAAGGCCCTTCCTCCCTGCACTGACCCTAGTGGGATGTGAGCCCCTGCCCGTGGGTGTCTCACTGAAAACCCTGAGGCTGGGTGGTGCAGAAGGGCTGTGGCACAGAGGAGAACCAAGGAATTGCTGCCAAAGGCATCCAGTCCGGAGAAGGGTAATTCGGTGGGCAGTCCTGTTGGGCTGGGCAGTGTTTGTCCCTGAGGACTTGGGCCAGGATGGGAGGGTTGGGATTGTGCTGGGGATGATCCTGAGGGCAGAGGTGGGCGCAGGAGGGAGGAGCTGGGGGAGGTCGCTGTGTTCCCCGTGGCTGCCCCGTGCTCAGAGCTCAGGGAGGTTCACAAAGGTGGAGTTGTCACCTGCTGTGACACAGCCCATGTCCTGTCAAAGGGGACAAACAGGCCCTGCCACACGAGTCCAGCCCTGGGCGTCCCCCTCGGAGCACTGACAGCCTGGGCCTGTCAGGCTGTGCCAGAGCTGTCCCCCTGTCCCACTGCAGGCTCGTTCTCTGCAGAGGGTTGTTCTCATGGCAGTAGGGCTGCTCTGTTCCATCCAGCCCCGGGGCTCTCCCTACATCCCAGGTCTGGTTTCTCCCCAGAGAGAAGACCCAGAGCCACCCTGACACTGTCCACGTTCCCAAGGGACATCCCTGAGAATGAATGGAAGAGCTCTGTTTTCCATGTGTTTTCTGAATCAGCTGTCACACCAACTGCAGCCCGTGGGGTATCCACTGGGGGGGACCTTCTGCTCCTCTTCAAAGCAGAGCATTAAATACATTTCAGCCTCCGTGTCGACTTTAGTGTGGATCAGATCGTTCATCAAAGGTGACTTTTGATCAGAGTCTTCTCAGGAGGGTCCTCTCAGCAGGAAACTTGAACCAGGGACGGACAAAAGAAAGACAAGATGAGGAAATAATAATACTCTTTAAGCCCTGCCCTTCATTAATATCTTCAATAAACAAACATGTACATCTGAACATGACTTCTCTTACACACGGCTGTTATCACTCAGCTCTATTCCACATGAAAGCACACTTGTCATAAGCCATTTCAATTCCCATCCCCAGTTAATGTATTAGCACTCATTTCATTTGCATTTTAATGGCGAAACTATACTTTTCAAATAAATGACTGCACTTTATCAAAGGATTACTTCATTTGGGCTGTAATGCTGCTCTGCCGTGCGGGAATCGGGAGCGTGGAGGTTGGAAAAAGCCCTGCAAAAGAGACCCACTGGGTTCAAGAGCTCCAGCCCTGCTCTTTTCAGCTCCAGCTCCGTAATGAGGGGGAAAATAGCAGCACTGGAGTGTTCTGGCTGCTCCTCCTGGGCTGAAGGGAGATGCTCATTATGTAATTTCACTCCCACATTTTGTTCTGTGCATGGGCTCCTCCAGGGAACATCATTAAGGGCTATAGGTGGCCTGAAATGAACCTGTGGATAGAAATTCCTGGGGTTTCTCTCTGCCCAGGCGTTGCATCTCTGCCGTGCAGCTGCAGCCTGTTCCAGTGCTGGGCCTGTTCCTGGCAGATCAGAGCAGCCTCCTGTGGAGATGGATCAGCAGCCCTGGCTCAGAGCAGGGGAGAACACAGTGGCCACACTGTGGGCTCAGCTGGAAGGTTCTAAGGCTAAAGAGCCAGATGAGAGACATAAAAATAAAATTAACCTTTACTTCAAGAGGTAGTAAGACATGCAAAGCTGCATGTGGGTTGCTAAATCTTTGGGTAGCAAATAGAGCAAGAGAAAAACAGGAGAAGCAAATGGAGTCTGTGTGGGGAGAGGCTCTGTAATGCTGCCTGAACGAGCACTGCAGCCCCACCTTGCCAGGGGAAACCAGCAGGAGATGTCTGGATGCTTCTGGTGTTAGTACCTAGCTTCTCCCAGCATGGAACATTCCTTGGCCACACCAGGATGTGGAAGAGGGGCTGCAGCCCCTTCAAGGGACCAGTTTGGCTGCTGGGCTCCAGCTGTGAGGCGCTGGAGGGAGATGAGAGTGGAAGCAGCCCCTGGCAGGGATTTGGGGATGGGGGGAGATTTGTTATGGCAGCATTGGGAGAAAGCTTCTGGAAAGGTCCCCGGGGGCTCCTGCAGAAGGCTGAGCCTGGAGTGGGGGTGGATGCGGTGGGATTTGCCTGGGAAGGGAGTGGAAATCCATGAGCCAAGGCAGGATGGTCTTGAGGGCTTTCCTGGCTGGTTGTTTCACTTTGAAGTCGTTTCCTTGCACAAGTGCTGGGAGGGTCTGGAGGGGGTGGTGGTGTCTCCAGGGGCTCCTATGCTCTCACATTGAACACCTGGCTGAGTCAGAGCTGCTCACAGTGAAATGTGGTGTAAAGCTGCACAGGTTCGGTTCTTGCTGTGTGCAGAGGTTTCTGTAGCTGAAAGGAAAATCTCTACCACCAAATTTTAAATTTCCTCCTTTCCTGTGACTGTAATTCCGTTTATGAGCTTCTGCTTGCTGGAGAAAGCTGGTTCATATTGCCCCAGTGGCTGGGTAGGCAATCAAACTGTCCTCGAACATCAGCAAGTTTTATTTTAAAACTTAAGTCAATCTTTAGCTTGAATTGGAATAAACGTGAGGTGTCAGGTTCCATTTGTTGATAGGAACACTGTTGTGGCAAATACTGTAAAAAGAATAAAAAGTCTGTGGATTAAAGGCTGCATTAAGTGGGGGCAGGGCAATGCAGTGATCTTGAGCCATTATTTGTAGCCCAGGCTGTGATAATAAGGGATGCTCAGGAGCCCTAATGTGTGAAATGCTGGTGGAGATAATAGAAATCTTTAGCAGCTTTGCTTTTTTTTTTTCCCTCCCTTTTTTTAATCCTCTGCTCCAGATCAGCCCATTGTGCTGCCAGCCCAGCCCTGGGCTGCCAAGGAACCCCCCAGTGCCTGCCTGCACCAGGGCTGCAGCCTGGGGAGAATCCAAGTGTGTCCCAAACTGGTCAGTGACTGGAAATGCTTTATTTCATCAGGAGTTTCTGTGCTGCTGAAGTTTATCCAGCCTGGAGATGAAGGATGGTGGGTGGGAGCAGCAGATGCTCCTGGAGAGACTCCAGGCTGCAGCAGGTGCTCCTGCTGTGCTGAGGGGTTTCCCCTCCTCGTGTCCTGTGGTGGCACCCTGGGAGCCCAGGGCTCTGCTCCAGGGAGCAGTGAGGTGCAGCAGGAGTGACCTGGGGGTTAAACTGCTGCTGAGGAGCTGAATTTCACATCTTGTACCTTTTAGAGCTTTTCCTTTTCGGATTTTTCCAGTCTGACCTTCTGGACTGGTCTCCACTGGAAATTGGGGCATATCAGATACCTCTCCTGTTTGGGGTTTTGTCGATATGGGGTGTTCCCATTTTTAGGATGTGCCTTCCCTCGGGGTCCAGATCCCTGCCCCTCCATCCTTCCTGTGCTGGGGAGGGGGGCACAGGCCAGCCCTGCCCCAGGGCAGCAGCCTGGCTGTGCTTTGGCTGGGAGGAGTTGGGGCAAATGGGTTAAATGCCCTGGGCATTCTGCAGAGAGCAAAATACATTAAAAATTGGAAATTGAGGCTGACTCGGAGAGAGGGGAGATGGAGCCCACAGGACAGTGGGGAGAGGGCAAGGGGATACCAGCAGGGGGGTGTTCTCCTCCTGCCAGTTTGAAGTTGGTCGGGGAAGTCATGATGGAAATCCTGAGGTTCCTGCTCAATCTGCTGGTGCAGGGGCTCTGATTGATCTCTGAAGGAGCCAAACAACCCCCAGGCTGCAGCTTCTGGAGGAGGGCACAGACCAGAGGGTCTTGCTGGTAAAGTCCCCCAGTTCCATTGTGGGTGGGGAGTGGCTGCAGGGGTGACACAGGGAGGGACACGGGGCTGTCACCGGGGCTTTGTGGCACCCGCCCCTGGCTCACAACTGACCTGCTGCAGGTGGCTCTGAGGGGACAGTCTGCACCTTTCCTGGCAAATCTCCAGCAATACCATGGATTTAACCTGTTACTCATCAATATTTAATTGTTACACTTCTGACCACATGCCTCAACTATTTCACGAACGCTGGCTCCAAATCCCCTGAACACGTTTGGAATAATTCCTCAGGCATGCACAGACAGCAATACCTGCATTCCTGCTCGGGTATCCACAGTGCTGCTGAAGCCTGGGCTGACTGTGGCTGGCTGTGCTGAGACCACAAAATCCCAGGGTTTGACTTGTGCCATTCCCGGGGGCTGCCCAGGGAGCCGAGGGACCAGCAGGGCTCAGGGACAGCTCCGTGAGCCCGGAGCTGGAGGCTCTGGGCAGTGAGCTGCACACACACATCCACCCCCATGGTGGGGGGTAGGACACCTGCAGGGGCTCGCCTGCAGGAAAATCCCTCTGCTGGGATGTTTGGCACATATTCAGTCCAGTGCCTAATCCACGTGGGATCAGCTCCACCTCTGCCATTCTGAGGGAGTTTTGTGTGAGTTACTTCACAGGATATCAGTGGTGAGAGGTTCAAACCTCCAGGAGAACTGATTCAGCTGAACACCCTGGCACCCTCGTGGAGAAATAGGAGAGGGATCCCAGCTGAGTGGGAAATTCTCTGTGCTGTGCCTGGCTGAGCTCTGCCTTGTGTGTCTGTAGCCAGGGGTGCCTCAGCACTGGATGCTGCTCGAAAGATGCCCCTGCCCTCCAAGCAAAACTTGTGCCTACAATGAAAAAAGCAGCTGTACCTGACAGGTTGATAAGAGATGTGCTAATGAGGCAGCAATTTGGGAATGACCCTTATTTTCCACCTCTGCATCCTCCAAAAGAGGGGATGACTTAGTCCTTGGAGCAGGTCCCCAGGAGAGCCTGTCACTTTTAATGTCCCCTTCCCCAAATATCCTTCTGTAACAGTGACATCTAAAACGTGCCAGCAGCCTGTGCTGTACCTTGTGCTCTACCTACTGTCTGTGGTGCATGTTTCTAGATAAAGCCGTCCCAGGAAGCTGAACTGAAAGCCTTGGGGAGCTCCAAGCACACTCTCAGCACAGTTGGCTCATTCAGCAGCCGATGATCTTGTCAGAAAAAAAAAGCGGTTGGTATGAGAACCTCACTAAAAGCAGGGTCTGTGGTGACTCTCCCTCTTCGTGTGTGAGCCTGAGATTCTCTGGTAGTCCTAAATGTCCTGTTCTTGTGTGGTAGCACCAGTGCTAGTTGTGCCACAGTTCTGCAGGTTTGCTCTTTTAAATGTTGGCATTGTGTTCCTGCAATCTCATCCCTCAGGACCTGTAGTCTCAAAAAGTTAGAAATAAAACTTCCAGGTCCAGAGTTCCCAGCCAGCTCTTTGGAGACTCCTGGGAGTCACGACACAGTGCCAGTGGATTTGAAGTGGCTTCAGGGTGTTCTCCCTCCCCTCTGTTACACAGCAGCCAAAGTCAGACCAGTCCAGCCATGCTCCTTGCCATGCACAGTTCTAGGAATGGCTGTGCTGGGAGAGAGAAAATGCAAAGCAATGAGTGAATGTGCCTGGATTGTCATTAAAATAAAACTGTTACAGTGCTTTTGCAGCCTCCAGAATTAAGGCTACAGATGATAAAACAGCAGTGGTGCCATGAACCTTTTTCAAGTAGGGATTTATTCCTTACCCAGGCTGGGCTGGAGCAGTTGTGCTGTATAACCCTTCCATTTCCAGAGTAAGAGAGCTCACGTTTAATGTGTTGCCTTATGGGGCTTTCTTTGCATCCTTAATGCCTCACCATTCAATAGCTCTGTGCTTTGCAGGGCCCTGGAGATAAAAGAACCAATATTCCTTCAAAGGTTATTTCTAACACAGGAGTAGTTAAGAAACCGTCTGCACACAAATGACAAATTATTGTAATCTGAACAAAGAGCAGGAAAGATCCCACCAGTTGGAAACTTAAAAGGAGCCATAGACAAAGATGTAAAGATGGATTAAAAAAGAGCTCTGATGTTCCCAAAGGCAGCAATGAGGCTAAGTGGTACAAATGAGGGAGGCTTCAGAAGCAAACTGGAAGCTGAATTGCCGAGTTCTCATCCTCCTCCTGGGAGCTGCAGTGCCCTGTGCCGCGCTGCCTGGGCTGGGAGTTTTCTGAGTGCTCACAGCTCCAGTGGGAACTGTGTGCTCTTGGGGCTGATCCTGTCTCTGCTGTGAAATCACAGGGAAAATATTCCTGCATAGTGCATTTCTTTCCTAATCTCCCTTTATCAGCCTGGCTGGCGGCTCAGCACATTGGCTTCTGTGGTGGGAATCACTGGGGCAGGAACTGCTTTCCAGCCTGCTTTTGGGGGTGACAGAGCACAGTGCTCCCTTCTGGCCTGAAAATCTGCAAGTGTAGTTCTGGTCCTGTGTGAAAAATTCCCCGAGGCCTCTCTGAGCTGGGGTTGAGCAGCTTCTGCTGGGTGGGTGAGCCGTGATGTGGCTCTCAGGATTCACTTTTGAGATTCCTGTGCGGAAAGCAGTGCCTGGTATGGGGGCTGTGTTTGAGGGAGCGGCAGAGGATGTGCCCCAGGCTTTGCTGGGTACAGGGTGCTCCTGGTGACTCAGGAGGTGACATTAAGGGATGTATCTGCTGACATTCCCCCTCCAGCCTTTGGGAGCAGCAGCAGCTGTGATTCCTCACTGGAAGTGCTTCAGGTGACCAAAAAGGAGCTGCTCTTCCTGCAGTGGTTTCTGTTTGTTGGATATATCAGAGTGTGCCATGGGAACACGCTCCTGGAAGGCTCTCCAGGGACAGAGGAGCCTGAAGGGAGAGGGCAGGAAGAAAGCAGGAGCCAGCAGAGGCAGGAGCAGAAATCTCTGCGAGCACAGCCGGGACCACAGGAGCTCCTGGCAGCATTCAGAGCATTCCCGATGGAGAGGTTTGGGTGTGGAAATTCAAGCCAAACCTCCAAGGTCTGCTCAGTGTGAGTGTGAAAGCTTGATTTGGATTATAGATGCACTAGGCTTGCCTGGCACTTTGTCTGGTGTTAATCAAGCCTTTGCAGAGCCTGGCTTGGTTTTAGCTTGGCAGCAGGACCCATGCCTGGGCAGGTTTACCTTGGCTTTGCATTTCACTGCAGTGTGTAGATGGTAAATCAAATGTGGGATAAGTTTAGAGAGGGTCTGGGCTGAATCTAATAGGTGCTTTCATGTTGTTTGTTTGGAGTGGTGTGTGACAAGGTCATCCCATCCCATAAAAATAACATAAATTTCATTTTTCTTCACTCCCATCAAGGATCGTGGGAGGAAGAGATGTAGGGATTGCTGCAGTCCTCTGCAGTGTGCAGGGGATGGATGGGACCCTGTAAACACAATCAGCCATGCAAGGGACCCCATGGGGCCTCGGAAGCTTCACTGCCCCACACAGCTGGGTAAACTCCTGTTCCTGTTGTATTCTGAATCCAAGAACTGCCATAAAGCAGGGCAAGAAGGTTGCGTATTAAATAGGCATAAAGTACTTGGAGAGTGATTAGTGCCTTTCTGGTTTGATACTAAAGTGGTTGTTCCATGATAAATGAAGTCCCTGCTCGGAATGACGAGTTCCATTTGGGGCCATTTGTGCTCCATTTATAGTGACATGCTGGTTCCTTGCTGCTGGAGCATCCCTCCAGGAGGAGAGGGACTCCTGGAACATTCCCTGTTGCCTGGGCAGATTCCTGCCAAGCTGCTGTGCTGTTCCACTGGTTTTTCTGTGCTGCCATTTGCCTGGACAGTGGTGTGGTGAAGTATTTTGTGCAGTGCTGTTTGGGACAAGGTCACCTGCTCCAGGTGGCCTCAAACCATACACACATTGAAAGCTTCAGATTGCAATTAAGAAGATCTTTACAGAGTTGGGGTACTTCTAAGAAATCTGCTCTTTGTGTCCACGAATCCTTGGTGGAAGGTTTGGGGCTGACTGTTGGAGACCTAAACCCTCTGTTTATTTGTGGGACCTCCTGCCACCCTCTCCCTGAGCACTTGGAAATCCTCATGCACCAGATCTGGGATACAAGTCCTTGGTGCCACATGAGCCCCAGTGAGCGTCAGGAGTCAGTGCCCCTCCTCACAGTGCTGCCATTCCACTGAAGAAACACTCCACATCTACATAATAAAGATGCTACTTGTAAATGGAGAACCAGAGGGGAAGAGTTCTCAATCAAATTTTAATGTGTATCTCCTGTCTGGGCTGACAGAGGGAGTATCTCTAGAGCTTCTGGGAGCAAGGGAAAACAGCTTTCCATTGTAATAACTGTCTGTTCCAGCTCTGGTTTAGCACCCCTGAGAAATGCCTGTGTACACACCTTAAATACTGCCAGGCATATTGAACAAACCTGTTCAAATAACTCCCCTGATTAAACATGTCATTACCCGAGGTTAACTCTGCATATGGTGCTCTGCTAGGGTTAAAGGAGGGGTAGATTCCTTGGATTTAAACCTGCCCTGACTAATTTTAGTGTGTTCTATAAATAGCCCTCCCAAATACTTGAGCAATTCATATTCTACTCTCTAAAGGCAGAAAAGGTTTCTTAGCTAATGGAAATCATGGTGATCAGTGAGGGCTGGGATGAAAAGAGGATATGAAAGTAGCACAGAAATCCTTTGATATATCACTCACTGTTCCTGAGGCATTTTCTTCTCCTTGTCTTGGCTTTATGTTTCCCTGTTGTACTTGAGTGAATCTGCCTCCTAAATTCACACTCTTCAAAAATATTTTTCCTTGCCTTTCTGTGTGCAAATACACTTTCCTCCTGAGTTGTGCTTGGCAGAAATGGGGAAAACGCTGAATAAAAAAATTCAATCTGAGAATATTGGCTCAAATCTTTATAGAAACATTTTAGACTAGATTGGGTCCCTGCTGTGTTCATCTAGGGAGCAGTACACAGGCAAAGTAATTAATTCACCCAAGTTTTTAGCTACCAAAAATTAGGCATTTGTTATGAAGCCAGGTGTTCAGGCTGGTGTGGCCAGTGTTGCTGAAGGAACAGCTCTGAGCACAGTTTGTGTTGCAGGGATGAATCAGCCCCCGGAGGTGCCTGAGCGTTTCCATGGATGTGGGAAATGGTTGGTGAGATTGGACACAGTCAGTCCCTGGGGTGTCTGAAGACACCTTCCAGAGCCAGTTCAGCCACCACGTCCTACATGAGGTGTGTGTGACGAACTGGGAGCTGCTGCTGCTCCGGGACATCCACGGAAGAGACGCTCCCCTCCTGCCTGGGCCCCAGGAGAGGGATGCTCTGGGAATTCTAAACTGTACCCTGGCACTGGTTTAGGCACATAAATCCCTTATGCTCAGACCCCTCAGCTTGCTGAGGGTGTCACTGACTTTCCCTGGCTTTCAGAACCTCGGGGCCTGGAGTGACACAGGTGAAATCCAACCCTTTTCTGTTGCTGTTTAAAAGGAGCTCTTGAAGTTTGTAGGGCTTTGGGGAGGCAACTTCCATGGACATGACCTTATGTGGACAACAGGATGTTCCCACAAGACTTTCATTGTAGCAATTCCCATCAAAGCCTTTCGTCACTCCTGATGGTCCCCAGCGGTACTGGGGTGAGGCAGGGCAGGTCCCGTCGGTGCCAGGCTGCTGGGCACCCACGAGGTATTCTCACAATCAGGGGAATGGTGGTGCTGGATCGAAGGTTGGACTTGATGACCTTAAAAGGACTTCTCCAACATAAACCCTGTGATTCTGTGAATCCTATGTGGGTGTGGATACTGGCTGAGAGCAGCTTAATCCCATGGGAGGTTGTTTCTCGTTAGAGATGCATTGCTGTAGTGGTCAGGTGTGTCCAGGGAGATGCTCCAGGGCTCCTGGAGCACTCTGGCACCACTGCACAGCAGCCACCCTGGATCGCTCCATGGAGAAATATGGGGAGACTTGGGTGGAGAAATACATCCTAATTGAGTCTGCAGGCATTACTTGCAATAAAATTCTGGGATATTTGGCTGGAAGTCAAATGGCCCAGATCAGCTGCAGTGGCTCAGCAGAGGTTTCCCTGCTGCCCCAGTCATGTTGCTTCCCAGCCTTTGAGGATTGTGAGCTCATGGTCCCTGGAACAGCCAGCAGCGAAGGAACAGGCGGAACCCAGACCCTCAGCAATACCTGTAGTAAACAACAAGTACATTCTCAAAGTTACATTGAAGCTTAATTAAAGGGGGAGAGGCCTGTCAGACTTAATTTATTTTTAAAAGCCCCATCAAATTTAATTTGTGAGAGCAGCTCTTCCATCTGCTTCCAAGCATTATCTCTGGAATTCAGGAGAAAAACATATGTCTTGTGGTTAATAAGAATTTGTTTTAATGGATCATATGACTGGGTGATTAATAACTGCTCAGCTCTGATTGTTCTCATTATAAGGAGAACACAGCCCCACTGCCCAGCCCCAACCTATTGTCATGAAAAGAGATCATAAAACGAGAGATGAAAAATTCCTCTGCTTGAGATGAAAGCAAATGGATCAAGGACTTGGCTGCACGGAGCTGCGCAGGGAAAGCGGCTTCCTATGGTTCCTATTATTTCTCTTTTGGGATTATGTATCAGATCATCAAATGTGCTCCAAGTGGGGCACTCCAATTTGCGTTTAGACGTGTAACTCGATCTGGTGTCTGGCTGCCAGAGGTTGTGTTGGCATTCGGGGGGTCCTGAGCAAATCCCTCCTTTCCACAGATTCCTTCTGTAGCCTTGGGCACATCCCACAACCCCTCCAGAAACGGCATCCACGAGGAAATATCCCCAATGCACATCACAATGACTTCATCAGATTTTCGTCTTTCCTTGGCTTGCTCCTGATTTTAGCTCCATGTCACTCTTCCAAGCCAAAGCTCAGCTCCTCCGGAGAGCTGCACCACATTTCATGAGAGCAAACGGGATGAGAACATGACCCTGCTGTTTAGTGACCAGCTCAGTTCCTGCAACAACCGAACCCACAGCTATTCATCCTGTTTGCTTTCCCGACACGCCAGCTGCCTGTTGGAAATGTTGGGAGCTCTGGTGCTTGGCAGATATTCAACCCAGTTACTTCAGAGGAAATTCCACGTATTAAAAGAGTCCAGTGATTAGGTTATCATCATCTCCACTTCTCATTCGCTTTGCTCGCAATGAAAGCTTGCAAGAGAGAAATTTATTTGGTTGTTTTTAAAGGCAGGGTTGAAATGTGCTCCCAGGCAGGAAATAAAGAGCCATTATTCCCTCGGAGCCCCCGGGGGGATGGCAGGCGCTCAGCCATGGGGTCCCAGGAGCCATAAAGCAACACAAACCGGAACAGGGAACTGGTGTCATTTGGGCTTTGATTTGCTTTTGCAGCGTTAACCTCACGTTAACCTTCAGAGCAAGAGGTCAGGGAAAGGTTGCAGCCTTAGACGCTGGAAAAGGAGCTTTGCCTGTCTGAAATGTGCAGCCCTGCACAGCCTATGGAGTTAGCCTCAAATAATAATAGCAAAGAAGAAATTACTCCCTGAATAATGTTTCCATTTCAGCTAAGAATTCTCATCCAATTTATGTGCAGAAGGAGAAAGCAAGAAGTGTTTTAGAGCAGGGAATAAAATCAATGTTTCCCCCAATGCAAAGGGGAAAATAATATTGCTCTCTATTTTTTTAGAGCATTCACCTTGCCCTCCCTGTCTCCACGGCCATATGCTTATACAATCCTCTAATAACTCCCTTTTAGCCCCTGCTGCTTGGAATTATCATCTGCCCTGAGATCTTCCTTTCACACAGAGCTGCGGGAGAATGTGGGCACCAGGAATGGAGTGTAAAGGCTCTGATGTGGGCACGAAACCTTTGTAGAGCAACATAAAAATAGCAGTGATTGCACAATTGCACCCATGAAAATGGAGAGGGAGGGAAAATCTCAGAGTGCACACGGAATATTTCAGTGTCAGCTTTGTTGTTCCCATCAGGGACAGACAGATGGGGCCAATTGGATCAAAGTGGGAAGTTCTCTGCCAGGCTGCATCCGCTCATCTGCTCAGCAATATTGGGTGGCATCTGGCAGCTGGGATTTCCTGCTGTATCCCTGCAGTGCCATGGTGCTGAGAGGGGCTGTGCAACAAAAAGGGGCAAAGTGGTGGGGAGGGCACAGGCACTGCTGAAGGGCTGGGAAGGGCTGGATCAGCCTGCAGGATCCTCTGCATCCAGGTGTTAGCTCAGGTGCTGCACTGGGGCAGCCCTTTTGCACTGGTGAACGTGTTCTGCAAGAATTAAGTTAATATTGAGGTATAAACTTTGTTATTTATTATTAAACTACAGCTTCTTTAGGACCCTTAAATGTGAATTACTAAAATATTTGTCTTCAGGGAGACACTTTCACAGAGAGGGAAAAAAGGAGGATTTTGTTTATTAATTTTTTCTTGTGGAACAGATTTTTCATGCTAAAAATAAATCCCCTAGGCATATATGGGCACAGCCAAAAGTCCTGCTGGACAAAGGTTTCTGGGGCATGGAGATGGTGTGGAGACTGCCTTGGGCTGGCTCTCCATTTGGACTTAGTTGTGATAACACCTATTGCCCAAGTTCTGGGTGGAGTTGGTATCTGTTTGTTCCTGCCTTATCGCTGGGTTCCTGTCAGTCAGGATGGGACTCAGATGCTGGAGGGGGTGTGTTTGTATCCAGGGCACCAGGATATGACGGTCCAGTTTGTATCACCAGGAGTCCTGTGTTTGTAGCCAGCTCTGTATTGGATCTCTTGCCCCCGAATGTGGGGGAATCCCCACTCCCCAAAATTTCACAGCTCTGTACCTTGATGATCCCCCCTTTTAAGGGGATACAGCCATGCCCATCTCCTCAATTCCCTTTGAGATCCAGTGTCATGGAATGAATAAGCACAGAAAGTGGATCTCTTTGGGAAATGCCATTTATTTTAAATTAAATACTTTAAAGAAGGTGATGAGTCTAATTATCCCATGGAAGACAGGTTTTGTTGTTATTTAAAGTTTTGTTTGGACTCCTTTCCATTTGTTTTTTGTTTGTTTTTCATTTTATATTCCACTTGCAAAAATCAGGGAAGTTAAGAAGGAAAAAAGAGGAAACTGTTCTGTGGGTATTTTTCCAATCTTTGAAAGAGAGAAAACTTCAAAGAGGAAGAAAAAGAAGGGAGAAAGAAAGGAATGAAAAGCCAGAATCCCTCCAGATTTAGAGAACAACCCAAAAATGACGCCTTTCAAAATGAACATTTATCATTTTGTTTCATTTTGAAAGTTTTCATTAGAAAAAGAATTCAAGCAAATCAACTACGTTTGTGGAAACTCCTGGGTTCCCTTGGAAACCCCTTTTATTTTTTATGGCTAGAACTTTATGAAGAAAATTGTAACCATGTCATAGCTGTTGAACTGCCTGAGATTTATGAAGCACGTTAATCAATCACCTCGTCCTGCAGGTGCAGAATTTTATAAAAAGCAATTACAAGGAGATGGAGTGATGCCAGCCCCAATCCCCTCTCGCCCCCACAGCCTGAAGTCAGCATCTTCCCAAAGCCCTCTGTGCACAGAGGCGCCACAAATCACTGCATCTGGGTTTTTGATCCACATCCCAGGAGCATCCCGGGTGCCTTCACAGCATCGGCTCTTGTGTGTGGTGCTCTAAGGGCTCTGCTTGGGTCCCTTGGAGGTTTTTCCTGCCATGGCACTGGGTGGTTGGCTGTGAACTGGGCTGCAGAGATTCCCTGAGCACTTCTGTCACTAGAAATGGGTCAATAAATCCCTCTTTTCCCTTTCACAAAAGGTTATGACATTTTTGTAATGAAAAATCCTTAACGTGATTATCTTGTTTCAAATGAATGGCCCTTCTGGCTATGAGCAGGTTCTTCTCCCTGCAATGCTGCTCCATAGGGAGGACTTTTTCAGACTGAGGTTTTAAAGGTGTGCTTTGGTCAGAGCAGCTGTTCCTGCACTCTCCTCTTGAGCAGCCGTTGTGTTCCCACCCCTCCCTCGATGTTCTCCTCATTTGCACCCTGCAGCTCGCAAAAACCGCCCTGGAGCAGGAGCCCATCTCCAGCCCTGCCTGTGCTTCACACAGCATGGACGCGCTCTGTGCTGGAGTCTGGGATGTGGCCTGTCCATGGATATCTCCCACCAACAGTGAGAAATGCCCTGGGAAATGGGGGGCTGCATGTCCCAAATACCTCGTGGTCATTCCCATTGCAGCCTGGGGTCACTCGAGCATCCAAATGTTCAGAGCTGCTTGTGCCATCCCTCAAAGGGGGATTTTTGTCATCAGCTTCACAGGGGGAAGAGGAAGGAGCAGAACTTCAAGGTCGGGAACTGGTGTCACTCATTGTTAATGCAGCAATTTCGCTGGGGTTTAACAGCAAGGACTACCTCTGCCCTTCTGGGAAAGCCTTCTCTGCTGCTCTCTTTGCTCTGCAGAAGTGCCTGAATAAGGAAACCCCAGCAATTTCCAAGTGATATTATCCCTGGAAGATCAGGACGCTGGGAAATAATTAACTGTCAGACAAGTTGCTTGTGCTGCCTGCCCCTGTTGCCAAATAAGGTTTGGGGGTCTCGGATCCAATGCAGAATCACAGAAGGAAGGGGGAAGCTGTACCCAGATTAGATAGGAAAAGCTTATATGACACGAGAATTTATTACTTAGTCCAGTTTACAGGAGGTCAGAAAGAAAATAACAAGCAGATACAGAGTTTGAGTGTAATGCAGGGGTGTTAAGTCTTAATAAATTCGGTTGCTGACTTTGTGTGATGGACAGGTTTATCTCCATCAGGCTCTTTTGTTGCTTCCAGATGAATCTTAACCAGCACCAATCCAAAACTTTCCTCCCTTTAATTAACATCAATAACTTAGCACAACCTCCTCTCCATATCGTCTGGCTGCAGTAGGAGCCCGGGCTGCACTTTTACTAGGGAAATGGTATTTTCAAGTTGGAATATTATGGCCAGACTGGATAAATATCTTGCATTTCCTTGTATTGTCTGGAAACACGCATGGAACAGTTCCCAGCCCACTCCTCAAAGGTTTTACAACATTGAGAGGCCTCCATATATTTCAAGCAGCCAGGAAGATATTAGAGGAATGTCTTAAAAAGAAGAAGGGGAAAAGAGAGAGAGGAGGGCAAAAGCAAACTCATAAGAAAGCATCAAAGGGTGTATGAGGAATAAATGGAATGTGATTCCATTGGGATGTGGGAGACTCAATTTCTCCCTATTATACAGGAGGCTTCTTGATTAGCTAAAGGTGTCTTATGCCTTGGTTTCCCCTTTCTAAAGCAAAATTTATAGCACTTTATAGGGAAAAATAAATATGCTACTGCTAGGCTCTCTGAGCAGGGGAGATGGAGGTGAGGGGAGGAGTGGGTTGGAGTCTGCCCTGGGATCACCTGGATCAGCACCCGCTGCAGCAGCTGGGACTTGTCCAGCTGAAGAAAATTCAGTGGCCTCATCCCTCAGTGTCCTGTGGCAGGGACGGGGAGGATTCTGCCAACTGAGCGGGCAAAACATCATTTTCCTCAGGATGGGGAAACCTGGTCCATGGGAGCTACAAGAGAGCTGGAGAGGGACTTTGGACAAGGGCATGGGGTGACAGGAAAAGGGGGAATGGCCTCAAGGTAAAGGAAAGCAGACTGAGAATGGATATTGGGAGAAATTGTTCCCTGTGAGGGTGGGGAGGCCCTGGCACAGGGTGTCCAGAGAAGCTGCGGCCACCCTGGATCCCTGGAAGTGTCCAAGGCCAGGCTGGATGGGGCTTGGAGCAGCCTGGGACAGTGGAAGGTGTCCCTGCCCATGGCAGGGGTGGCACTGGATGGGCTTTAAGGTCCCTTCCAATCCAAACCTCTCTGGCATTCTGTGATCTCTGGTAATCTCAGCAGGGTGAGTGGGGCAGGCCAAAGAGTGGGATGCAGGGACTGAATGAGGCAGCAGCCCTTGAAAGGTGTGGGATTGCTAAATCCAAAGGCTCATCTCCATTAGAAAGTGTTTAACGAGGGTGTCACCCCAGTGCATGGCCCGAGTGTCACTGGGAGGGGTCCAGTGGGCAAAATGGGGTGTGAGGGGACAGAGGGAGCCTTTTGAGCCACAGTCTCATTCCTGATGCTCTTGGGATGCTGTTCCCACCCTCTGCACCCATCCCAGCAAGCCCAGGGGAGGGCAGGGAGGGTGGGGGTGCTCTGGGGCTGCCCTGGGGGCTGCTGAGGACACTAAAATCCCGTGTGGGCACCGTGTGGGCTCCCAGCTCAGGGGTTACTCAGCTGCAGCCTATGGTGTGTGGGCTCTCCCCTGGTGGCTTCTGCTTCAGCCTGTGGGATTTCTTAATAACAGCAAATATCCCCCCGTGGTTTCCCCCTGTCTTATTCCATCTGATGAAATAAATACCAACACATTTGCAAGAAACTGGGTAGTCATACTGAATTAGCCACAAGAAGACAGATATTCTATTTTTTTTTCCTTTCAAGGCTTGCAGAATATCCTACAACTATTAATTATTCCAGCTTCCTGACGGTTCTGCAGGGATACCAGATAGCCTTGGATATGGAATTGAGTCCCGGGGATGGGAGAGGGCCGGCTCAGCACACTGTGTGGCAGGGCTGCAAATGCAGAGCAGAACAGTGGCCCTGCTGTTCCCTGCTCCAGCCACGGCCTGGCCCCTCCTCTGCTCCGAGGGTTGAGTGAACTGGTGGAAAAGTTTTTGCTAAGGGAAGCGATCCCGGTTGGGAGCTTTCAAAGGCTTCTTGCAAACACAGATTGATGGGGTGGGGAGCGTACTTTAAACATTATGGCAAACACCTTGGCCGTGTCCCTTTCAAGTGAAAGCTCCGAGGAAGGGAATTGAGTGATGTGTGCTTTTATCAAAGCTGCTCCCTGTTCTGCCGAGCACAGGAGCCTACGGAAGTTAAGAAGTTAATGGGGGAAGTGGGCATTAAACAGAAAGATCAAATGCATCAGGTAATAGCTAAAGGGATAAAAACTGTGCAGCACCTGAGAGTGGCAGTAAATGTAAAATGCTGCTCTCTCATTTCAGATATTTGATTAACTGCTTCTAAATATACTGGGGACTGTACAGTCAGGGGGAAGATGTGGGTGAGCTGAAATGTGGTCAAAACGTTTCAGGGACTGACCACAGAACCTGTAAAAGCCTTCCTAGCTCCTCGCTGTCTCTGTGAGGACAAATATAAAGGTTCAGGGATTTATAAATATTTTTTTACTGGGGGAAAAACAATCAAATAAACAGAAAAAGCATAGGAAGAGTGTTTGGATTGATGGGGATGGAATATGGGGAGAAGTGCAACAGTAAAATTCTGTTTGATGTTGCAGGAGGGAAATGGGTTTTATTTCCTTTCTGTCCATTACTGAAAATGGCTTCTGAAGAGTTGAGATCAGTGGGATTTTTCCAATCTCATGTCTCCAAAGAACTCTTACCTAGTGGTGAGAGTGGTAGGCACTGATGTTTTCTCTCTGTGTGAGCAGGGACAGGACCCAGGGAATGGCTGGAGCTGGGCCAGGGAGGGTCAGGCTGGATCTCAGGGAAAGGGTCTTCCCCCAGAGGGTGCTGGGCACTGCCCAGGCTCCCCAGGGAATGGGCACGGCCCCGAGGCTGCCAGAGCTCCAGGTGCGTTTGGGCACCGCTGCCGGGGATGCCCAGGGTGGGGTTGTTGGGGTGTCTGTGCAGGGCCAGGAGCTGGGCTGGATGGTCCCTGTGGGTCCCTTCCAGCTCAGGATATTCTGTAATTCCGTCATTCTAGGACTTTGTTAGCACATGTGCAAATGTTCCTCTGCATGGGAATGCTCTCCCGCTTCTCTCTCTAATGCTGGGTTTCTTCAGATGCAAAACATGTTTGGGAAATATTTTCAAATCAGCACCTCAGCCCATTGCAGAGAAAGACTTTGAAGTTTGTGTTTCTTGAGCAGCACTGCTTTGCCCCACTGGAACACTCCACATCCCGGGACACCAGAGAGCCCTGAAAGAACAATTCCTTCAGCCTTGTGACAGAGCTCAAAAGCCCCATTTCATGTAAGAGAACAAGAACTCAGGGCCCTTGGCTTTCTGCCTCCCTGCAGCTGCCCTCACTCACAGAGTGATCTGGCCCGTCTCTGCTGCCTCTCAATTTCTGGAAGTCCAGGAGTGGCCGGGTGAGCTTGGGGAGTTCCTGGGCTTGAGTTGTGTGTTCAGCTCTGCTCTGACACAGTCTATGTGTCTGAATTGTGGGGTAGAGGGTGCTCCCCCCTCCCAGGTCTGAGCACTGGCTTCTTGTGAAGGTTTAAAAAGCAAACCAGTGAGAGACTCCAAGTCAGAAATACAATTTAATAGGAAAAATGAAAAATAAATGCAATAGTACAAAGCAAAACCACTGACAGAGTCAGAATACAACCTGGCACCCTGTCAGTCAGGGTGTTGGTAGCAGTCCGGATGAAGTGCTCCTGTTGAAGCAGTGTTCCTGTAGAAAAAGAGTCTGGTCTTCCCCTGAAGGTGCAGTGGTGTAGCTCTTGTCCTCCGGGAGTCCCGTAGGTAAGGGCTGCCCGTGCTGTTCCAAACCTCTGATTATATACAGATGGGAACGCTCGGTTCCTCCTCCTGGGTGGAGCATCTCACAATGGGATGGTGAGTCATGAGGCCAGGCATTGATGGGCCCATGAACAGGAGATAGTCCAGAGCAAGTTACCTATGAGTCATGGGGCAGAGTCCTTGATTGCCCATTAACAGAGAGAGCTTCCTGAGGGAGTTATCAAGGATGGGTCATGGTAGCAGATAACGAACACTGCCCCACCTGCTTGAACAGCTTATGAAGATGGTAATAGAATACATGCTTTTAGTTACATCTTACATTGTAACCTAGGATGCTCCTGTCTGTGTATCCAAGGCTGGAGAACTTATTCTGAGACCAAGAGGCCCTGAGAGAGAGTCCAGGGGCTGAGTGAGTAGTGCTTGGACACGGCTCAGGGCAGAAAATAGGCAGTTCTCAGATAAGATGGATAAAGAGGCATCTAAGGCAGGAATCAGACCCGTGACGAAGGGGAAGTGAGTGAAAGAGGATCGAGGAGAACAAAACCCCAAGATGTCGAGGGCTGGCAGGCTATAAATCTCCCAAAGCTCTGCCAGGCACCAGACACAAAGAGCAGAAAGGTCCTAAGTCAGTGGTTACACACACCAGAGATGGCAGCTGTACAATTAATCTCCTGCCCTTTGAGAATCTTTAGGTGAAGTCTCTGAGTAAATGAGGAAAGGTAAGGAAAGGTCTTCGTGGTCCTTTCCTTCTTTCATCCCGATGGGCTCCTCATCCTGGACTAAATGAAAACAGTCCCAGCTGCAGACAGCTCTGCCTTGGATCTGGGTTTGCTTCTTCCCAGTGTAAAACAGTGCAGCTCCTGCACCTCCTGCCCTGACCTTGTCCTTCCAGCTTAATGCACTCAAAGCTGGCTGTCTCACAGCCTCACCCAGCAGAATCTTGTCTCAAATCCTCAAATGCTAAAGAATAACATCAGTTATTAATATTTAAACCATCACTAAAATAATATAAACAGGTATGGAGTTCTTTCACTTATCCAGGATAAGGGGGATCCAGCAGCAATTCTCCCTTCTCTGCCAAAAGCAATGCTGACACCAACCTGTCATTTTGTCCCTCTCCTGATGGCTCCAAAGTCTTCCACAAAAGGACAGATCAGCTGCCAGAGCCCATTTTGGACATGGTACCTGCATATCCCTACAAAGTCAGAATCTCTCCGTTATCAGAAGGATTTATCCTTACTTGGGTCTGTTTCCAGAAGGGAAAGCAAAGCAGGAGGTGGCTAATTGGGACATTCCCAAAAACATCAAACCCCCCTGTAGGCACTCAAATCATGTAAGTGTTTTGGAGACAGTTATGATTCTTCAGTGTCTGAGCCATGTGTGGAGGAAGGAAAAATGTCCCCTCACCTGGTCTGAAAACCATCTGAGCCCCCCAAGTGTCCCAGCACTATCCCACCTCTTCTGCCTGCCCCTCTCTCAGCAGGTGCTGATAAATCAGCTGTGGTGCTGTGCAGGCTGCAGGACCGCCCATATCTCCAATCACCCCAGATCCTGCTGGATTTGCCTTCTTTGCTTCCCTTCTTTCCACTCGGAGCGCTCATTTGCCCTTCTCTCGCATTCTGCTGCTCCTTGAAACCACCCAGTGCTGCCTGTGACTAAAACTAGGTGGTGTGAGCGAGGCAGCCAACGTGGCAATCAATTAACAGTCCAACAAAGTGCCTTTGTGCCGGCCTTTGCAGGGGCAATGAATGGCTGTCTTGTCACAAGGGGCTCCACTGTATTAAGAAAGCATTCTACCTTGGCCCGTGGTGCTCCTCAAGTCTCATTACTGTGCCAGCAATAATAGTGTCTAATTAAGCAGAATAAAGAGAGATGAAGCGTAATGGTTACAGGATAGAGAAGTTATTCGTCGGAGGGAGGTAATAAATTACTGAATCCTGAGTCCTACTATGCTGGAGAAGATGTAGTCAAAAGGAGCCGACACTGGAAACTTGTTTTTCTGTTTGATAAATTGGCCAGCTTGGGCTGGTGTTTATTTCAGCTCAGGTAGGTAGTTATTTCAGCTCAGGTTGGTGTTTATTTCAGCTCGGGTTAGTGTTTGTTTCAGCTCAGGTTGCTGTTTGTTTGTGCGTTGCCTCAACAGATTTTATTTTTTTTTTTCTCCTTTTAATGAACTGAGCAAACCTGTGGGCATCAGGGCAGGGGCAGAGTAAAGCCCAGATCAGTTGGTCATTCCAAGGGCAGAAGTGCCCATCAGTGCAGGGATGCCCCGGGGGACTCCTGCGCCTGGCCCCGTGCCCGGGGTTTGATTCCAGGCTGTAGCTCCGCGTTGTTGCCGGGTTATTGCCCAGCCCTGGTCAGGAGCTCCACAAGCCCTGCCCCATGCATGGAGCAGCGGGGAAAAGATGCAAGAATGTCACTAAGGTCACTCTGCGAGTCCCTGGCTGCGGATAATGAACAATTCCTGACAAAATGAGGTGGTTGGAGCCGTTCGGAGATAAAAACCTGCCCGTCATTCTGTTGCACGAACCTATATTCCAATTTTATCTGCGGAGCGCGGTTCTCTTTTATCCAGTTTCCTGTTTGAAGGGATTTGAGCAGAATAGATAATCCTAACTTTGAACATAAATCACTGAGCTGCACGGCTGATAGATGCTTTGCACTTTTTTTATGATAATGGCTGATTGGAGGCTGGGAGGGAAAATGCCAGGGGCTTATCTCTGTGGAGCAGCGTTTGGAGGGTGTGCGGAGGGCTGAGGGAAGGGGAGGCAGCGGCACGAGGTGGGGCCGTTCCATGTTTATTTATCTGTTTGTTTATTTTGAATGTCTGAACTCAGGCAGAGATGCTCTGGGATGTTACTGGGAACTTTGTGAGTTGGGATCTGTACAGACACTGGGATTCAAGGTGAAGGTGGGCATCCCCCTGGGCCTCTGAGATAACAGAGCACGAGGCTGAGCTCCAGATGGTTCATCATTCCCCACAAAGGGGCTTGGGGATGCCAAAGAGCCATCAAACAGAGTCCATGGATTGTTACTCTTTTACTAAGAATAGTTAAAAAAAATAAATACAGCTCCTTTTTTTTCTTTTACCCACAAAATAGATGACAGCTCCAAAAGTGCACTTTTCCTTCTGAAGATGCAAATCCCCAGAAAGGTCGTGTTCCATTTTGGTTTTGAATGTTTCTTATTTTTAAAAGATTTATTTTACTGCAATTAGCTTAAATTTCAAAGTAATTTTAAACCAGAAAACTGGATTCTTTCTTTGCTTATAACTTCTGTCTCCCTTTTCTTTTTTTTTAAATTTAAAAAAAAAAAAAAGAGAAAAGAACCCTCAACATCAAAACAGATGCTTTCCCAGGAAAAGTTGTTTTTTGATGAAACAGATTAATTGGCGTTTTCTAATCAAATCTTCAAAAAACTTCCAGGCAGCTTTACTGAGGCATTGAAGTACCCTTTAAAGGGTAAGCTTTCTTCATGTCACCTTCTGAAAGTCGTCTTTCCCAGTGACTCTGAATGGCACCTTGGCGACTGCTTTGGATTGGATTCCTGGGTTTTTGCCTGTGAATGGATGAGTATTTGGGTTCACAGGATGATTGTAATTTTGAAGCAAATCCCCAGTTTGCCTCTTAGGTGTGCTCCAGATGGTCTCCATCCCCTCATGGGGATTTAATGGTGCAAACCAAAGACTGATTTTCCCAACAGCTCCAAGCCGCAGGCACGGTCAGGATGTTTATTCGGGGGGTCCAGGCTAAACCTGGTGTGAAACCAGTCCCTGCCTGTGCTCCAGGGTCAGTCCCATGTGTGCAGGTGCTGCAGGCCTGCAGACTGCTTGTCATTTATAGATGCAGCTTTTGATCCTGGGATCACAAAGTCATTCATGTTGGAAAAGCCCTCCAGGACCATCGAGTCCAAGCTGTGCCCGATCCCCACCTTGTCCCCAGCCCAGAGCTCTGAGTGCCACATCCAGGCCTTCCTGGGCAACCTCCAGGGATGGGGACTCCAAACCTCCCTGGGCAGCCCCTGCCAAGGCCTGACCCCCCTTTCCATGGAGAAATTCCTGCTGATGTCCAACCTGAGCCTCCCCTGGCCCAGCCTGAGGCTGTTCCCTCTTGTCCTGTCAGTGATGACTGAAGCTGTGTCCGTTGAAAATCATCTCATGTGGTTCAGACCTGTTTGAAAACAAGTGACAGGCTCTGAATTGCTGAGGTGGTTTCAAGACCTTGTTCATCCCTGTCCCAGCTTTCAGTCTGACCCCATCAGCTTTTGGGAGGCCCCATGCTGACCCTTGGGCAGGAGTGGTCACTGCCTCAGGGAGGTGGCAGGGCTGGTGAAGGCTCTGTGGGATGTGGGGAAGGATGTGATGTGGACAGGGGGACTCTGAGTGCCAAGGACAATCTTGGGGGTCCTGAATAAGACAAGTGGCTGTCCAGTGTCACCTTGGCAGCAGGAAGGTTACTGTGATGGAAAGAATGTGCACCTGGGAGCTGTCCCAGTGCACGAGGTGTGGGGAGAGAGCCAAAATCTTCTCTCAATTCTTTGTCCATAAAGAAGGCACGAAGGCTTTGGGAGGAGCAGAATTTCTCTCAAGGATATGTGGGCAGTGTCCACACCACACAAGTGAACTGTGACAGAGGAGATGCTTTGGGCATGGCAGGGGTTTGGGATTCCAGGCCATTAGGAATTGGTAGAAGCCAGCCAGGATCTGAGAAGGGGAGAGAAATCTTTGGGTTTTAGGGTGAGGAATGAGCCTTATTTTAGTTGGGACCATTCAATATTTTAAAGAAAGCACTTTAAAACAAAAAAAAGCCCTTCATTTTCTTGCTAAGATTTGCTGCTGTCCAGAAGCCCAATTTTCTGAGACACAGAAGTTTTTTGGGATGGGTTTAATTATTCTATTGCAGTTTCAAAGGGGGTGCCATGAGCATGTACTGGAAAAGGAGCAGCTCTTAGAAAAGTGATCAAGTCTCCCACAGGAGACAATTTGGGTAACGCAATCTGCTCAAACAACAAGTTCTTTAAACTTGGGAGAAAATTTCTTTGGAGCTTGAACAGGTCAATTACGTTTTCCCCCATTTGCTGAGGAATAGAAAAATTAACTTTTTTTTTTTTCTTTTTTCTTTCCAGCATTTGTGTTATTTAACAGCCTTTTAGAAACCCATTTCCTGAGCTATTTTAAGCTGCAGGCAGAGTTAGGAGACCACATCTGAGTGACGATTTAAATCTCTAGACAGCTCAGGAGATAAGTCAAAACAAATTTCAGGATGTTCCTCTAAAGAGCTGTTTCCACTTAAGTCAGTCCCATTGGGAGCCTGGTTACAGAATCACCTAATCTGCTACACATTTTATACATTTAAACAGGTCCATTTGAAAGAAAGTTTTTGAAATTTTCTGTGCAGTGAATACATAATGAATTCCACTGGAGGAGGCTGGAAATTGCTCCTCGTTTTTTGCTGTTCACTTTGTTAATGTTGATAACTTTATGGTATCCTGATTTTTTTTTCTTTTACTGCCATCTTTCAGGCTCCACACCGTGCAGCACAACTCCTCCTTTGCTCCCCAAAAATTAAATACTGCACCAAGACTGCTTGGTGTGGGAAAGATGCTGTGCAGGGATACTCAGAAAATACCCAATCCCTTCAAACTTCAGTGAGTGGTGCAGGCTGGAGCAGAGTGGGGCTCACCCTTGAAGCTCCAACTGTTTGACCTCAGGTTTGGCTGCACGAGGCTGTGGCTGAGCTGCTCTGCTGCTGACCTTGGTTTTGCTCTGGGGAGGGAGGTTGGACCCCAGCAACTTCCCACCAACATTTCTGTGGCTCTGCAGTGACAAATTTTCGTGGCCTTTGGGGTCAGAGGAAAGAGGTGTACAGGGGATGCTGCCTGCCCTTTTTTTATTGATTGAACATTCTCAATGCATCTCAGCAGAGAACTTTTCAGAGACAACTCTCAGCTCCCTGATTGCACTCCTCCGCCCCTGCCATCAAACAACAGAAGCCACCAGATACAGAAGTTTCTTAGATGAAAAGCATTTGCCTTTCGGTGTTTCTTATTTTAAAAAATGTTGGTCCAACATGATCTGCAAATTATGGAGTAGAAACTGTTGAGTGATGTCTGCCAAAGTAATGTAATGCTTGGAATTGTTCTGAACGCTTCCTTTGTGATATTATTTTGTCCTGGATTTCCCAAATGAAACACAGAATTTGGATTTCCTCTGCCTTAAGTCCTTAACCTGCACTCTCTTCCCCACCCCATCACAGGAGAGCAGTTGTACAAGCTTTGATGGATTCAGGTCCTCACACTGAATTTGCTTTTGACCTGAGATGAATTGTGTAACTTTTCTGCCACAGCTGGTTTATCTCCTGAAGGGAATGGCGTTTCTGTGGTAGCACAAAGGTTGGTGTACTGCACTATTTGATTTCACTTTTTTTAAGATCTTCGCAT
Source organism: Aleadryas rufinucha (assembly GCA_013397815.1). Lineage (NCBI taxonomy): Eukaryota > Metazoa > Chordata > Aves > Passeriformes > Aleadryas > Aleadryas rufinucha. The sequence goes on from VZTH01011483.1 coordinate 86,926, forward strand.
TTGCAGAGGCAAAAGTAGGGCAAATGCTCTGTTTCTCTCTGTGATGGCTGCTTGTGTTCTCCCTCTTCCGTCCTCTGATAGAATTTGAAGCTGAAGAGTCCACTGTGGTTGTCTGATTTGACCTTCTTCATAACACCCCAGGATCTTTGCTATTGATTCCTGCATCAGGCCTTGACTTGTGGTTAGGCTGAATGAGGTATTTTACACATAATCTATTAAAGCACCATGGTGTTTGGGAGGCTTGGCTCCTTCCCAGGGCTCTCGAGCAGCAGTTACAGAACTCAGTCTCAAGAAGGGTCCTGGGTGTACAAACAACATTTCACCTCTCGTCCACTAAATGGTTTTCCATCAGCTTCTGACAGTTTCAAGGGAGGTTATATTTTTACTTTATATCTGATTGTCTTCTCCTGTCCCTTCTCATCAGCTGCAAAACTCCAAATAGCATCCACAGAGGTGGTAAGACTGGAAATAAGCCTCGTGAGGAACATGCTCTTAAAGCTTTTCTTTCATCTCTCAGGTCCAAGTTCCTGCTCAGGACAAAGGCATTTACACACCAGTGTCACACCAGGTGCTCAGATGCTTTCAAGCTTCTTCAAGTGGAGAGCTGGGAAACCAGAATGGTCTGAAGTGTTTCGTGGACTTCTGTCCTCTGTTTTCTTACCAGCCTGCTGCTGAGAAGAAAACATGCACCACCCCATCATAATTAACAAAGACAGGAGAAGAAGTGCCCTTCCCCACCTGGATTTACCCAGGACCCGGATGCTGGGGGTCTGTAAGCCTGATCATATTTCTAAGAGGGAATTATCCCAGATTAGAGGGAAGGCAGTGGTGGCGTTTGTCCTTCCTGGTGACATGTGGCCTCACAGTCAAATGTCCAGGCCCTCCCATCAGGCTGGACAGCTGCTCAGGACTGTCCTCAGACTGGCTGGCGGCCAGGCAGGAGCCTGTGGGAATGCAGGGAGAGGCACCTGCTCCAAACCCCTGAGACAGCAGGGAAGGAAGGGCTAATACGGGCCCCGTTAATCCTGGGTGCTGCCCTGCCGGCTCCCAGCCAGATACCATTACTGGGAAGTCAAACAAAGGTCTGGAGAGGGGCTGCTCCAAAGGTCTGATTGCAAATTGATCTGGCTGCAGATCCCTCCCTTCACCTCCGGCATCGGGGCTGGGGGTGAGGGGATGGTGCCTGCTGGGCTCTGCCGAGCTCTGCTCCACAAGTGGCTGTGGGGAGGGGGGGTGGCCTCAACCCGTGTTTGGAGGGAGCTGAGAAGGTTGGAAGTGTGGGAAAGGAGCAGTTGCTACAAGTCAAGGCTTTGCTCTGCCCTGGTGACAATCCTCTGGCACAGCTCTCGGGGCAGGATTTTGGCTTTGGTTGTTCTCCCGCTCACACCAAAAAGCCACCCTAGAAGAGCACGTGTTCGGTGGAAGGTCTCCAAAGAAACTCCCCCTGTACCCGAGAGCGGCTTGACAGCAGGATCCAGGGATTCACCACTTGCCCTGGAGAGGGGCTCTGGCATCACTGCTTCTCAGGCTCAACTGGAAATGCCGGATGGTTTCAGCCAGGGGCTGGGGATCTGAGGTTTGATCCCATCCCAGACTGGTGATGCTCAGAGCCCCTTCAGAGCACCTCTGCATAGGCAAGGTGGCTCCCTGGGGGACAGCAGGATTTTATTGAGGCCAAAAGAGAGAGAAAAAGCTGGAATTTTGTTCAATCAGGCTTTTTTTATTATTATTTTTATTTTTGAGATAGTCAACATATTCCTGTGCTTCTGAGTTCTAACATTATTTTGATATGCCCCATCCCTGGAAGCGTGCAGGGCTGGTCTGGATGGGGCTCTGAGCAACCTGGGACAGTGGAAGTTGTCCCTGCCCATGGCAGGAAGGTGGAATGAGATGATCTTTAAGTTTTCTTCCAGCCCAAACCATCCAGTGATGATTCTGTGATAGGATCCTGATGAGTCCAACTCAGCAGATTCAATGGTTCTATGACTCTGTGATTCAGTGGTTCTATGATTCATTTCAGTGCAGTCAAACCATTTAGTTTTGCTCTAGTTTAAAAAAAAAAAGGAATTAATTCTTACAGTGATATCAAAGTCCAGACAAGGTATTTTGAATTTATCAAAACAAAATGTTTTGGTGATTTCCCGTCAAAAACTAAAGTGAATTTACAGTCTTGCAAAGTGGCTTCATTTCATTAAGTCAGCCTTTTCTTAGAAGAAGAAAGAATCTCTAGGCAAGTCCTTCGAGCAGCCGTGGTACAAATCCTGTCATGTACGGAAAGCAGACCAAGCCTGTGGAGAGCACTCAGCTGTCACAGTCTTCTGCTTTGCTGTGGCTCCAACAGCAGAGAAAACCATTTCAGACAGGTCTGGCTGTGCAGCCTGGCTGTGTCACTGGGAATTTAAAGGGAATCTTTGTGAGACAAACACAACTGATCTGTCCAACTTGTGGAGTCTTTCATTAGAGAAAGCTGTTGGAAGGATGGGGTTTGGTGTACAAGGAAAGGTGACTCAAAAAGTTTGATCACATCCTATTGAGTGATGAGGTGTGACATTCTTCCTCACTGGTTTATATCAGTGGTTACCAAACCTCGACAGAGAGTGCATAGAAGTGGTGTCTTTTTCTCCCCTGTATGATTAAGAGAGCATTTGCTCCTATAGATAGAAGTGGTAATTGACTATATTTAAAGATTAACTCAGTGTAATGCCTTCAAAAAGAAAAATGTTATTAAGAAAGTTGTCAATCATAGACTTGATGCCTTTTTTAATACAGTCTGAAAGTGTTATAATTTTAATACCCCAAAGGCCAAAGCAAATTATCAAGCTGAAATTACAGATTAGCAATTTTCAATTTCTCTCTCATCTCTTGCATTTCATCTTCCACCTTCGGCTGCAGGAAGAAAAGGAGGAAAAATAGTATTTGGCATGGGAGGGGAAGCACAGAAGCCTGGCTGTGATGATACCCTGTCCTGAAGCTACATGCTGACCTCATGACTGCCCCGGGCAACAGAGTCTGATTCGAGCTTTGATAGAGCAGCAGTTCCCGAGGGACAGGGAGCTGGGAGACAGCCAGCAGCAGGGGCTGTGCAGCTGAGGTTTCAGGCACCCGGAGGTTCAGCCTGGCTAGAAAATCACCTGCCCAATGTAACTTTGGGACCAGCTTACGTGCCCTGGACTCGNGGGGGGGGGGGGGGGGGGGGGGGGGGGGGGGGGGGGGGGGGGGGGGGGTTGTGCTTTGGAGTTCATTGTGTTCAGTGCAAACACTTTTTCCAGTCTTAGATAGTTGGACTTTTATTGCTGAGGGCTGGGTGTGCAGAGGTGTAGGGGGAGTCAGGCTCCTAAATATAAAGTTGCTATCCTAAAAGCCCCTTTTAGGTGGAGTCCAACCTTATGGGCTCTGACACTCTGGAGGCACCAGAGTTTGTGACTATGATGTTTCCACAGTGCTCCCGCCCGTGCAGCAAAACCCCTGCGTGAAGGGGCCAGGCAGCTGAAAGGCTGCCACGCACAGAAACTGGGCCAGGATCCCCAAAGTACCAGTTCCTCTGCCAGAGGGACTTTATCTGTGGGATACTCGTGCAGCCTATCCTATGAAACAAAGAGCTCTGCACAACAGGCCGTGGTGGCTGGATGTTTCTTTCGGAAGGCAGATGTGCACAGGAGAGCTCTGCCCGTGGACACACAATTCCTGGGTCTGGATTATTGGTTCAGGGCATTTTCAGGCAGAGTTTCATTTTTAAGCTGAAAAGATTAAATCGCCCACAATCGTTTTGGAGGCTGCAGGAGTCTCTCAGCCGTCAGACTGCAGTTTTCTGGTGGGAAATTTTCCAGCTGAAAATATGTCTTATACGGAAAAGAAGGAGACTGCAAAGAAATTCCTCTAACACAACAAAAAGGAGGAAGACCTTGTCCTGGCCCCATCTAGCAGAACTAGTTTTAAGGAAGGAGACTGACTCATGACCCTTCCATGTAAATTCTCCTGGCTGGAGAGCCCTGTTAACAGGACCACTCAAAAGCTGGAGAAGTTTGAGTCTTTTCTGCCTGGCAGCACTGCTAGGACAGGAGAGGTGGGCCGGGTACCACCATGGGTGAGCTGTGGCAGCAGCGGTTCCAGGGAGCACCAGGAAAGGTCTCTGGCTGTTACCAGTTAAACTGGTAACCAACTCTGTGTGTCCTGGCACGCCTGCACCTTGTTCTCCTCCACACCTGGGGACTCTGGAAGCAGGACCCCAGCACTGCTTGCATTTGAAATCTTTTCCCGTGAAATATGGGCCTGGTGCTGTAAAAGGGGGGTTATTGCCTCTGTGTTCTGGTCTTTCCTTCACAGACAAGAGACGTCTGTTTTCTGGGGGAGGGAGTGAGGTTCGGAGTAATTGAAATAGGAAGAGTATTCCTCATGAACTCTGGGCTAGATGGGGGAATGAAATTCTCTGTAGTGAAAACATTATGCTCCCACCATAATCTACTAAAACAGTCTTCATTTCCCTGGTGTAGGAAGGTTCTCTTCTCTTATTGCATTTAGCTTGAAATCAGAGCTCTCAAGCTGTTTGATGCTGGGCAGTGTTTATGCCTTGTGCTGTCATAATAAATGCCCCAGATCCATCATAAAAGCAGTTTCTTTGACACAGAGGCCGATTGGAAACTGCAGGAGAGATGTGGGGCAGTAATGGAGATTTATTTCTTTTGCAAAGGAATTGGATTATCATCTTGTGGAGAGCTATTTTACCTTTCCCCTGCCCAGTCGAGTCAGACCAGTTACTGCCATCCATTGTATGAAATGCATCAAGGCAGGGAGGAGCACAGCCCCGCCACCTCGCTGGCTCCTCTTGGTAGAAGAGGGTGTTTCAGATAATTTACAGTGCCTGTCCAGCAGCACATCCTCAGGATGGCCCTTATCCAAACAATACAACATCCTCAGGATGGCCCTTATCCAAACAACACTCCATTCACACGGTTTTGACCTCCATCAGGACGTTGCATTCATTGGGCCCTGTTTTACTGTAGTAGGACCTGCTCACTTCTAATCCAACTCCATAATTTCTGGGCGTGAAGCAGGTTATAAAATACTGGGGGTGAAGCAGGTTATAAAATACTTTCAAGGATACTTTTTATTGTGTTTTGTTTAAGACAAGCAAGTCTTCCTTTTTATTGTTTGCCAGGCAGCTACAGAAATCACTTCTGTGCTGGCACTCAGGAACATGCGAGTGAAAGGCGCTCGGACCCTTCTGTGGCTGGTCTCTACACCGTGAGGCAGTTCTGTTTTGCATCCCCAGTGAATGATTTATTGAGGGCCCTGCTGCCTCTCACCTGTCTCTTCCTTACCATACACCCACACTTTCTTGGTCAAGACTGGGATTTGCAAGTTCAGCTGAACAACTGGTGACCCACCAGTGTAACCTACCTCCACCAAAATCCTTTCCTCAGCTGTTGCTTCTCCTGTGTGAAGCTCAACAAGGGAAAGTGCAGGATATTCTCTGATTCTGAAATACGGTCACAGCTCGGCCCGAGATCTGGTTGTTGTGCTGCTGCGGGTGTGTCCCGGTTCGATGGGTTTAGTGCTGGTGGCTTGTGCAAGCACTTTCGTGATACGTTCTGTGCATCCTATGGTGGCGTGTAAACCGTGTGTAAACCGCATGTAAACAGCGTGTAAATCGTGTGTAAGCCGCGTGTAAACAGCATGTAAATCGTATGTAAGTTGTGTGTACACCGTGTGTGAACCGCTCCGGGCTGGCTCCTCCGCGGCCCCGGGCCCCGCTCCGCGCTCTGTCCGTGGTGCTGAACCCGCCTGCGGGGCCGCTGCCGGAGCCGCGCCGCGTCTCCAGGGAAAGCAGCTGACGAGCGGCTCTGGAAAGGTTTTGGGGGGCTCTGGCTGCCTGGTTCGCTGTGGTGTGCTGTGGCACAGATGTCAGCAGAGAGCCTGGGGTATGGAAGGGATTGGAAGAGTTGGCCCTGTGGTCCTTAGAGGTGACTGCATCGAGCCAGGAGGGGAGGGGAAACCCAGGGGTTCAAACACTGGTGTTGCTCAGGGAGATGAAACACAGGTTTGTTATGTTTAAGAAAATATAGAGGCTTTCAGCTTTAAGAGTTTCTGGCTGGAAATTCTCACTAGTGCTGAAGCACTGAACTGAAAAAAAGAAAAAAGGAAGAAAATACATTTAGGTAAGTCTGGAAGCCTCTTGCAACAGCTCAGAGCAGGGATTTGTGAGCTAAATGTTTCCACTGAATAAGTACTGGGTGTCTGCATAAGGGAGTGCGAGTGCAGGAGACGGGAAGTGTGGGTCACTGCCAGCTCCAATGTGGGACACCACTGCAATGAATGGAACTATTTGTTTAAGTGGTTTGCCACACTAATTGCTTGCATTAATTTTTTGGCAAGCAGGGTGTGTAGTCTGAAGCATATTTGAAACCTTTGAGCTGGGTTGTGCTGTGGAGCAGAGAGGATCCTGGGCAGAAAATCAGGCAGAAGGTGTCCTGCAGCTACAACCAGGATGTTCTCATGATCATAATTGTGTGCTTTCTGTCTATCAGGGATCTGTGCAAAAGCTGATAATGGGGGGAGTTGTGCAACTCAGAGAGAGCAGGCACTGCACTGGGGAGCCCTTCAGTAAGGGACTGTGTTTCCCCAGTAATCCTGAGCTAATAGCAGCTGGTTCCTGCAGTGATGGGGGGAAGGCAGCGAGAGGCAAGAGGACTCGCATTTTGATGCTCAGGACTCCTTCAGGGGAGCAGTGGAGAAGCACANAATCACTTCTGTGCTGGCACTCAGGAACATGCGAGTGAAAGGCGCTCGGACCCTTCTGTGGCTGGTCTCTACACCGTGAGGCAGTTCTGTTTTGCATCCCCAGTGAATGATTTATTGAGGGCCCTGCTGCCTCTCACCTGTCTCTTCCTTACCATACACCCACACTTTCTTGGTCAAGACTGGGATTTGCAAGTTCAGCTGAACAACTGGTGACCCACCAGTGTAACCTACCTCCACCAAAATCCTTTCCTCAGCTGTTGCTTCTCCTGTGTGAAGCTCAACAAGGGAAAGTGCGGGATATTCTCTGATTCTGAAATACGGAACATGCGAGTGAAAGGCGCTCGGACCAAATCGTATGTAAGTTGTGTCTACACCGTGTGTGAACCGCTCCGGGCTGGCTCCTCCGCGGCCCCGGCAGTGAATGATTTATTGAGGCGTATGTAAGTTGTGTGTACACCGTGTGTGAACCGCTCCGGGCTGGCTCCTCCGCGGCCCCGGCAGTGAATGATTTATTGAGGCGTATGTAAGTTGTGTGTACACCGTGTGTGAACCGCTCCGGGCTGGCTCCTCCGCGGCCCCGGCAGTGAATGATTTATTGAGGCGTATGTAAGTTGTGTGTACACCGTGTGTGAACCGCTCCGGGCTGGCTCCTCCGCGGCCCCGGCAGTGAATGATTTATTGAGGCGTATGTAAGTTGTGTGTACACCGTGTGTGAACCGCTCCGGGCTGGCTCCTCCGCGGCCCCGGCAGTGAATGATTTATTGAGGCGTATGTAAGTTGTGTGTACACCGTGTGTGAACCGCTCCGGGCTGGCTCCTCCGCGGCCCCGGCAGTGAATGATTTATTGAGGCGTATGTAAGTTGTGTGTACACCGTGTGTGAACCGCTCCGGGCTGGCTCCTCCGCGGCCCCGGCAGTGAATGATTTATTGAGGCGTATGTAAGTTGTGTGTACACCGTGTGTGAACCGCTCCGGGCTGGCTCCTCCGCGGCCCCGGCAGTGAATGATTTATTGAGGCGTATGTAAGTTGTGTGTACACCGTGTGTGAACCGCTCCGGGCTGGCTCCTCCGCGGCCCCGGCAGTGAATGATTTATTGAGGCGTATGTAAGTTGTGTGTACACCGTGTGTGAACCGCTCCGGGCTGGCTCCTCCGCGGCCCCGGCAGTGAATGATTTATTGAGGCGTATGTAAGTTGTGTGTACACCGTGTGTGAACCGCTCCGGGCTGGCTCCTCCGCGGCCCCGGCAGTGAATGATTTATTGAGGCGTATGTAAGTTGTGTGTACACCGTGTGTGAACCGCTCCGGGCTGGCTCCTCCGCGGCCCCGGCAGTGAATGATTTATTGAGGCGTATGTAAGTTGTGTGTACACCGTGTGTGAACCGCTCCGGGCTGGCTCCTCCGCGGCCCCGGCAGTGAATGATTTATTGAGGCGTATGTAAGTTGTGTGTACACCGTGTGTGAACCGCTCCGGGCTGGCTCCTCCGCGGCCCCGGCAGTGAATGATTTATTGAGGCGTATGTAAGTTGTGTGTACACCGTGTGTGAACCGCTCCGGGCTGGCTCCTCCGCGGCCCCGGCAGTGAATGATTTATTGAGGCGTATGTAAGTTGTGTGTACACCGTGTGTGAACCGCTCCGGGCTGGCTCCTCCGCGGCCCCGGCAGTGAATGATTTATTGAGGCGTATGTAAGTTGTGTGTACACCGTGTGTGAACCGCTCCGGGCTGGCTCCTCCGCGGCCCCGGCAGTGAATGATTTATTGAGGCGTATGTAAGTTGTGTGTACACCGTGTGTGAACCGCTCCGGGCTGGCTCCTCCGCGGCCCCGGCAGTGAATGATTTATTGAGGCCCTGCTGCCTCTCACCTGTCTCTTCCTTACCTTTCCTCAGCTGTTGCTTCTCCTGTGTGAAGCTCAACAAGGGAAAGTGCAGGATATTCTCTGATTCTGAAATACGGTCACAGCTCGGCCCGAGATCTGGTTGTTGTGCTGCTGCGGGTGTGTCCCGGTTCGATGGGTTTAGTGCTGGTGGCTTGTGCAAGCACTTTCGTGATACGTTCTGTGCATCCTATGGTGGCGTGTAAACCGTGTGTAAACCGCATGTAAACAGCGTGTAAATCGTGTGTAAGCCGCGTGTAAACAGCATGTAAATCGTATGTAAGTTGTGTGTACACCGTGTGTGAACCGCTCCGGGCTGGCTCCTCCGCGGCCCCGGGCCCCGCTCCGCGCTCTGTCCGTGGTGCTGAACCCGCCCGCGGGGCCGCTGCCGGAGCCGCGCCGCGTCTCCAGGGAAAGCAGCTGACGAGCGGCTCTGGAAAGGTTTTGGGGGGCTCTGGCTGCCTGGTTCGCTGTGGTGTGCTGTGGCACAGATGTCAGCAGAGAGCCTGGGGTATGGAAGGGATTGGAAGAGTTGGCCCTGTGGTCCTTAGAGGTGACTGCATCGAGCCAGGAGGGGAGGGGAAACCCAGGGGTTCAAACACTGGTGTTGCTCAGGGAGATGAAACACAGGTTTGTTATGTTTAAGAAAATATAGAGGCTTTCAGCTTTAAGAGTTTCTGGCTGGAAATTCTCACTAGTGCTGAAGCACTGAACTGAAAAAAAGAAAAAAGGAAGAAAATACATTTAGGTAAGTCTGGAAGCCTCTTGCAACAGCTCAGAGCAGGGATTTGTGAGCTAAATGTTTCCACTGAATAAGTACTGGGTGTCTGCATAAGGGAGTGCGAGTGCAGGAGACGGGAAGTGTGGGTCACTGCCAGCTCCAATGTGGGACACCACTGCAATGAATGGAACTATTTGTTTAAGTGGTTTGCCACACTAATTGCTTGCATTAATTTTTTGGCAAGCAGGGTGTGTAGTCTGAAGCATATTTGAAACCTTTGAGCTGGGTTGTGCTGTGGAGCAGAGAGGATCCTGGGCAGAAAATCAGGCAGAAGGTGTCCTGCAGCTACAACCAGGATGTTCTCATGATCATAATTGTGTGCTTTCTGTCTATCAGGGATCTGTGCAAAAGCTGATAATGGGGGGAGTTGTGCAACTCAGAGAGAGCAGGCACTGCACTGGGGAGCCCTTCAGTAAGGGACTGTGTTTCCCCAGTAATCCTGAGCTAATAGCAGCTGGTTCCTGCAGTGATGGGGGGAAGGCAGCGAGAGGCAAGAGGACTCGCATTTTGATGCTCAGGACTCCTTCAGGGGAGCAGTGGAGAAGCACAGTGAGAGAGGATGGGAAGTTTATGCCTTATGAGGTTCCCAGCCCTTGGCTCCATAGTTCCTGAGCCCATGCAAGAGGCCAAACCTCCTCTCCCACTGCTCAGCAGCAGGAGGAGCAGCAGTGACAGTGCCAGTCTGGGACCTTCTCTGGTAATAAACATAACCTGGCACATCCTCATGAAACCTTTGCAGCAAATTTACGCTGGTTTGTTTCAATTAAATATTAAAGGATCATTTTAAGATGGTTCAAAGTGTCTGAAATCTCACACGATGCTCTGTACACATGACCTCAGCACATGTCCCTTCAGCCCTGCAGACCTTGTGCTGCTTTGTGCTCCTGGCTGGGATGACTGCAGCACTCGGGTGGGAGTGTATGAAGAGAAACAGGCACCTCCTCCTTCAGACTGCCTTGCTGTCTTTCTACAGGGGATAGAGGCTGGTCCCCATAAATTCCTGTCTATCCTTGGGTCTGAATTGCTCTCTGAAGGCTCTTGTCTCCATTGACAAGAAAATGATCCCAGAGTGAATTAGTTCTTAAGCTCCAATTTAAATAATTCCNCACTAATTGCTTGCATTAATTTTTTGGCAAGCAGGGTGTGTAGTCTGAAGCATATTTGAAACCTTTGAGCTGGGTTGTGCTGTGGAGCAGAGAGGATCCTGGGCAGAAAATCAGGCAGAAGGTGTCCTGCAGCTACAACCAGGATGTTCTCATGATCATAATTGTGTGCTTTCTGTCTATCAGGGATCTGTGCAAAAGCTGATAATGGGGGGAGTTGTGCAACTCAGAGAGAGCAGGCACTGCACTGGGGAGCCCTTCAGTAAGGGACTGTGTTTCCCCAGTAATCCTGAGCTAATAGCAGCTGGTTCCTGCAGTGATGGGGGGAAGGCAGCGAGAGGCAAGAGGACTCGCATTTTGGTGCTCAGGACTCCTTCAGGGGAGCAGTGGAGAAGCACAGTGAGAGAGGATGGGAAGTTTATGCCTTATGAGGTTCCCAGCCCTTGGCTCCATAGTTCCTGAGCCCATGCAAGAGGCCAAACCTCCTCTCCCACTGCTCAGCAGCAGGAGGAGCAGCAGTGACAGTGCCAGTCTGGGACCTTCTCTGGTAATAAACATAACCTGGCACATCCTCATGAAACCTTTGCAGCAAATTTACGCTGGTTTGTTTCAATTAAATATTAAAGGATCATTTTAAGATGGTTCAAAGTGTCTGAAATCTCACACGATGCTCTGTACACATGACCTCAGCACATGTCCCTTCAGCCCTGCAGACCTTGTGCTGCTTTGTGCTCCTGGCTGGGATGACTGCAGCACTCGGGTGGGTTCCTTGTGTACGAAGAGAAACAGGCACCTCCTCCTTCAGACCATGACTGCCTTGCTGTCTTTCTACAGGGGACAGAGGCTGGTCCCCATAAATTCCTGTCTATCCTTGGGTCTGAATTGCTCTCTGAAGGCTCTTGTCTCCATTGACAAGAAAATGATCCCAGAGTGAATTAGTTCTTAAGCTCCAATTTAAATAATTCCACCTCAGACTCTATCTAGTCTCAGCGTCCCTAGAGCTGATATAGCTGGTGTCCGTGCCAAGGTTGGCTAATTCCTTTGGTTCTCAGGTACTTCTGCAAACTGTGCCTCCACTGGATCCGTCCTCTTCTCAAGAAATAGCAGCGGACCCCCTCTCTATGATCTCTTTCCTGTATTTTGTCTGACTTTGAGCCACTCAAACCAAGATCCCTTTACTTAAGAGCATAAGGAGTCCCATCTACAAGCCTTACCAGCAGCCACGGGGGATGTTTAATGTTTTGGGGATCACTCAGTTATGTTATGAGGGTAACAGGCACTTCTTGCCCTCCATTTCAGCATTTTCATCAGGTGCTCACATTATTAAGCTGTCTGGTCCTCAGGTTTTGCACATCATCAGCTGAAGTGTCTGACATCAGGTAACCTGGGATAACAGGATGATATGAACTGATCAAAATCTTGGCAAATAAGGATGGAAGTTGTTATTTCGTAGTGAGTTCACTCTCCATGGTAAATGCTGGTTGTGGGACCAAATGTGGAAAGGCTTTTGTACAAAATTTGAAAAGCTGCCAGGAGATCTCTCTGTGTGGAAAATCCTCCTCTGTCTAGAAAATACTGTGAAGCAGTTTTAGCTACTTAAGAAGCAAAATTAGAAATCTGGACTGGACTGACTACAGTCAGGAGCATGAAAACATCAGCCACCCTTACAGCTGGGGAGCAGAGAATGGTCCCTGTGCTCTGTATTAATTTGCATCGTAATCCACACTCAGCCTCCTCTGGATCTCTACGAGATGACTTGTGGGGTTCAGTGAGGCTCTGAAGATGCAGATATTCATTCACAGTTTATTATTGCACCAGCTCTGAATTTCAGAGTGGCCTCAGCATGGGAGATCATTAAAGAATTAAACATTTTCCCATTCACGTGCACGTGGATGATACCATGGAATATTGCCCACATTTAGGTTATGCAAATTCATAGTCATTGACAAACCTATGGAATCTAAAACCATGAGAAACATTTACATCACACTTCTCATGCCTCAGCCACTTTATTTTACTCTGGTACCTTGGTATGGACAGACTAGAGAGAAGTGGCCTGTCCTCTTACAAGAATATTTGGTACTAAACAAAAAATATCCTGAAACTGGATGGGAAGTTCAAAATCCCAATCTAAGACATCTGAAAGCAAATGCTTTATTTTTATTTTATTACAAAACATTTTCAAACTGAATTCTTTGAACTACTGTAACTGAAAATGTGAGTTGAAACACTGAATTTCTGTTTTAAAAGGCCAAACCATCATTTAGCAAGAAAGGTGGTGAAATGCATCATTTCCTGTGAAAAGTTCAATTTTGATGACCACATTTTCCAAAGAAACAAAACCAAACTGATGGCAAACACAGCCAACACTTGCATATGTCACACACCCAAGGCCAAGCAGGAAGACTCTAGGGAAATGTTGTTTAAAACAAATGTGTAAGAACTGCAGGTTTGTTGTGTTTAAGGAAATATAGAGGCTTTCTGCTTTTTAGGTTTCTGGCTGACATCTCTCACTTGCACTGAAGCACTGGGGGAAAAAAAAAAGGAAGAAATTATGTCTACTTAAATATATATATTAATTGTGATTATTTCTGAAGTGCTTTTCTTGTTGAATATGTGGAGGTTTTGCCTCCTGCTCTCACTGTAGCTGGCAGTGTTATGACAAACCCTCTGCTTTGTACTTGGGGCAGGATTTTCTCTTTCCCAGGGTGGTCAGTGCCACCCCAGCAGCAGAGCTGGTGTCTCTGCCTGTTTTCCTGTACAAACCCAGCAGATCCTTTCCTGGCTCCTCCTTGATCTCCAGCAAAGACTGAGGTGTGGGAGATGTGGACAGGAGAGCTCAGAGGAGCTCGGGAGGATGTGGAGTCAGCGCTCGCCCCTTGTCCCCGTGGGACTGGGAACGTTCCAGTGCAATGTTCCCTGCACTGGCATTGCAAAACCAGTGGAGGTTTTTACAAACGGGTCATTGCTGCCTGGCGTGGAAAGCAGAGCAGTTCTGAGGGGCAGACACGAGGGGTGACTGCACCTGAGAGCTGCTCAGGACGAACGGACGTGTGTGTAGGGGCTGGCTGAGTTCAGCTCTGTTCATGGAGCATCGTGAATGAATCCCAGAGGCCCAGAATCGTTTGTGTTGGAAGGGACCTCTGGAGTTCACCCGGTCCAACCTCCCCTGCCCAGGCAGAGATCACCCAGAGCAGGTGACACGGGAACACATCCAGGTACGTTTGGAATGTCTCCAGAGAGGGACACTCCACGCCCTCCCTGGGCAGCTGTTCCAGTGCTCTGGCCACCCTTCATGGAAAGAAGTTCTTCCTCATTTTGAGGTGGAATTTCATTTGTTTTAGTTCATGGCTATTGCTCCTTGTCCTGTTACTGGGCACCACTGAGAAGAGTCTGGCACCATCCTCTGACACCCCCTGGGGATATTTGTATGGATGTATTTTATTTGTACATATTTGCATATTGAGATGAAAATGAGTTTTCATTCATCCCCTGCTAAATGAGCCTAGGCCTGGTTGGAGCTGGTCCGTGGTGTTAGGAGGAGTGAAGCCAGAGGTGCTTAGAGTGATCTGTGATGGATTTCTCTTGGATAAACAAGGTTTATCTCCTTTTGTGAGAAAATGAGGGAAAATGTGTCACGCAGACCTTGTAACAGTGCTGTGACTTGTGTCCCCTCTCAGTCCCCACCCAGTGCTCGCAGCAGCACCAAGGAGTCTTTTTACAGGAAAAAAAGAGTGATTAAGCAGCCAATTTACCAAAAAGCCATCCATAAAACACTGCCTTTCCAAAGCTAATAGTGCTGTTTGTTATGTCAGAAGCAGCTAATAATGGCCATATTTGTTTGAGTCATAAAACCTCTTTTGCTGGTGCATGATAATGGAGTGTGTTACATGTTCAATTAACCAAACTAATCAAATGCGCTGAGGAGAAATACAATGGGAACAAAGACCTGATCCATGCCATTCTTTGTTGGGCACAGCAGTTGTTTTTCATGTGATTTCCTCGCAGTCCTTTGAGCAGATTTCTCAGTGATATGCTGACAAATCCTTGACCAATTAAGGCAGGTTTGTTGCTGGATAGGTTTGTAAGCTGTCCCCTATGACAAATTACAACAGTATTCACCCTCCCCTGTCACTTCGAGGTGCAACGCAGGGGACAGACTCATCTCCTTCTTGGCAGTGTATGGCCTTGGGGACAGAGAAATTAAACAAGTCAAATCAACAGCTAAGCACAAAACCTGAGGTGTGAGGGAGGGAGAGGGGATGTCCAAACATCACGTCATGAGAAGAACTCACCAGGGGTGGAGGATAGTGCCCAGATCCTCTGGTTCCAAATGCAGTAACTTGTAGCCTTGTTATCCCTGCGGGACTGCATCCCTTGTGTGGCCTCCTTTGGGCTGAAAGGGGTCCAGCAATAGATGGGTTGCCCAGAACTTGCCCGGAGCCCGAGGCACCTGGAGATCCGGGCACAGCAGACTCTGAAAAGCAGGAGAGAGGATGATAAGCACAGCCTGAATTAACTCTCTGCTGTGGAGCAGTTCTGAGAGAGTCTTTAAAGGCAGAAATACACTGATTTTCTGTGGGCAGAGGTGAGCAGCTTTGTCAGGGTGACACAGACCCGGTGGTACCAGTTCACACATAAAACCAGTCTCAGCTTCAGGAAAAGGCCACACCATGTCAAGACAGGCAAGATCACATTTCTGCAGGTTATCTGTTAATGAAGTGACCAGCTGTCCATGCTGGGAGCTGAAGTGGTCCAGGAGATCTTGTGCAGGTCTGGGAAAGCACAGCTTTGCCTCTCCTGCTCCTGAACATCTAAGGAATCTCCAGAATTGGCTGGGATGCCAGAAGTGAGTGTCACTAGACTTGTATTCATTATGCAGAGACAAATTTTATGGGCCTGCAAATAGGAAAAGGTTTAAAACCACTGCTTTAGATCAAAAGTGCTTCTCAAGAAGTTGCTTTTTTCTGCCACTAAGTGGCTCCAGATGTTGAAATATTCAACAAAATTCCTTTTCTCTTTTTTTTTTTTGACACACTGAGTTTCACAAGGTCAATCTGCAGCAAAGAAATCCCAGTGCTTTCCCCCCTCTGAAAAGCACCCAATAGCAACATTAAATATTAACTGAGAGAAGAGCTTGATTTGTAGCTTCAGACCATTTTTATTTTTTAAATTGTTTTCTTTTTCCTAGAACATGAGTTTCCTTCACACTTGAGGGACACGGAAGTTTCTCTGTGTTATGGGCATGGTGAGAGGGGCTCCTGTGCTTTGGGAAGTGGAGCTCCAGCTCTTTATTTACTCCCAGTAAGGGACAGGGCTCATCAGATTGCTGGTGACCTTCATGAATATCCCAACTTCAGCCTTTACTCTGTCCTGCTGTGTCCTCTTTCTGTTGCTGGACTTCTTCCCTATTCCTTTGGTCCAGGTGGGTGACACCCAGCTGGAAGTCCAAGCTGGCTTTGGGGTGGCAGGCGCAGGACAAGGGCTGGTGGAAGTCCCCTCTCCACACAGAGGCACAGTGGGAAGAACAGATGGTTACCGTGCAGAAATGCTCCTTCCCCTCCGGGGTGCTGGGAAGTGCAGCCAGCACAGCTGCAGTGGGGGTTGTTTGTGCCTGGATGGCTGCATCCTTCTTTGCCATTTGGAAGTAGATCAAAACTATATAAACCTCTGCAATAACATTCATGTGTTAGGTATTCCCATGTATTGGGTGTGGTTATGTTTCTCTGGGTCCTCTGGAAAGTCCTGCTTGGTCACTGCTTAAAAACCTTTCTCCTGCAAAAAAAAGTCCCTCCCAAAGTCAGATGTTTCATTCCTGCTCAACCCTCCCATCTGCCACCAAGCGCCTGTTATTTCATTTTTCCTGCCCTCAGAATAAAGCTGCCCTGAAAGCACCACTTCCATGAATCATTTCTTTTGTCAACAACTGGCATTTTTCTCTTTATTTGGGACATTTGCCCCCAGGTCTGTTCCAAATAGCTCCAGCTTCTTGGGTTTGCTCTCCAGTGGACAGAGATATCTGGGGGGCTGTGGGGTGCTGCCAGGCTCCACCCACCTCTGCAAGGCAAAGGCAGGTTTTACACTACAGGGTAGAATTTGGGAAGAACAGGCACGGATGCACTACTGTGGTCTGGAGGCAAAGCCCCATGGAACACATGCAGGTCTGGAAGACAGAGATGCAAAGCTGTCCCAAAGCCTTTTTGGAAATTATCTCACTCCACCAGCTCCCCAGCTGGCTTTTGAACCCCCCCAGCATCCCATTCCTGGGTGCTCTGGGCCTGCGTGCCTGTGCTGGCTGCTGCGTGCCGTGGGACTCAGGGTGCCAGAGCTGGAATGTGTTCTCTTGCCCCTCATATCCGTGGTGAGCTGAGCACAGAGCAGAGAGGGGGAGGCAGAAAGGAAGGGGAGGGCCTGGTATGAAATATTTGGCTGCCAAGCCCTTGTGTTTTTCCATAGAGCAGAAGATCTTTCATTTGTTCTGTTCGACTGTTTGTGCCTGTGGTATCTGCCAGGCTCTCTGGAGAGCAGCAGCAAATGTGCTGCCTGGGGCGAGCTTTGATGGACAAATCTTTCTTTCTCTCTCTTCCCTGTGCCATTAGAAAGCCCCAAATCCATGTCTCTTCCTGAAAGGAAAGGCAGCGCTGCCCAGCACTCGAGAGATGGATCAGAGCTCCATGGTGCGAGTGTGGGTGTTTGCTGGGCCTTGTAACCCCTCTCCAATCAGTCAGACAAAGCTGGTGAGGCACAGGCAGGACAGAGCTGCTGGGATTGCAGATCTGTCAGGCTGCAGGGCCGGGATGGGTGGGCAGGGAGCATCCTGGCCACAGGAACAGCCCGTGGAGTCCCCCTCCCTGCAGATCCAGAGGCTGTGAGCTGGGGAGGGATTCTTGGGGAAACCTTTCAAGGGCTGTGTCTGGACGTTCATCCATGGGGCTTTTAGGGTGGGATGAGGTCCCATGCCAGGGAAACTGATGCTCCTGCCTGGAAGAGCAGGGCAGAGGGAGCTTTGGTGGGCCATGGAGCCTCACCTGGGTTCAAGCCCAGTCTGGTCTGATCTGCACCAGCTGCCATGGAGCAAAACAAGCCTTTGAAGGCCAGCACAGGTAGCCCACTGCATCCAGCAGATGCCTTAATCCTCTTTTCCTAAAAAGCTTAGAGCCTTTGGAGATCCCAAAAGTGTTTTCCCTTATGAAGCAGCACAAGTCCTACTTCTCTTTGAAACAGGAGAAAATACCCCGTGAAATGTGGAGTGGAAGTGAGATCAGCCTTGAGTTTTCTGAGCTGAGGTCAAGTGACTTGGGTCAAGTTGTGTTTTTTCCCAGTGAACTCCAGCCTCTGGAGCCATGTCCCAACTCATCAAGTCAGTGTAGTCATTGGGTTCTTTGACTTTCTTTCTGCTATAAAGGATTTGAACCAGCCAGGGAAATGCAAATTATTCTTTTGAGAGTCTTCTTTTTCAATACAGAAAACCAGAGGAATGGGGAATGTGGTTAAAAGAAAATACAGAAAATGTTTAATTTTAGGTGTTAAGCAATAACAGTAACTTCAAAACATATGCAGAGAAGTTATTTTCCTGTTGAAAAGATGTTTTCCTCAATCACCCATACTTTATGTAATCCCAACCAGCTCTCCCTCTCAGGCAGAAAACAAACCAGGAGAAATAATATTTTCCAGCTGGAATAATTGTTTTTATTGTTTATTCTGCATTTCCCAACTCCCGTAGGAATACAGAGAAACTCCAAGGCTTTCCTGGACTTTCTGCACCTTTAGGCCTGTGCCCAGGTATGGAATGGGGCTGGCCCCGGATGCTCCCACCCACTCCCCACTGCCTGCCTGTGGCACCCCCTGGCAAAGTCCCCACGTGCCCTTCTGTTTCCTGTGCTGGAAGAGGATTTAGGAAGGATGGAGAAAATAGAGGGAAGGAGGTACAGGTAATTTGAGGTTGGAGATGGCAAGGGACAAAGGCTGAATGGCGTAGGAAAGGCAGCAAAGCTTCTCATACAGCTCAGCGTGGGGAAATCATCACTCAGCAGGTTGAAAGCATAAGGAAACTATTTTTCTTCCCCATGCTATTAAACTGTGGAACTCCCAGTTGCTGGATCTTGTAGGGGCCAAAACTAAAAAGAAGAGAAAAAAGGAAAGGGCAAATTAATGAGAGACAACTTGACTGGGAGCTGCTGACGCTCTGGAGCTCAGGTGCAATCCCCCGTGCTGCTGCTGCACGAATCCTGCCTTGCACTGCTTTGTTTCCCAAGGCAGCTCCTGAGGATTACTGTGGGAAATGATTGTAGGGAAATGGATTTGTCTTCTTCCCTTGAATGGCAATTCCTGCATTGTTTAACTGAAATCATGCTATAGGTTAAATCCCAGATTTTGGGAAAGCATTTCTAAACCTCTTCCAGCTATTCCTTATCTGACAATAGCTCGATGAAGAGGTTTATCCTCAGAGAAGAGCTCAGAAAAATCCTATATTCACAAAGGGTCTTTCTCCCCTTGGGGAGCTAAGGAATTTCTCCTCTAAAAAGTGTATCACTGTATCCTTGGACCAGACTTTCATTCTGGCTCCCTGCAAATCCTGAGCTGGAATCAGCCTATGCTGAATGTGGTGCTGCCCTGTAATTTTTGAAGTGTGTATGTTTCTGTGGTGCTCCATTATGAATATATGGAGCTGTTTAACTGGAAAACACACATGAAAGTAAAGACTGTGGCTCTGGATGAAACACTTGACACCAAACTCTCAAGGGTTCCTGGAGGATTAGGACAGAGACACTGGCACAGAATGTGAAGCTCTAGTAAACTCATTCTTTCTTTTTTTTTTCCCCTGCTTTTCTGCGACACTAAAGAAAGGCAAAACCAAACCACAAACTAACCTTAAGAAGTGAGAAAACAAAAGAATTTTGGCTGGGTAAAAAAGGGTTTGAGACAAGCCCTGTCCCAGGGTAATCCCTGTGGGGTGGTTCTGTTTGGAGATGCTAAAGCTGGTCCAGCACTGCAGGATGGTGAGGGAGCCCTTGGGTAGAAGGGATGTGAATATGAAGTCTATTTTGTGCTCTTGATGCTTAAATCTCAGTGTCCCATGGTGTAAAGTGAGCTTGTCAGCGAACCAGTGAGCAGCTGGCATTGGGACTTCTGGAGATCATCCACTCCAAACCCCCTGCCCAGGCAGAGATCACCCAGAGCAGGCAACATGGGAACGCATCCAGGTACGTTTGGAATGTCTCCAGAGAGGGACACTCCACGCCCTCCCTGGGCAGCTGTTCCAGTGCTCTGGCCACCCTCCATGGAAAGAAGTTCCTCATGTTGAGGTGGAGTTTCATGTGTTTTAGTTCATGGCTGTTGCTCTTCAACCTTCATCTCTGCCTGCAAGTTCCTGAAGGGAAAAGCCATGGAGTTGGCTTGGCCAGACCTCAGCTTGTGAATTCCTGTTGGCCCAGCATGGCCTGGAATAGCAGTTGCAGCTCTGTCCTGGGAGAGGAGAGGGGTGAGATGTGATTCTTCAGGAGGTGGGCACAGGAAAAGGATGAAATTGAGGCTTTCTTCATCCAATTTGTGCCCCAGCTCTGTGGGCACTCACACTTAACCACCTCTCTTGGGGCACGAGGAGATTTTTCCACCAACTATGGGTCTCTCTTGCTGAATGCCAGCTCCAAAGGTCACAGGGGTGGATGCACACTGTCCCAGGACACGGTGACAGACAGGATGTGCATTTTGTGCTGAGAAGATGTCAGAAGTGTCTGGGACTCCTGGAGGTGGTTGTGGGAGGGGCTGACGTGTGGCAGCTGACTTAAACGAGGGTTCGGGCACTGAGGTTCCCCTTCCTCCTGGGGCCTTTCTGCACCGGTGTCACCTTCAAACAACCACCACCTCTGGTTTCCCAGTGCTGTGTGTGGACAGGTCTATGGCAGCTTTGTGTCTTTTAACAGTTAAAGAAAAATGAAGGAAACATTGAAGATTCTTTCCCACCTTGAAACCTGCCCAAACCTGCCTGCTCCAAACCGGGGAGGCAGCGTCACTGCTGTCCAGGGGGGAGGCTGGCTCCTTGTCAGACTTCCTGCCTGCAGAGCTGGGAATTGATCCCGTGCCATTAAAAGCAGGGAGTTTGCCCGTTCACTTCAGTGGGAGCTGGTTCAGGCCCTGAACCTCCCGATGATGGGAGGGAGTGGATGAATCTCTTGCAAAAACATCTTTGCTCTGTTTTGTGTACTGGGTACAGCGGAATTACTAACATTGTGTTTGCAACACTTGGACTGAGTAACTGCCCCCTTTGCTTAAACTTCCCTTATAACTACAGTCTTCTTCATGGAGTTTTTTAGCATATCTGGAGAGACTTTCATAAATTCTTGCCACCTACAAAAGAATGGACAAAACCCCCCCTCAGATATTAGTGAAAGGTTTGTTTGAATAACTCAAATTTATTTAGGCATTTGTTTAAAAAATATTCCTCAAAACATAGATGTGACGGAGTCCCCTGGTGCAAATGATCCCTCTGGGTTTCTAGGGAAGAAAATAAAAGTGGGCTTTGAAAGGTTTCTGACCCAGGAAGCTGCCTGTGCCAAAGCTCCGGGGTTGTTTTCCTAGTGCTTTAGGAGTGACCTTGATCAAGACATCTCATCTCTGTGATCTCCCCCGGGTGGGAACAGCATGTTCATCCTCCCACAGAGGGATCAGTTCTCAAGCAGGAAATGCTCTCTGGAATTTCAGCTTTACTGTTTTGCCCACTTTTTCTGGTTTTAAATTCATCTTTCTGTCAAATGACACACTTGAAGGGAGGAAGAGTCAGTAGAAGGGCTTTTGGCTGCTGGGTTCAGTCTCAGCCCCCCACTCACTGCGGTGCTGCTGGACCAAACCCGCAAGGACAAGGCTCCAAAAGCGATGCAAACCTGGGAAGTTGACCTGGGAGTTCACTCTGGGAAGCAATGCAAACGTAACTTCCAGGTGCTGTGCAGCCATTCTGAGAGGTCTCATGGAGAGATGAGCAGAATGGAACCTTTTGAAATTCAGCAAAGGCAAATGCAGGTCCTGCACCTGGGGAGGAATTAACCCCAGGCACCAGCACAGGCTGGGGTGACCTGCGGGAGCAGCTCTGTGGAGAAGGACCTGGGGGGCAACGAGCTGTCCGTGGGCCAGCAGAGTGTCCTGGGGCCAAGAACACCACTGAGATCGTGGGCTGCAGGAGGCAGAGGGAGGCAACCTGCCCTTCTCCTTCGGCCTTGGTGCACCCTTACCTGGAGTGCTGTGTCCAGTTCTGGGCTCCTCAGGACAGGAGGGACCTGGAGCTCCTGGAGCTGGGCCAGCAGAGGCTGCCGAGATGAGGAAAGGAAAGGCCTGGAGCATCTCCCTGCCCAAGAAGAGCTGAGGAAGCTGGGGCTGTTCAGCCTCAAGAGGAGACAGCTGAGAGGGGATCTTCTCAATGTACAGAAATCTCTGAATGAGGATGTCAGAGCCCAAACTCTGCTTGGTGGTGCCGAGCAATGGGACATGAGGAACGGGCAGGAACTGATCCCAGGAAGCTCCCCCTGCGCAGGAGGAAGAATTTCTTCCCTGGGCAGTGACTGAGCCCTGAACAGATTGTCCAGAGAGGGTGTGAGTCTCCTCCCTGGGCATATTCGAAGGCCGGATGGACACGTCCTGACCCCCTGAGCGGGGCGGATGTTCCAGACGCGCTCCAGCGGCCGCTGCCAGCCCGAGCCATGGATTCAGCCTGTCCCGAGAGAGGCGCAGCCGCAGGCAGGGAGCGGCCCCGTCCCGGGAGCAGCCAGCGAGGAGGGCTGAGAAGCCTGGGAAGGCAATCCCGGGATGGGCGGAGGGGCGGAGGGGGCCGGCAGAGGGCACTCGGAGCGCGGCCAGCCCCGGCCCGGCCCGCGGGCATCCCGCAACCGTGTTGGTCCAACACATCTCTCGTCCGCCCCTCCGCGATCAGCCTGAACTCAGCTCTTTGTGGTATTTGCTCCCTTCTAGCTCACTTCATCCCAGGGAGAGCCCCGGAATGTGCGATTCTGTGCCCTCGACAGCCGAGCACAGACCTGAGGCAGGAACTGACAGTACCACAGTCAGAAATGTGCTGTCACCGAGTATTTTAAGCCATGCAGGGGGGTTGGCTTGGACTCACCTGTTTGCTAGAAAAAAAGGTGATTTTTCTTTGTTTTTATGCCAGCTTTCTGCCCCCATCTTCTCTCTCAGTCTGCTGAGTCTGTGAATTTTTGGCAATAAAATCCAGTTCCGCTCTGTCTGCAGCCTTAAATCTCCCAAGTCCCTCTTTATTCCAAATGCAGAGAGGGGAGTAATTGCAACTAATGTGAGAGGGGTTGGGATTTTTTTTTATGCTTGAGGGGTGGAAAAATCCCTGATGACTCCTGAGCAGCCGATCCCTGCTCCTACCTCCTGAACGTCCCTGTGCTTCCTTCCAGCAGGAGCCAGGAAAGCCCACAGCCCTGTACCTGCATCAGGATCCATCAGCTTCCTACAGCACCTTAGCCTGGGATGCTGGATACTCTCAATGCTCCTTCCATCAACTGTCCTGCAGGCTTAGGGTAAAAGCCAGGAATTAAACCAGGCTTTTGGGATGGGGAAGAGGGAAGCCCTCCTTCCCCTGCACCAGACTGCTGGGTGGCTGAAGCCCTGTGCAGTGGCTGGTCCCCAGCAGGCAGCACAGAGGTATTTGGAGTCTGGGGGATATTTCCTGTTAGATTTGTTTAATAGTTTTGAGGTCAGTTAAATACGGAGTGACAAATTAATTCCAACTTAACTACTTCCCTCTTGGTCTTCCTGCCTCTTGCAGGTCCCCTGTTGCCCCGTTAAACAAGAGCAGCTGGCGGATCCGGGCGCTTTGGCAGCTGTGTGGGGTTGTGTGCTGAACCCCACTGAAGGGTCCGTTCCCCTCCGGCTGGCGGCTCTGCACGTGCCCCTGTGTCATCTTCCCCAGGAGAAGGGGCAGACGGAAAAATTCATCTACCTGGAGCGGGAGGCAACGCCTCCTGGAGTCGTGGCTTACACCAAAGCCCCTTTGGAAGGAAGGGCCAGCACCCAGGGGCTTGGTAAAGGGTTGTTATAGAGACCAGCAAGTGCCAGCTGCTGGTGCCAGCATGAACCTCCCCGAGGGTGTGTGCCTACCCCTGCACAGCCGGATCCAGCTCTGGGGTATCAATCAACTTGGCATCA
Source organism: Aleadryas rufinucha (assembly GCA_013397815.1). Taxonomy (NCBI): domain Eukaryota; kingdom Metazoa; phylum Chordata; class Aves; order Passeriformes; genus Aleadryas; species Aleadryas rufinucha. The sequence continues at coordinate 110,580 of VZTH01011483.1, forward strand.
ATCCTTAACCCTCTAGAAATTGGGTCTGTGCACGTGAGGGTGCCCCCAATCCCTGGGTCCCTCTGCTTGTGAATCACAGCTGTGAGCAGGGGGTTCGTGGCCTGGACAGGGGCAGATCCTCAGGCCCTCCTTGGGTAGGAGTGGAGCATGGGAAAGGGTCCTGGGGAGTTCCTAGGCAGACACTCCAAACCCACACTGCCAACTCTCCCTCTATCCCAGGGGACATTCATGTGACCTACCCAGAGGTGTGAAATGTGGGGTGTGTAAATGCCTGTGCTCTGCAGTCACAGCTCTGTGTGGAGGTGTGTGCATTTCTGAGTGTGTGTGCTGGGGTGGGGCGTGTCACCAGCAGGTCTTACTTCTGTCGTGACTTGTCTTTCCATGGGTTTGTCCAGACGCTGCTCCCTTGGCTTTCCCAGCAGACTGGAGGGTGAGGACCGGATGGGTTGGTCTTCATGAAGGTGTTTTGATCACTTCATCATGCACAGAGCAGCTGGGACATGAGCTCTTGGGGCAGCAGTGGGAAGCAGTGAAACTTTATTTAGCTATTTCAGGTGCCAGATTCCAACAGGTTTGAATTATGACTCAACTGCTCAGCAGAGAAATGATCAGGGGTGGGACAAGGGGTTGGTACTGATTCCCCAGAATCAGTGTGCACCTGGTGGTTCGTGAAATGCTGCTTCACACAGTCCTGCTTATTGGTTCTTCCTCCAACAGCATTTCTATTTCCCAGGTTTTCCTTCAGTTGTTTGCTTTTCCACATAATGTAACACACGGCGTTTCTTACCTGTCATCATCCTGCCAATATCAGCAAATACCAAGGACCAAATGTTCAGCAGGAACAAATGGGACCAGCCCTGACTCTCCACTGGAGTCCAACTCTGTGAGCTGGATTCTCTCCTTTTATTGAAACAACAACAGCAACAACCAAACCAACACAAAGAGTGCATCTTTTCTGCACTCAAGTTAATTATTTGTGGTCTGAATCTGGCACTATGAGAGGAAATTAGCCTAGTCCTGATGATTGGGCATTATTAGCAGCACATGAGGTCCATCTTTTGTTTGCTGGGGCCCACGCTGGGTTTTTTTAGCACTGTCTTTCTTGGACAGACATGTTGTGGGGGGTTGCATTAATACTTTGGCTTTCTGACTGTGCAGTCCATTCTACACCACACACTGGAGGCAAAGCTTTGCAGTCTCAGTTGACTGGACTTTGTACAGGCTTTTTCAAAGCTTTCTCCACCGATGCCTTAACAATTCTCGAGTTCCTGTCAGAGTTTTGTGCTGGGATAAATGTGAGAGGGCTTGTCCTCAGATGGTGCAGGCTGGCCTTGCGCCACTGACTGCAGGGGAATGAAGCCATTCTGCTCCAGCAGAAGATCTGCTGCTCAAACTTCAAAAGGCCACCCACATGTGTGTGCTGAGCTGGAGGTCTGAATTAGCAAAACCCAGAGTTTTTCCCATGGTTTTCACTCTGAGCCATAAAATTACCCATATTTATCGGAAATCCTCTGGAAGTGCTTGAGCCCCGGTGCAGAGGGAGCGTATTCAGGTTTGTGATGCAAAAGATCAGGCAAAGTTTCATCTTCACTTGGATGAAGTGAATTGAGTAATGGTTCAATTGTTAAAAGCTTTCAGAATTAGAAATAAGTATAAATGAATGCTTCAGGGAGGGCTTCTTCTTTTTCTAATAAGAGTTCATAATTGAAGACCCAAAAGGATTCCTGGGTGCACTGGATTGGGAAAGCTTGGAAAGGAGGAGACTTTGGGTTGACCTAACTGCAGCCTTCCAGTGCTAGAAGAGCCTGCAAGAAAATGGAGAGGGACAATTTTCAAGGGTTTGGAGTGCTAGGACAAGGGAACAGCTTCAGACTGGCAGAGGGAAGGGTTAGATTGGATATTAGGAAAATTTCTTCCCTGTGAGGGTGGGGCGGCCCTGGCACAGGGTGCCCAGAGAAGCTGTGGCTGCCCCTGGATCCCTGGAAGTGTCCAAGGCCAGGCTGGATGGGGCTTGGAGCAGCCTGGGACAGTGGGAGGTGTCCCTGCCCATGGCAGAGGGGTGGAATGAGATTAAGGTCCCTTCCAACACAAAGCATTCTGTGATTCTGTCCGGTGCCATCTGGGTTGACAGCCCCCATGTCTGGATACCCACAGGAAGCTCAAAGCAGTCCAGGTGTTGTTGTGACTGTGGGACACGTGGCGGTGAAGAGATGATGCTCCTGGGGAAAGAATAGTGCTGCAGCAGTGCTTTAAGATTATTGCTTTGCCCTTTGCAGGAAGAAGCTGTAGAAAGAAGTGCCTTGCGCATGTGCAAAATCAGCTTTGAAATAATTTCATTTGTTACAAGTTAAAGAACATTTGATTGTGATTTCCCAGGGAATCAGTTAGGTGTTAGCTCTGACCTTCATATCACCTTCTTGCAAGTACCTAATGGACAGGACAGCATTTATTTATTAGCAGCATTGTTGGTTTTTAAAGATTAACATCCATTAACAAAATATTTTTTCTCTCTCAAATGTAAAATGTTCCCACATCTTCCCCTTTCCTGGGCCGTGGAGGGATATTTACCCCGTTCAAAGAGCAGTGGGACATAAAGCCAATACCTGTTACTGAGAGGAGAGTGTGTTTCAGGGCTGTGCCACTGCTTTGCGTCTCTGGCAATAGTATAAAAAGGTCCCTGGGCCTCGAGAGACACCTGGGACAAGGGGGCTGCTGATCCAGCTCAGCAATGCGTAGAGCAGGTGTTCCCCCTTCCCCTGGGAGCCTTCTCCTGGAGCCAGACAGGCATTGCAAAGCCGCCGGAGCCAGGTCCGGGCTCCCTTGGACACCCCAGGCTGTGCTGTCGGTAGGTGCGGGGTTGCACAGGATCAAAGTGGAGCTTGCTCTCAGTGAGGCACAATCCTACAAATTTTTCCCCTGCAGGAAATCCAATATATTTTATCCTGTTTGTCAACACGGTTTACTCTGAGAGAGCCCTAAGTCTGTGGCCAGCAATTAATGCCACTTAAAAGCTTTTCAGTGGGATAATTGCCTGTTGTTCTGCAGGCATCACTCTCATTCAGATGCTAATGACTGTGAGGGGCAGTGGCCATTCCCACATCGGGGCCAGGTATGCCCCACTCCCCTCGCCTTGGGAAGACGCTTAATGGGTCTATTGTCCCTGAACAANGGACACCCCAGGCTGTGCTGTCGGTAGGTGCGGGGTTGCTGTGTGACAGCACAGGATCAAAGTGGAGCTTGCTCTCAGTGAGGCACAATCCTACAAATTTTTCCCCTGCAGGAAATCCAATATATTTTATCCTGTTTGTCAACACGGTTTACTCTGAGAGAGCCCTAAGTCTGTGGCCAGCAATTAATGCCACTTAAAAGCTTTTCAGTGGGATAATTGCCTGTTGTTCTGCAGGCATCACTCTCATTCAGATGCTAATGACTGTGAGGGGCAGTGGCCATTCCCACATCGGGGCCAGGTATGCCCCACTCCCCTCGCCTTGGGAAGACGCTTAATGGGTCTATTGTCCCTGAACAAGGGCAGCAGGGAAACTCCCCTGTCCCTGAGGAAGCCGTGGAAATAATCCTCATCAGTCTGTGTCACTTGGGCACAAAAGGCAATAGGGTGGACACAAAGAGGAAAGGGGCGTCCAGCACAATGGGGGTGGAAGTCAAGGTGTCCCACGTTGGGGGACTTCCAAGAAAGCTGTGCCAGGCTCACGAGCAAAGATTCACCGCAGCTCTGTGAAAACACAGGGGGTGTGTCCAGCCATTCTCAGATTTCAGATTTTCACCCGATGGTGCTGGTTGTGTTTGTAAGGGATAGTTACATTTTTTTGGAGGTCAGGTTTACAAGGACAGAGTAAAAGCCCTCAGCTCTCTAGTCAAGACCCCACCATGAAGCTGTTGATGTCTAAGGGTAAGTTTAGTCCTGGAAGATTCAGCATCAAACCTTACCTGCCCAAACACCTGGGCTCTCACTTCTCTGCTGGTCTCCTTGCAGCATAAAAACCTTTCCTTTCTTCTTATCAGAGAACCATGGAATGCTTTGTATTGGAAGGGCCCTTAAAGTTCATCTCGTTCCACCCCCTGCCATGGACAGGGACACCTTCCACTGTCCCAGGCTGCTCCAAGCCCTGTCCAGCCTGGCCTTGGACACTGCCAGGGATCCAGGGGCAGCCACAGCTTCTCTGGGCACCCTGTGCCCGGGCCTCCCCACCCTCACATGGAAGAATTCGTTCCCAATATCCAATCCAAATCTACTGTCCTTCATCTTCAGGCCATTCCCCCTTGTCCTGTCTCTCCACGCCCTTGTCCAGCCTGTGCCAGAACCTCACCACTCTCACAATCTCATTTTTTTTCACTTTATTTTCCCAGGGAGGTTGGGCTGAAGCTGCCATTTGTGATGGAGACGGGAGTTCACATGGATATGTTAAATTATCCTGTATCGTTTTGGGATCTCTAGGTATCTGATCTTCCTAGATGACATGCATTGTGGTGGGCTGGCCATGATTAAACCATGTTTGCTGGAGATTGTCCCAGGGTTCTGTTCCTCTGGGTTAATCCTTCGGTTTAATGAAACCCTGGTTTGCAATGTCTGGATGAACAACCCAACCAGGGGCCTCTTTCCTCTGTGAACAAGGGAGTGGGGTCAGTGGGGAGGAAAGACACTTTCTGGGGAAATACATGCTCCTCTGTAGAAAACACTGAGGAAGATGGAGGGGAGATCATTCAACAGCCAGGGGTGTTTCTGAAGTCCCTTTATGAGGGTTTTGGTTCTGAAGCATTGGGGAGGATGGGCTCCCCTCCCCAGCTGGCCGCCTCCTTTGGGGGCCCTCGTAGTAGAGCCCTCCCAGGGGCACTGCAGGCTCTGAAGCCTCTCCCCAGCCCCTTTGTGTTGCTTTTCCAGCTGGATTTCACATGGGTTTGCTGGGGGCCGCAGGGCTCCCCTCGCCCTGGCAGCTCCCACTCCGTGGCCGAGGGCCACTTCTGCGGTGGAGGCAACCCAAGAAAGGACTGGGCCACTTCCATGGAAACAAAAGCCTGTTTTCAAACAGTGTGGAGAGAAACTGTTTCTATCTTAGGCCTTTAATGACCTGGACTGTCCATGTCTTGGAGAAAAGCAACAATAAAAAGGCACTTTGCTCTGCTGTCACTGCCACCGCTCTCTGACAAGGATTATTTTTTGCCAAGCTCACTTGGCATCCATCCTTATTTATGAAGCACATTTAAAAAAAAAAAGAGTTTTATTTGCCCCCTCCAGCAAATCTCACTGCTAGGAATAGGCAGGCACGTTTGCAGTGGCGGTTCCTATTTTCCCTGGGAGAGGAGTCCTGTGCCCTGTGTATTCCAGTGTTGAATAAATAGTCCTTCATGTTGTATGCGGTGGCTCCGGGCACCCCGCTGAGATCATGTCCTTAATACAAACAATACGACACATTTATTCTGAGCTGACCGCGCTGACCCCCAAAAGTTTGTTCCCTCCGCTGGGACTCCTCGGCCTTTTCACTCAGCTGAATGGCCAGCACAAAGACCTTGTCGCATCTACAGTCCCTTCCTAAACAAAACTCGCCGAGGAAGGGGGAAGGAGTGGTGGGGGGAGTGGGAGAGAGGAAGAAATAGGCAAACCTTGACCCCTCCACCTAAAATAAAGTGGAGAAATTTGCATTTTAAACCTTGAGATGCTCCTCCGGGTCTCCCTGCCTCTCCTCCAGCTGGGTTTGACTCCCCTTTTGCAAACCCCCTGAGAAGCTCTGGGCTCGCAGCATCCCAGCGGAGCCGCGGTCCCAGCACCGGGCAGCATCCCCTGCTGCGAAGAAAGGCTCCTCTCTGCTCTGCTTTGCCTTCATATTTTTCCATAGATTAGGAAAAGAGAAAGAGCACTACTTAATAAGGAAATAGATGCTCTCTCCCCCTTCCCCCATGCCTGGTTGCCGATGGGTTTTGGAGCCAGGGAGCACTGGGGACCTGCTCCCAGTGTGCGAGTGTTTCCCATGGCCCTGGCTCCTCTCCCAGCGGTCACTGCTTGCTGTGTCGGGGATGGACAGCTGCTTGTGACAAACACCCTCAACCATTTTGTTACAGTCAGTGGTTTGCAGGCAAACTGAGAAATTGGTGTTGATTTGCTGTGATTCCATGTGGGAAACAGCAAGGGTGGTACTGCTTCATTTCAGTTCCAGCAGGCCCTCAGGGAAAGAGCTGCTTTGGGGGCAAGTTCTTGTTGGATGTGATGCAAGGTGCATTTTTATGTCCATTGAACTTCCTTTCTAAAGTGTTAGGTTTGGTTGGAAAACTGCCTGGCCACTGAAAAATTGTGAAGTTTTTCCCCTGGAGCTGGAGATGTGCTCCCCACTCCTCTCTTTTCTCATCCCAAACTTGGGCTATCTCAGAGGCAGCATCATGCAGCTTTAGCAGAATTCCAGGTTATTCCATGATATTGAGGGGTTGGTCTGCCGTCAGGGCCCTACTGTTTCCCTTCTTTGGCTCTGTTTGACTGCACCATTAAAGTCAGTGTCTGTAGGATCCTCTACGCCTGCTGGATAATGGCCCTGTGAGAGGGGATTGCTGACTCCTTGCACCAGGGTCTCAGCCCCTCTCATAGCTCTGGTGGGATCCGGGCTAACTCTTTGACCCCGTCTGATCTCCCACTTAACCCAGAGATGTTTTACCACCTCAGCTATTTACAGTGGAGCATGATTTCTCTTTTTCCCCCTATTTTTCCTGGAAAAGCTACACAGTTGCTGTGCCTCCTGTGGATTTAGTTAAATATGTGGTGGAGCTGCCTCATATTTTGCTTTCCCTGTGCATGTATAAAGCACTTTTGTTCACTGTGCCTGACTCTGCCCTGGACAGAGTCAGCCTTCTGTCCCCTCTGAAGTAGCTCTACCTGAGCATCACACGCTCTTCAACCAGTCTGGGCCTCTGCCCCCCAGTTGTAAAGGGGGCACGGCTGTACCTGCCTCCCAGCAGGGCTCTGGCTGTGAATCAGGAGTATCTGCTGGCTGGGGCAGAGCTCAGGTGAGGCAAGGAGCTGTTCTGCATTGTGGCCACACCTTCCCTTTGGCCCTGACCTGTGATATGCCACTGCCGGAGGGTGAAGGTGGGACCGTCCCTGCGGCTGCCAAAGGGCTCTGGCTGAGGTCAGCTCCGTGCTGGAAGCTTTTGTCCATGTAACAATGTCCCCGTGCTGACCAGAGGGCTTGTCTGGAGCTGAAGCCCGGCCCAGGCCACGGCTGTGGTGTTACACAGTCACACCAGCAGAAATAACTCACCTGAGTTCAGAAGACAAGGGGGGTGTCTGTCCCCACGAGTGTTTTTCTCATACATGGGCCCTGCTGGAGAGATTTGGAGGTCCAGCTGCAGTGGCACCCTGGTAGTGCCTGCAAACACAAACCAGCCCTCACCGGGGGAGCTGGGCATGGGAGAGGCACATCCTGAGCTCTGGCAGCAGCAGGATGGGCACTTCAGAGCAGCTTCCCAAGGTGCTGTTTTGTGAAACTTTCTCCTTCTTCTGGGCCTTTTCCACCCCTCTGCCCTCCCCTGAACCATGAGCCCCTCTCTGCTGCCACATTGCTGTGCAAACAAACACGTTTCTGATGCTGCACTGCTCTCCGGAGTCTTGCTGACTTGTTCTTTACATCCACAAGGAAACTGCATGACTATTTCTGTCTGGAATCTGGCCTTTTATCTCTTTTTTTTTTCCTGTGCTCTTTTCTTTTCCTTTTCTCCCCCCAGGCTCATTAAGAAATCAATAAGTGGCTCAACAGAGCTTTGCTTAACCCGACTCTGGAAGTGTTTCTTCCCCTTGGAACGTGAACTATCTTCTTAAATTGATTTTGCTGCTTTTGCTCATTTCCATTTAATAATATTCTCAGATCCATTTCCATTTAATAATATTCTCAGATCCATTCCCAGGCAGTGATGAGCCCAGGCTCACCTGTAGGACAGGTACAGGGCACAGACCTGCTGCCCTCTGCTTTGTGTAACATCTCCGTGGGGAGGGAGGGGAGGAAGCAGCCCTGTACTGACCCAGTAACATTCTGGTTTAATCCCTTTCTCGAGATGCCCGCAGTCCTGGAGACGAGCAGAAACGCTTCCTCCTTGCAGTCAGACTTTGGCTGGTTCATCCGCGGTGAGGAGAGCAGGAGGGAGATGGAGTTACTCCTCCCTCCCAGACCTCCTGTCCAGAGACAGATCCTGTGCTCACAGAGGGGTCCACACCTAACAAACTGTTACCTGTTTCTTTTCACCCTCTGTTAAGCACTGGCCTGAAATCCTCGGGGTCTCTGATTAACCCCAAGTTTAGAGAACACCCACCAGATCAATGTGAAAACTTTAAAGTTCCCTTTTTATGGCACATTCTGTCCATTTGCTTTTATTTTTGTGTTGTGATCTGGAGTTGGAAGTCTAGAGTGCATGACAACTAGCACAATGGAATTTCTGGAAATATTTACAACAGGTGGACAGGATTTTAGCTGTGAGGTTATTTGGGTACGTCTTAAAGAATCGAAGGGGAAGTCAGAAACTCCCAGCAATCACAAGGCAGTGAGCATAAAAACACAGAGAAAGTGCACCCACTCACCAGCACCCTAGGAAATATCCTGGTTTGTTTAGACAGAAACTGAGAGGGATTTTGAGCAAAGGTTAGTTAATATCAGTTTTTACCACCCTTGAGGTCCAGCTCTGTTTTGGTTGTTTAGCACTGACCCTGCTCCTCTTGGTGTCCCAGTACACAGAGATATCAGGATTTGAATGGTGTTTTCATAGACCTGCAGCTAATTGAATACTTCTCATGTCACAGTCAGTCGATGATGATGCTGATCCAGCAGCAAAACCCAGTCTGCAGTCACATGAACCCATCCCAGTCTGTGTCCAGAGTGTCCTAGGTGACTGGAGCCTGATACCTCGGTTGCCCAGTTTGTAGGAAAGGTTCTGTGTTCAGCATTGTTCCAAACTGGGGAGCTTCCCATTCCAAACGGCACCTTAATTTCTGGTGTCCATCTTTCATCCTCGGATGCACCATCCAGTCACCCCACCTTGCAGGGTGGGTTGTAACCCTGCCTGTCAGAGCAAAGAGGTGTTCTCAAAGTTTTTGGAGTGCCTATGGCAAATCCAGGATGCCATCACTTCCTTAGAGTAGTGCCAGGAACAGGTGGCGAATTATCCCATCTGCCTGTTGCCTTTGCCATTCTTAATCATCCAGAACAGACCAAACAAGGGAGATTAATGTGGAAGGCAAGGGCTGGGAGGAGATTTGGGAACACTGGGTTCCAGAGCCAGGCTCTACCACAGAATACACCTGTGATGCTTTAAAAGCTAAAATCTCAGCCCAAGATGCCGTGAATTAAGGCTGTGAGGGCTGTGCGGGTGATGAAGAGCCTGGCAGATATACAGGAAAAGCATCTGTGGACATGTCACATCGTCAGCTCTCTTGTGGGTAAGGTCTGGCACCAAAGACAGAGGCTGACATGCAGACTTTGCAATTCTGCCATGTGCTTTCTCTGTAGCTCCTCGTGTTTCTCCTCATAGAGAGATTCTGAAAAGAAAAATAAACTCATGAGAACTTTATAACCAGGGCCAAGGAAGAAGAGGTCTCAGACAGCTGGGTCTGATCAGGCTGTGCAAAGTGCTCCCAGGTTGGAGACTGGGATTTGGAAAGGGAAGATTGTCCATGTAGGCTGGGACAAATCCCTCCATCCCTCCACTTCCCCCCCTTTTTTTCCCCCTAGTTGTTTTGCAAGCCCTGAAAGGAATAGACTCAGTGTTATTCTAACTTTAAATGGAAGGAGGGGGGAGGCGATGAGAGCAGAGAAGGAAAATCCATTTGCTGCAGCACTGTCAGCCCTTAGTTTTCCTTCAAGTCTGACAGGCCCAGGATTAAAGGTTTGGTTACAATGGGCTGACAGTGCACATTAACAGCCCTGAATGTCTTAACAACCCGGCTACTGGAGATGCATTCAGAAGAGTCTGTGAACTGCTTTTCCCCTTTAAAGCTCCTGCTAGACCATGTTGTCCAGTGAAATCTTTTGTGCTTAAAAATGTATAGACTTTTCTGTCTCATTCCTAACTACGTACATACACAAACCCCAAATTCTTTGCTGTCTTCCCGTAGGGTTTGTGCCCAGTTCTCCTTTAGCCACTTGACTTGGGCAAAGTGTCCTGCTCTGACTGCACGGGGAGTTTATATCTCCCCTTTTTATTTTAGCTAGTCTTTCACCTAGTGTAAATGAGCAAAAGCTCACTTGTGTGGGTGGAGTCATGCGGATCTATTCCAGCTGAGGGGCTGGACATGCAAAATAAGGGGGGTTTTTTTGTCAGAAAAAAAACCGAAAAAGAGCCTCTGATCAAACAAAATCCCTGTACTGATTGGCTACGTTTGCATCATAAAATGGAATTCACCAACCACGGCATTGGGTGGATCGCGAACTGATGGACAGTGATTATAATAACCGGGATGTGTTGCTATTCACAATGCATAAGAATTAAGTGTACGCCGGGCTGTTTCCACTCATTGGCAGGAGCGGGAGATATATTTCCACTCCTTCAGTCTCCAAGCAGCAAACCCCATTCGATTAACTTATTTTGTTGCGGCCAGGGCAGGAGGAGGAGAGCTGTTGATGGAATCCAGCGAGAGTCGCTGGAAAGGGTTTGGAAGCTTTGGTTAAACTGAGCACCTCCTGTCTGAGTGCATCCCAAATCCCCACATCTTGGTCAGAAACTCCCATCAGAGCTCTCACTGTGCTTGGCTGGGAAAGTGCCGCTGCCCTCAGTCTCCCTGAGCTGAACCTGCTGGAGCAGCTCCATGGAGAGGGACCTGGGAGTCCGAGGGACAATGAGCTGTCCCCGAGCCAGCAGTGTGTCCTGGGGCCCGGGAGGCCAGTGGGATCCTGGGGCGCATCCCAGCAGGTCAGAGCAGTGATCCTGCCCCTCTGCTCAGCCCTGCGAGCCCTGGCTGTCCCTGTGTGCAGGGAGGGCTCTGAGCAGGGCCCAGGCTCTGCTCCAGGGGCCCAGCAATGGCCCCAGAGCACCGGGCAGGGCCTGAGCCCACAGGTTCCACCTGAACATGTGGAAAAACTTCTTTCCTGTGCAGTGACCAAGCCCTGAACAGATTGTCCAGAGAGGGTGTGAAGTCTCCTCACTGGGGATATTCCAGATCCATCTGGACACAATCCTGGGCCCTGTGCTCTGGGATGGCCCTGCTGGAGCAGGGAGTTGGCACCAGGTAACACTGGGGTTCCTTCCAACCTGACATGTTCTGGGATTCTGTGAAGGTGTCTTGGAGCTGGTTTGGCTCATGTCTCTTGACTCATGTGATGGAGCTTTGTGCTTTAAAACCAGAAGGGCTTTGGGTCAGCCTTCACTGCCCAGTTAAAGCTGACAGGGTCAGTGGTAGCCCTGTGGTGGCGTCTAGGGACCTTGTGCAGGTGGGGCAGCCCTTTTTTCAGGCCGGGAGTGTGTGCAGTCAGGAGGGAGAAGACAGACAAAAGGTTCCTGGTCTGTGCTGGAGGGAAGATTCCCGGGTCCAGGGAGATCCATGAGATCTGTTCTGAGGGTCCTCTCATGCTCCAGGTGAAAGAAGATGGGAGTGGGAATGGGCAGGTCCCAGGGGAGTTAGGGGTGGGTGTTGTGGGAGATAAATCCCTCCGTGAGGGGACAGAGTGGCTGCACAGTGTGGGGGATTTCTGCCTCCGTAGAGGGGGGAGAGAATCCAAGGGGAACCTGATTAGAAGTGAGGAGCGCAATCTATGAAAGGGGAGGGTGGAAGGGGGAAATAAAGGAGAATTAATTTAGCACAAAATCAAGATGTCAAGAACAAAGTTAATCAGGAGACAAGGTTAATTAATGAATACATCCTTAAACCATCACAGCTACAACAACACCACTGTTATTAATCAAAGCACTAAGTATTGAAGAAGAGGCACTATTGATTTGTTCCTAAGCCAGTGTTAGGGGTCTGGAAAAGAGGATGGGGGAAACAGAATTTTGTTAGAAACACCAGCATGTCATGGGGAGAGTTACATGCCCCACATGTTAAAATCACTCATTATTCTTTGTTTTAGAAATAGAAAGTGGGCAAAAGGGATGGGCTTGGAATAGAAGTATCTGTTCTTAGACACTGGCAGCTTTAAGAAAGTGACCTAATTGATAGGCTTATGAGGGCCTAGGAGATGCTATTGACCTGAGATCCATCTAGAACATGGACAGCAGCCTTCAGAAAGTAAAGAAGTGAGAAGTAATTAAAGATGCTGTTGACCTGAGATCCATCTAGGACATGGACAACAGCCTTCAGAAAGTAAAGTAGTGAGAAGCGATAAAAGCAGCCCATCCTGTCTCTCCTTGGAATGGCTGTTTTGCCCTGCCAGGTGTTCACCTGACACTGTTCCTTAGGGGTGAAGGGAATCCATGATCCTCATTCCTCACTCTGCTCTCTGTTCCCCCTACACCAGGCTGCTGGAGGCTGGCACTGGTTAGGGAGCACACCCAGCATGAAGGGTGGAGAGGTGACATCCAGCAGAGGAGCAGTGTCAGGTACTGGGACACAGCTTGGCTGCTGGAGGCTTCCTCTGTTTGCCAGTATTTTTGAGAACAGAAGGAGGATTTCCAGGCTGGTGCATGCTCTGGACACTGGAGCTCCTGAGCGCAGCCGCCTCTGGGTCAGGTGTTGCCTCCTTCACATTCCTGCTGGGGAGCAGAACTGCCAGCTCCTCCAGATTTAACCTTCTGTGTTGGGATGGGAAAATCTCCTGCTGCTGCTCAGGGTGTGGCTAGTGGCTCACACAAGGGGCGCCTGAACTGTCTTAGACCAAAGCCCACCTTCACAGAGCTGAAATCCAAGAGGGTGACTCTCCCCCTTGGATTTTCCATATGGCATTTGACTGATATGACTGATTAGGCATCAACAGACACCAGGTGTCGATAGGTTGTCACTAGCCCCGAGTGTTTCTGCTGGTATCCCAAGGAATCTGGGTAGGCCTGATGCTGTGCAATATTTCCTTCAGTGATCTGGAAAAGGACATAAGGGTTTGCTCATTCTGGAGACATCTTGCAGGAGTGTGCAGCAGTCAGGAGTGCTTTGTGAGAACATTAAATCCCATTAAAATCGATGTGCTTGCCATGGTGAAAGTTGGAGATGGGGGAATGAAGAGTGCAGGCCATTCCTGGGGAGTGAAATATGAAGGAGAGGGAGTGGGAAGCATTTATCAATCTGGATAAATTAGAAATTGAAAATCACAGGAAAATTGATGAAGGGAACAAAAGTATAGAGGAGTAAATTCACAGCTAGTGGTGCCAAAAAGGGAGTGATTTCCATCAGTATTTAAATAAAAAAATATACAATTACCAGTGGTTTTGACATCTTTATCTTTGGGGTGGTGATACACAGAAACCAGAGGCATCCAGTCAGTTTGTGTGTCCTGTATTTGGGAAAAAATCAGATGGGGTATTTGTGCTCTGGGATGTGAGTGGTGCAAACCTCACCACTGCAAACACAGCAAAGGAATGGACAATCCCTGGGAAGAGTGGGGGATAAGAATCATGGTTTTGATAGAGGTGGCAGTTCTGATGCACTGCTGCCTCAACGCTGGGAGTTACATAAAAAGATATATATTTATTATATGTCTTTTATATATATTATATTTTTTCCTCATTGCTGTGAATTGTTGACTCAGGACGGGAGGTTTTACTCTGCTCTTGCTCTGCCACAGCTCTTGCTCTTGAAGCAGGAATCAACGTGGGGTGGTCCCCTGACCTGGGCTGTGAGCAGGTCAAGTTAAAGTATCACAAAGGCCCTAAAATCTATGAATAAGTGCAATTCTTTAGGAGTCAGTGCCCCCATTTTATAGCAATCTGGTGAGGGGCCTTCACTGGGTGACAAGGTAATTTCCATGCATTTAAGTACGTCCTATCTGGAGTCTCAGGGCGAGGGCAGGTTTGAGCCAGAGTAATTCTGAGCAGCTCTGCGAGATTCGCAGCCTGGCCTAAACTGGCCCTTTTGAGTGTGGTATCTTGTGTGCTGAGCCAGCACACACGGGCCCTTCAGAGAAGGGATAAAAAGAGTAAAATCAACTCTTTCCTTAATGCATCCAGCAGCAATTCCTGTGGGGAGGGTGTCTGGGAGTAAAAGCCACTTCTCTGACCACTGCAGGTGATCAGCTCCAGAGGTGTGATTCCCTCTCCTGTGTTGTAGGCAGGCTACAAACATTTATTAATGGTAATAAAATATCCTGCCTGTTTTTTAAATCCAAACAGCAATGTATGACTTGACCACCATAAAGTTTGCCTCCAAACCACCACAAAAGGTTTGAATTACTCCTGGTGGCAATAAAAGCGTTCTTTGGGCTAACGCTTTGCTTTATTGTTGGCTTTTACTTTTCTCAGTCCCCCATCCTACCAGCAAGACATAAACAATGGGGGCTGAGTTGTCGTCCCCCACCCCCTCACACCTACATTAATAAGGTCCAGGAACAGCAAAATGAAGGAAACAGGAGCAGAATAGTCCTGGAGACGGCTGGGTGGTGATGAGCCCAGCTTGCCTGGTGTTAAAGGAGGTGCTTCTCAGAGAGAGCCTTTCTCTTTGCAACTCAGAGTGTCCCAGTCATGTAAAAATGTTAATATGAAGGAAAAATTATGTATATACACACCTGTATTATATTTCATATAACATATGTATTTCATATAATATAGATACATTTCATGGATTATTTCAGGATCACTAAAGTGCTTTTTGTTCAGGGTTGATTCTTTCCAATGTGGAATAAACTACATTAACTTATAGCCATATTATTGATGTAACTTACAGAGAAAAGCACCTGCTCAGGAGTTAATTTCAATTTACCATCTTTGCCTTAAATGTTCTTTTATAGTTAATTCAGAAGAACTTTTGTCTTTATACATAAACCCTTAGGGAATTAAGCATTTGGTGTTAAGTGGTTGCTGCATACCAAACATCTTCATGACTATAGATAGAATTCCTCCAATAAATCTATTTTACTACTGACTGTAAAGTCATTGGCATCTTTTCATCTTCCGCCATGAATGGAGATACCAGAGAAACAGGTGAAAAAGAGCATCTGAATTGGACCTGAAGTGCTGCCAGGGCAGGAAACATTGAGGGGAGCACAACAGCACTGGTGTGGATGCACTGGTGCAAGTCATGGATTCACAGGATGTGCTGGTTGGAAAGGACCCACCAGGACCATCCAGTGCAGCTCCTGGCCTGTCCAGACCCCCCAACAACCCCACCCTGGGCATCCCTGGCAGCGGTGCCCAAACGCTCCTGGAGCTCTGGCAGCCTCGGGGCCGGGACCATTCCCTGGGGAGCCTGGGCAGCGCCCAGCACCCTCTGGGGGAAGAACCTTTCCCTGAGATCCATCCTAAACGTCCCCCATCTCAACCTCAGGCCATTTCCTCCTGTCAGTGGCTATAAGAGTCCTTGGGGTGCTGCTGGTTTTGGCTGCTCTTGTGGAGCTGCATCACTTCAGCTGCATTTATTCCTCTGGACTTTCCTGGCTCAGACTGGTCATGTCAGCTCTCACAGTCTGCCTGAGTCAGCACCAAACTCGGGATCTCCAAAAGGGGGTGATGGCACAGAGAGGACCATAACCTCCTCATTTCCTTCTCCATAGTCTCAGCAATGCTCTGCCTCAGATGGGGCCATTGATAGCCACTCCCACACTTCTCTGGGTTATCAGGTGCCTCAGCACCAGTGCTCAGGTGGTGTCGAAAGGTCTTTTGGTTCACAGCCTTTGCCTGCCTTTATCTCTGCCCCACTTGTGCCAGCGGCTGTGTGGGGCAGGCAGAGCACATGGGGACAGAGAGCACTCCCAGCCGGACATGAGTGACTTCTTGGGCAGCTCTAGATAATGTCCCGCGGGATGTGTCAGATTCTGTTCTGCAGCAGGAGCCTTCCTCTTCCTCACCTCACGGAGATCTGCCCCAGCTCCATGGAATCCCTGTGAGGGAGGGGAGGCACAGGATTTGCACCGTGGGGCACCAGCTGGAATGAGTTATGGGAATCCTTAAATCCTCTTAAGAAAGAGCAGTTAAAGCTGAACTGAAAATTAAACACTAAGCTGGTACAAGCCACCTCACCTATAAATCCAGTCCTGGTGAAATTTTTTCCTGCACCACACTTGGTGCATGAATGGGGATTTATGGCCGGTGAATTTTCACATCCCCTCTCCACCAGCATCACCCGCGGGGCTTCCCAAACTGTGCTGTGCCAAGGGTGCACTTCCAAACCTCATCCAGCCCACAACCCACACCAACCTTGGGCAGGGAATGGGGAGAAGAAAACAGGCCTGATTTAGCAAACATGGAGAGCCAGAGGCACCGAGCCCCTTTCTGTGTGTGCTCAGACTGTTTGGATAAAGGCATCTCCTAAAGGGGGAATTTGTTTGGTTTGGACTTCATTGAGTGAAAAGCTCTCAGCCCCACGAGTGCTTAGTTATTCTCTTGTCTAGTGGCTCCTCAACAGCCCTCACCGAAAGGGAGGAGGCTTCCTATTTGAGAAAGTGGCCCTGCTTGTTGAAATTCTCTAGTGACTTAAATTTATTGGTTTTTCCTGAGGTCCAGCCATTTGAATTGCAAACAATGCCCCATCTCTGCCTCCTCCCCCTCTTCCCCAGCCAGAACAATGTGCAGAGCTGAAATAAAGCCAGGCCATGCGGACTCTGGAAACTGAGTGCAATTTCTTTCCGCATGAGCGGGGGGGTGGAAGTTTGCTGCCTTCTGGTCCCGCTCAGTGATGCAGAGGATGTCTGGGAAAGGGGAGGATGGGGTCCAGGGGAGGAAAGAGAGAAGGAGCCAGCTCATGGATGATGGTTGGAGATTCTTTTTGCTTTATTTATTTATAACCTCTCCTGTTCAAAAGACCATCCTGAGAGGGGATTAGTGCCAGTGGATCCGTGGGTACCTCTCTCACTTTTCATCTCTCAGCGTCTTGGGAAGGACGCAGAGGGTGGGGTGTGGGCTGTGTGCTCCAAAATGATCCCATATCTGGAAAAAGGTGAACTTTTGTCATACTCCTGGGAGCGACTGAACAGCTTGGGTCAGTCTGAGCTCAGTTAAACATGCAGGAAGCTGGGCTGCTGCTGTGGGAGAGCTGGAACACTGCACATCTGGATGTACATAAGTGGGATACAGGAGCACAGCAGCAAATGAACAGAAGTTGTCTCTGCCTGTGTCAATTTTAAGGCCTGATTTCTTCTCTCATGTTGGCTCAGGGAGCTTCTCTGTTGGTTCACTCGCTTGGGTGCTTCCTCTTTATTAATGGTGCTGGGAGGGAGGAGGAAGGGAGAGGTTGTCCCCTGGAGGTGCTCTGGTACTGCTGGTTAGTTAAAAGCTGCAGGATAAATGATGGAAATAATACAGAGCTTGTGCTTCACTCATTCTTTTTTTAAGCCATAGGGCATTTCTGTAGTTTTGCCTCTGCCTGGCTCTGTTCTCTTGGAAAAGAACAGAAATCTTGTCTGGTAGAAGTCTTTGAGGTCGATCAAACACCCATGTGCGTGGGATCCCTCCTCCACAGAGGGGCAGAGTGTTGGGGCGGCAAAGGAGGTTGGGAGGCATGAGGAGGGGAAACCCCAGAGGAGATGGGCAGAACACTGCCGTGCCCTGTGTCACAAACAGCCTACAGAGACCTGGGCAGGGAGCTCAGGGGAGGTGGAGGAGATGGAAATGTTCCTGTGCACGTGAGGACGGGGCAGCTCCTGACTCTCGGCTGCAAGGGACGCTCGGGTGTCCCAGCACTCAGAGGGCAGCCATACAGATCCTGAGTGTGTGACCAACTTCATATGGCAAAATTCACCTCTGATATTCAACCAGAACCACAAAGGTGCAGAGCTGCCCGTCTGTGTTATAGAGGCTCTTGGCTTTAGATCCCTGTCTGCATTTCAGGCCTGTTTGCAGGCCAGGATGGTTCAGATGAACTCGTGGCCTTTCCCCAAGAGCTGCTGTGAATTTGGTAGCCTTGGCTGTAGAAAGACCCTGGAAAAAGGGCAGGGTGGGGTGTCAGAGGTGGAGACACTGGCAGCACAGGGCACTGGTGGGGCTCAGGGGTCCTGCCCTTTGCTGGGGTCACAGCACTGTTCTTTTCTTCTCCAAGCTGGGCATTTGGGCCATCCTTATAGCACATCCTTTTTGACTGATGGCTATTCATGTGCAACACTCTTTCTATCACAGAAGAGCACTTGTTTCATTTTACTGTGAGTTGAAGGCTGGCAGAAGTCTGCTATAAAAGCACAGGAAAGAAACCTGGGGGAGCTGTTCTCTCCTGGCCCCTGGCCTGGTGAATGCTCTCAGTCAAGTCTGTCTGCTTTGCATTCCTCACAGATGGAGGCATTAGAGGCCTTGCTCTTTGTGGAAGAGCTGTGTGGCACCTGCTGCTGAAAAGAGCTTTCTACAGGGGCTGTGCAACAGTTAAAGAACATTTTCTCAGTACTCTGAGCTATAGCAAGGTGTAAGGCAGAAGCAGAATAGACCCAGATACCACCACAGGTGTGTGGGGATAAGGGCAGGCTTGAGGCACTGCCAGCCCTCGGCCTGGAGGGGATATAGCAGTGAGATACAACAAATCCTCCCAGGAACCTGAGTGGAACTCCCTTCCCCTCTTTGGGGAATCAAGTCGGGGCTCCATTCTCGGAACAAATTAAAGCAGACCAATATCACAAACAGGTGTCTGAAAATCTGTGGCCCAGTTTGTTGCTCCCCTGGGTTGGCTGTCCTTCACCAGAGCAAGCTGGCCTGTGGTCTGGAGAGGCTTTGCCCAGCTCTCTGAAGCCTTTAGCCTTCCATGTCTGACCTAACAAAGAACACATTTCACCACACTAAACTTTACCTTTTTCCAGAGGTTTGGCTGCTCTGGGGCATCTTGCTGGTCTTTGCTCAGCAGGTAACCTAAGCTGAGATCAGATATGTTAGCTGGGTGAATTCCTCTTTATCTGATGCTGACACCTTCACCTCATGGACTACTGAAATTCCTGAGAAAGACAGCTCTGAGCATTGTCCTGAGCCACAAATCACTGATTCAGACCCTTTTTCTCCTCCAGGAGGGGAGGAAATAGAGAAGGTTTCAAATAGAGACAGGAGAGTGATGCTTTCAGCAGACTGGACTTTGTCTCTGTAAGCACCTGATGTGCTGCAGGAGGAAGCAAATGGCAAAACTCTGCTCATGCAGGGGGATTATTCCTCATAAATGCCATCCATTTTTTTCCATGAGTCAAAAGGGGATGCTACTGGTAGTTTTGAGAGGGTTGTTCTTGCAGGAATTCTATCCTTCCCAAGGCCAGAGGATGCTGAGGATGTGGGGGGTTATTTGGTGTTGAGAGGAATCCAGTTTATTGATCTGATTATTTCTTAGGTATTTTTTTTGAGTGAAGTGGAAATAAATCCATTTTGCTGCTTTATCAGGACTCGGAAAGGATGTTCCAACCCACAAGTACTGGTATGTATAAATGGGGGATTAAAGTGACAAAGATCTGGAGATCACACCCAAAAATGCAGAGATGTCTCAGAGATATCAGGGGCTTTGTAATCCTGGAGGGGGTAAGGTTCAATAGAGAATGTGTCCTACCCAAAATCTGCCTGCCCCAACACATTCCTGGAGGTGGCAAGCACATGGAGACAAGGCAGAGCTCAGGTTTTTGGGGCTCTTGGACACCTCATAAAGGGGCATCTCCAGCCCTGGGGGCTGCAGTTTGCCAGCTGTTTCTGTCAATTGTGCTGAATTCACGTTTATTTTCCCTTTTCACCTTATCTGTAGATGATGAAGGTTCAGAAATGCTCACACATGTCCTATGCCTGCTGGAGCTGAGGTCCTGCCTCCACTCCCAGCCCCAGGAGCTGTGGTGCTTTCCAGGAGTCTCTGCCAGGTTCTGTCCTTCAGCAGGGTTGTGTCCAGGCAAATCAAACTGCCCTGAGTTCTTACAGGTGCTTGTTCTCCTCCACTGCATCTTGGGGTGTCCAGCACTGGATTCAGCACCTGTTTCCAGTGTTTTGGCCTAGTTATGATTGTGCTTAATACAAATCTTATCCCATGGCCCAGGAAGTGGCAGTTCTTTGAAGGGAATCCCCCTCTTTTAATTCAATTAATGTTGAAGCTAATTTCCACCCTGGGGCTGAGTCCCAGTGCCTTTGAAGTCAATAATAGTTTTGTGCTTCCCTTCAAGCAGAGCAGGTTGGAGCACGTCCCTCACAGTCGAAGGCTTTGCCAGGATGTTCAAAGGCTGTTTGCTTTTTGTGCCAAGGAACTGCATCCTGCTCCAAATCAAGGGGGAGATTTCAGCAGGATGAGGCCATGGGTCTCAGGGATCTCTGTTGGACAGGTCAGGTGGATATTAGGGCATGGAGTGCACCTGTTCTCAGAGTAAATTCAGCATCTTCTTCCTAGAAAAGGTACTGCTCTGTTGACACTTCCAAATAA
Source organism: Aleadryas rufinucha (assembly GCA_013397815.1). Taxonomy (NCBI): domain Eukaryota; kingdom Metazoa; phylum Chordata; class Aves; order Passeriformes; genus Aleadryas; species Aleadryas rufinucha. Next base: position 130,987 of record VZTH01011483.1, read on the forward strand.
GATTTACAGTATTTACAATGAAACACATATTTTCCCTCTTTGGGTTTTTTCACTCTCAGAGTTTTTATGTATGTCCTTAAAATATCTTTTGGATCATCCTTTTCTGGTTTGATTTAATGGAGTGAAAATCACAATCGACTGGCAACAAGACTATTTTTCCTCTTCAGGTCAGAGATGAAGAGCCAAATTCTGAAATGAGTTTGCTCACTGTCGGGGTGGTAACTGATTCCAGACAGTCAAAAGGTAATTTTCTTTACCTAAACCGGGCACATAACTGAAGTATGAATTAAATCTAATTGGTTTTCACCACCTTTACTGCTGGTGACAAGCAGAGGCATCTCCAGGAGGTGCTTAGACTTAGGAGGATCTTTTCTTTCTCTGTGCAGAAGCCTTAATTGATCAAGGCTTAATTTTAATGATTAAGCTTCAGAGGAAAGCAGCTTTGCTTCACATTATGACTTTTTATTATGCCTTAACAGCCATATTGAGCAACTTTGGGCTTTGTAGTGATTTTGGAATAAAACTAATCGATGTCATAGAAATAAATGCAGGAATCTTTGATGTGTAGATGGAGCCGTAGGGGGATGACACACAACCCAATTACTGGCAAAAATGGAACATATTACATATTTTGTTATGCTTCAGCTACCTATTGAAAAATACTTTTACTGAGGTCTTCATGTGAAAAAAGTGCTGTTCTGCTAATTTTCATGTGTCCCTCACATAGGAGGAAAAAAACTTTAGCTTTCATTCAAGATTTAGCATTGAAATTAATGCACAAATTTACCTGAGCATCACAGAATCATTAAGGTTAGAAAAGACTTCTAAGATCATCGAGCCCAGCAATTGACCCAGCAATGTCAGATCCACCACGAAACCATGGGACGACTGAAGCTGTCAGTGTGGAATTCCACCCAGGTGAGTGGGGTGGATTTTACTTCACTGCTGATCCAGTTCTCTGCTGCTCCGAAGTTTTGTCCTGTAAAAGGAAGCAGCAAATACACAGGTGTGCCTCCTCACCTGATTTCTGAGCCTCACGCTGCTTCTCAGCCCGAATTGCTGAGGACTGCCCAGCGTGACGGCCCGGCGGCTGCCTTCCCGTGATGAGATGGGAAATGATGGCTACGAACTGAGAAATGGATGTGGAAGTAGTCCTATGATCCCCAAGGGAAAATTGTTTTGTTGTAGAACAGTCTCACCAGGAAAGCAGAGGAACATGATAAGTCTCATTGTGCTTTTGGGGTAGATGAGCAGCCCAGATAAACATCTGAAGTGGTTTGGGTGTTGCTGGGGTTGGATTTGGCGAGGGAATGCTCCATTATTCAGTGTGACACTGCCAGGTTTCACGCTCTCCTGTCAAAGTGAGAAGTCACAGTGGTTATCTGATTCAGCAGGGAGGGCTCCCAGCCTCTGCCCCCAGCCACAGGCCAGAGTTAACAAGCTCCACGCTCCAGAGATAAACCCCATCCTAATCCTCCCAAGCCCCTGACACCGTCGCTTGTTCAAAATGCACCATCCCTTCTCGCTGGGGTGGACAAAGCCAGCCTGATAGAATGAGAACTGTGCCTTTGCCCCAAAATTTAAAAGGAGTGGAGATCTAAGCTTAACTTTGAGATTTTTTTTTTTTTAAAAAGGATGTAACTGAGGATGGTTGGTCAGTTTGTTTCACTTCTCTTTGATGCTCACAGCCCCTGTGCCAGGAGCACCTCCTGATCAAGCTGGGAAATTTGCTTATGAAAGGACTGAATGAAAATGAAGTCAGGGAGCGCCTTTACAGGTGCAGATCTGGAGTTTAGGATAAACACCTACAAGTTTGGATTTCCTGCCTTCCACTTACTGTAAATGTCTAATCTAGCTACCCATTCACCTTTCCTTTCATCCCAGGATGTCTAGTCTGATCTAACTGCCTGTCCTTTCATCCCTGCTATCTTCCTCTTGATCTGTGTTTTTTAGAGCTCATTCATCACACCTTACAACTTCTAAAGCAGCCACAGAGGGCCACAAAGTTTCTCTTTACATTTTAGCCAAAGTGCTTGAAGGGATGGAAGGCAAAGCCTCTGCTGAGAAACCCAGGGAGAGGAGCTGTTACTTCTTGTTTAAATCACACCTGAATGCGCCTCGGTGAAGGCGCTGAACAGAGAAGCAGATTGTTCACATCCTTGAAGCTTTTATTCAAATCCTTGCCCACTGGAAATAGGCAGGTTCATTAACTGCATGGCTTTCCTGGCAGCATTTTCCCTTGTGTTGGGTAGGAGTAACAGAACGTGGGACACCAGCCTGCTCCAAGGGAAAGGATAACAGAAGGCACCAGGGCAAAAGGAGACACTCCAGAAGGGCCATTACATTCAGAGACATTTTTGGCCTGTCACTTTGTGTCCAGCTCTGGGGGCAGCTTGATTTTGGTTTCTAAAGAGGGGTGGAAAGCATAGAGAAAATCTGAGCAGGAAAAAAAACCTGAATATGGGACAAAAGTGGCTCTTTGAATATGGGACTGCATTAGTGCTCTTTATTTCAAGGTCTGAAAGTAGGAAGGTCAGAGTGGAAACGGTCAGTGGAGATGAGGGAAATGAATCAAATATCAATGAGTGCTGTGTGAGTGTCAGCATCGCCTGGCTTGAAAGAGGTGCACCGATTTCTTAAGCGGTTTCTAAATAGCAACCAGCACCAGACAATGATTTAGGGATAAAATTAGCCTTACAGGGAACACCTCTTTTGGAAGGTCCCTCTCTCATTCTTTCTTGCTCATTCCTTCTGTTCTTTTATTTCTGTCCCCCCCTCAAAAAGCGAGGTTGTTACTTGGGAGTCCTTTTGAGGGGAGAGAACCATGGTGAGATTCTTGTGTTGGCATGGCTGATGTTAATGGGTAACACCGAGGCCAAAGGTCCTTTAAAGCTCCCACATCTGCAGCTTTGTACAGACCTCACCTCCGAAATGCCTCAAAGTGTGTAGCCAGGCAGGGCTTAATGTGTATTAGCAAGACAAAGGCCCAGGGAGGGGAGGAAAGGGGGATGAGTTTTAATTTACTGAAGATTTATTAGGCCTCATGAAATCGGCCTGAACCACCCATTTTCTATATCATCTGCCCACATCCAAAGGGGGCAGCTTTGTTGGGGGGAGATGATCGCTGAGAATTATCCTGCAACAAATCTCCCCAGCGTCAAAGGGACACGGACAGGAGCAGGATGGGGAGGAGGATTCACCCCTCGACATGGAGCCCAAAATCTGGAAACATGGAAATGCAGGAATGCCATTCAGGCTTGATCCCTCCTTCCCGTGACTTCTGCGTGAGGTGCACGTTCTTTTGCTGAGCGTGGAGGAGATGAGTGGAAGATCAGGAGGGATGAGAGAGGGAGGCGGAGTTGCCAAGGTGTGCTCTTCACATGAAGCTTTGGGGCTGAAGGGTTCTGCTTTGGGGAGGGTTAGGGAGTCATTGTCCACATGGAGATGACATCCTTTTCCTCCCAAGTAGCTGCCATGTGTCTCCAAACCTCAGCCTGTGAGGCTTTAACGTGGCCTGCAGAGCTTTGGGGTGCAGTGGCACCTGTCACAGCCTGGTGGATTTGGCCGTAGAATTCATGAATAATTTTTAAGGATCTTCACTTAGAGAAAGGGCTGCGTGTGGATGGCAGGAGAAGTCATCCAGATGAAGGTCTCCATGAATGTGTGTAAGTTTCTTCTTGATTTGGATCTCAGGACCTCAACTGACTCCTCTGGGGCAGAGTCAGGACCCTGCTCCTTTAGGATGGGGCACTATGGGTGGATCCTGACAGGCTGCAGAGCCACATGGGATTAGGTACAAACGAGTGAGTACATAAAAACAGAGCATTTGTGGGGATGTTTCAGGTGTTTGGGTGAAAGACACAAGTCTGGAATCACTCCTACAAATCCTCTTCTCGCTGTACTTTGTGAGTTATTTCTGACACCTCATTATATCCTTATGATAAGTGTCACAACAAAAGGGTAGAGACCTCCCTCGTGCTCCCGATTTTCTGTGTAAATGCCGTCTGCCATGTGATCAGCTGCAGTGTCACGGCCAAGTGCCTCTCATTGAGCTTTCCAAGCCGCCTCCCTGAGCGCTGCATGGGCTCGACGAAGGGTTAAGGTTTGTCCCATTGATAGGAAAATGCCTTTAGGCACCGCTATTCTTGAAAAACACTGCCTGAACCATTGAACCCCTTCGGAGTTAGGAAGCTGTTCATCCACCCTCAGGAGGAAGGGCCAATGTTGAACAGAAAAGTTACAGTCCATGGGCAGGCTGAGCAAACAGGGAACTGTTGGAAAGCAGTCAAAGGAAGGTGAAAAGCCATCTTAGATACGGAGCTGAGCATGAGTCACCCAGGGAAGTCAAAACAGACTGCTCAAGTACTTCACTTCAAAGCCTTCGACACCATCAACGATCAGGCATCCCGGGAATGTCACTGCCCCTCAGAGGCGGCAGGGAGGGATCGCTGTGTGTCCTGCGTTCATCTCCTCTGCGAGGAGAAGGTTTAACAAAGCCTTGGCAGGACATGCGGGCTCCGAAGCACCGCGCTGGGTGCGGCTGACCCGGGGCAGTCCCTGCTCTCTTGGCCGGGTCCTGTGCTCCATCTCTCGCCGGGTTTACACGGGAGTCCTGCAGCTTCTAAGTCACTTCAGATTTGCTGAACTGGGAAGACAGAGACACTCACTGACTTCCCAGGCGCTGCAATGAGATCGACATCCAACTTTTTCTTGAGACCAGGCAGATTGCTGCTGCTGGCAGCCCGTTTCAGCCGGCGTCCCGGGATGAGCCCTGCTCACCGGGACTGCTCCCACCCCGAGCTGCTTCCAGAGGTGAGGGATGTTCATGCAACGGACAGGGCTCTGCGGGCTGACAGCCCCTCCGGCAGCACAGATGTGGGTCCGTGGTGATTTTGTCCAGAGAGCAAATCAAATCAATGTTTGATTCTGTCGAGTGTTGCAAAGGCAGTTGATCACTGAGATGTGAAATGTCCCTTTTTAAAAAAACAGTGTTACCTACAGGAATATTTCAATTTTCCTTATAATTATCAATTATTATGATTAATTATCAGGCAAGACTGAAGTGAGAAATCTCCTGCTGCCTTGGTAGACAGCTCTTAGCAGAGTCTGAAATCATCAACATCCTTTTGTTGATAATTTTGACTTGTTCACAAGCATCAAACTTCATTTTCTGCTGATCTCTTCCTCTGAGCTTGTATTTTTTTGCATAATATTTTAATCTCAACTCTACCTTGAATGAAAAAGCAAAACCTGAACCAATCAAAAGATTACAGTAACAGGAAAAAACTTTAATTTGTATTTATTTTTCTGGGGGAGGAACAACGCAAGTCCTACTGCTTCTGCCACTGGTGGAGCTGGAATAAGTTTGTAAATTAATAGAAGAGATTTAATAAAATCACAGGGCTTAGGCAAAGCAAAGAGGGACAAAATACAATGAAACAGAAACTGGAGAGGGAGTTTGGAGTGCTGGAGGCTGAATGCAATTGCTTGAGTTGGAACCCGACCAGGGTCCTGGGGTTAACACCTCTCCTCCACGGAAAGTGTTAGAGGAACTTTAATATTTGTAGTGTTCAGGATTCTGGGTTTGTGCCTTGTCTAAGGACTGGATTTAAAAAATAAATGTTGATGCTGCTGAGGATTCTCACGTGGGGAAGAACCTGTGGGCAGGCCACAGACTTGGTCAAGGTTAAATATAAATAAAGCCTCAAGGTGACTTAGGAGCCAAAGTCTGGCTTTCCTGAGTCACTTAGATGCTTCAGCCCAGATCCAGCCATAAGCTTCAGGTCCTAGCTGGGAGACAGGAGCTCAGACTGATACTGCACACATGTTCTTGGTTGGATCTGGGTGCTGAAGCCCAAATTTCAGTGTAAGTCTATGAGATGTAAGTTGTTAAGTCACTGAGCACCCTTGAATATATTACCTGGGCTTGTGGGAAATACAGTTTCCAAGGAATCTGGCACTGGGAAGCAATGTAAAGCAGACTAGCCCAGTTGTATTGCTAAGCTCAGACTATTGATTTGTACCATACCTTTTCCAAGCTGCATGTCCAGCTCAGTGCAACCCAGGGCTCTGGGCTGCACCAGCAGATGGTGGAGGTGGCCTTGGCCCTCCCACGGGAGGTGGCAGAGAGGGATAAGCTGAACTCCAGGGTGAGATGGGTGACAGCTCATGTGCCCATATAGGCATGTGCTAAAGGTCTTGGCCACATTGGAGGCGAGTGTGTGGCCCTGGCAGGACAGTACCCTAAAATGACCTTAACGTCTCCTAAAATGACCTTAATGTCTCCTCCCTTCACCTCAGTGAACTCAGTGTTGGACTCTCCGTGTCTGGAAGCAGCTGAGCCGTGGTGCATCCATGCCTTGCTCTCCATGTCAGTTTGTATAAAGAGTATTATCCCAAACATCCCTCCAGCTGCTTAAGCTCAAATCAGCATTTTGGGGCTCTGCTGCATGTGCCACTTGGGAGGGGCAGAGAACGAAGCACCGCAGAAGAGCACGGCAGGGCCCAGGCGCAGTGCACGGCGCTGTGCCTGTTCCAGGCTGTGGTGTCCATTCACTGGGCCAGTGGCACTCAGGCAGTGCCTTTGGTGATGGAGAATTTTTCCATGTGAAGACCTTGCTGTTGTTTATACTGGAGTTGGCACAGTCCCCCAGCAGTGCAGGCACATCGAGGGAAGGAGTTTGGCCATTCAGTCCTTCCCATTGCCCCAACTTTCACTTACTAGAGGGCTCACTGTCACCTGGGCAGAGATTCCTGGGCCAGGCTTCCACTGGTGCACAAGGGATGCAGGTTCCCAAGGAGCAGCATGGCAGTGCTCTCAGTATTGCAGCACACTTCTCTCCTGCCAAGCATCCTCCAACAGATGTGACACAGGATATGGGAGACCAGATCCCTCCTGGAGCAGCCACAAGCTGCCAGGGGCTCTCATGGAAGAGCTGCTGGATGCTGTGTTTGGGTACCAGGATCTCTCCCTCTGCACCACACACCTTGTGCATTTTCTCTGTTCACTCTTTGGGTTCAGGGAGATGTGCAAGGTAGAGAAATGTTCCCCATGTGTTAAACAAAGAGGAATTATGCCCCTGTTCACCCAAACACTGTGAGTCTGGAGCTGTTCAGGGCTTCCCTGGTCCCTCCCAAATGCTGTGCTGAGGCACTGCAGTTGTTGAGAGCATTTGGCTGCAGCAGAAACCTGCACTGCTCAGCTGCTCCAGGCTGGCCATGGGCTGGAGAAGGCCCTGAGTTTGGGGACAGGGCAGCCACCACCAGTTGGGGCACTTCCAAACAGTCTTGAAGCACGAGGTAAAAAGGAGTGCATTTGCTTTGATCTATCAGCTTTAATCATTTGTAAACATCTATTAATTGGCTGTGTCAGGCTCAGATCCTTATCATCTTCTGGTCTAATTTCCCCCATTCGATACATTTCCTCCACTATAAAAATACCCATCACCCACCCCTGTCAGCACAGATTAAATCTAACGCTCATTCTTTCAGCTCCTCTCCCCAGTGAGGCTGTAAAGCTGTCAGCTCCACACTTGACAAGAGCCAGGCCGCCCTCCTTCCCTTTGTCTCCTGGAAGAGGAAAATATTTAGGTATCACTGGCTGGATGGCCACAGGGAAGTCAGCAGACCTCGACCCATCCACTGATCTGAGCCATGAGACGAGAGAGGAGTTTCCACTAGCAGCAGCTGGGATGCTCCCGGTGTCTCTGGAGTTCACCGACCCCTGCGGTGGCTTCCCTGGCTTCCCAAGGACTTCTGCATGCTGGCACTCAGCAAACTTCTCCCTGGGAGTCCCCTAGCTGCTGACACACATGTGACATCTAAACATCTTCGGAGGCAGCAAGGTGCTGGCTTCTGGGGTGGAAGGGTGATAAAGGGGATGATGTCAGGTCTCTTCAAAGGAGATGTGCCCAAAGCACAGCTGAAGGGCCAAATATTTTCCAAACCTGCTGGCTGAGTGTTAACAATGTGTCCTGTTCCTGGGTTTATATAAAGCACAAAGGAGGTGGCTGCAGATAGCACATATCTGTGTATTTGCAGCGAAACAGGCGATGCAAGATCCCTGAAATCCCTCCTGGACTCTCAGCACTTCTCGCTGCACTCCCATAAGCAATGTCTGAGCATCCCTGCAGGCAACCATAAGGCTGAATGCTCTGCTTCCTGCTCAGTCAACAAAACATGCCTTGCCAAGAGGGACAGGAGGAAAAACTTCCCAACAAAGACAGAGCAGGGATGTGCATCAACCGTGGCACAGCAGGAAACAACTGGAAAAGAAAACAGCTCCTTGGGACAGAGCTCAAGCACAGTGGGAACGAGCAGCCCCGGGAATCACAGCAGGGAGGACCCAGGTGTGCCAGCAGGAGGGTTCTGGGAGGTGTTGAGCTGCAGCCACTGGTCATCAGCCCATGGTGTGGTTTTGCCTAATCCTCTTTGACTGTCCTTCAGTGAGGTTACAGAGAGTCAAAGCAAAGGCTTAAAAAACCCTCTCCTCCTGCCCCTCCCCACCTCACACAAAGCATGTTCTCACCAGACCGGCCCCTGGCCGGAGAAGCCCAGGATGGTGACCAGGGGCCGTGCAGGGCTGAGTGCCCAGGGGCAGGTTTCCTCAGGCAGGTGCTGCTGCTGCTGATCAGCACGCTGATCCTGTGGCCGGGCTATGGGATCCCGTCCCATGGACTCAACTTGCTGGTCACGGCAGCTCTGCTGGCACCTTCACTGCTGCTGAGCCCCAAGTGTCTGCTCTTGAGATAACAAGTGTTTCAGGACGGTCCTAGGCGATTTCCCAAGTGTAGCAGCACAGAGTTGATGTAACTCCTGCCATGGATTACTCCAGAGCTGCTCCTGCTGCTGTGCAGCTCAGGACATCAGGCCAAGAGTACTCGCAATACATTTAATGTGCATGTTAGCACTCCATTAAATATTGACTATGCTTAAATAAATGATGCAGCCAACTTTCAAGGAAGAAAGTGCTTATTTTGTCAACACAAAATATCCCTCTGTGCCCTTATCCCCATTAGTCTGTCCGGGGCCAGAAAGTTCCCTGAACAAGGTCTTTGTAGCTGGTTTCATATGACATCACTCGTCCAAAGGAGACTCTGTTAGAGTGGAAACTTGGTTTGGCCCTAAAAAGGGTCAAGGTTTTAACCTGAGCATGCCAGAAAGATGACTGCAAAATTTTCTTTGAAAGAAGCTTGAGAAGAAGAAATTTGTCAAAACCAACTCTTTTACACAAATTGTTCTGACATAAATGAATCTGCATTTTGACAGAGAGATCCTTCAATGGGAAATCCCAGAAGCACGTTCAGACGTTCCTGGCTCTCTTCAGGAGTTGCCATATATGTGCTCCAGCTGTCCCCAGTGTCACACCCTCGTGGTCTTGGTGGGCTTGAAGGCCGTGCGTTGATGTGGGAGCTTAGCAAGTAAACTCATCAAAAAAGCTGGATCAGAAGTCTGAATGCAGCCCCCCTTAAGTTTGGAGCTAAAATAAAAGGCAAAATAACACCCAGGTTCCCTCATCAGTCAGTGGGGAGGGAGAAATCACATCCCCCTTTCCTGGATATGTAGGAAGGTTAAATTTATTTGGCTGATTCAAGACAGAGCTTTTGCTTGTGCCATGTTGAGGGCCCATCCCCACATTCACTAGACATGGGTTTGGGTGTGTGGTGTGGGACAGACTGCACCACCTCTGCTGTCTTTGCTTTCCTTTTCTGCCTCACCATCACTTTCCTCAGGCTCCCTCTCAGCTCCTCTCTCTACATTTGTTTTCACAGCACCTTACAAATAGCTGGTTTTAATAATGTATCATTGGAGGTTCTTTTATATGCTCTTGGTGCATCAATTATTGAAGTCCAGCACTGGTGTTCTCTGTTAATAATGGGGTTTTTGGTTTGTTTACTTCTGTTGGTCAAATGTTTCACAGGAACGTTGTCGCTGGCTGCTACAGGACATGCAGCTCTTCCATCAGCAACCTGAGTGCATCACCACCGACTCTGAGCTCAGCCCACATGAGCCGGGCAGGTTTTCATGTCCCTGGGGTAATTCCAGCCACCATGCAGAAATACCCCCTGTGCAGGGCAGTGCTCACAAGGGTCACGTCTCCCATGGAATCGGGACGCTGCCAGGAGGCAGCTCCTTCCTGAAAAAGGCTGCAGCTGGGTGGCTGGAGCTTGAACTGGGTTTGAACCATGTTTGAACCATGTTTGAACCAGGTGTCTGCTGCTGCTGCTGCACAAGCGAAATGATGGCTGAGCATTCTGCCAGCCTCGCTCATGGCCCTGGACAATTAAAATGTTAAAATCAATGTTGACAGAGAGAGCTGAGCCTGGTGCTCAACGCTGCTGTCTCTGAGCCAGGAGGCTCTACAAGGACCTGCCAGCCCAGATGAACCTGCTGCTGATTTCTTTCTAGGACACCAGTAGTTGTCACTGGGCATTTTCCCTGAGAATGTTTCCACTCTTTCAAAAAATTGCCATGGTTTTTATTTTGAAAAGTCTTAGGTTGGAAAATGTCCATCTGTCTCAAATGGTTACTTCATTTTGCAGAAGCCAATGTCATTCTCTGGTAACTTGGGAAAATGTTGACATTAGGATCATAGGATCATTTAGGCTGCAAGGATTTTTAGGAGGTCTCTGGTCCAACATCTGCTCAAAGTAGGGCCAGCTCCAAGGTCAGACCTGATTACTGACAGCTTTATCCAGTCTAGACTTTAAAATCTCTGAAGATGGAGGCTGAGCAGCCTCTGGCCAGCAGACATTGACTTTCCATCACTCCCAACTGGAGATAAATTCTTACTGGCAACCTGGAGGTAAAGGTTATTTATGCCCTAAACAAACTCTGGATCAGGCTCTCCTATGGAGAGAGATTCTTTTAATTAAGTTTTACCTCATCTTGAGACTTCACCATGATCTACTATTCCAGCAACACCCTGAGGGCTCAGGCATCCCTCTAACATCCAGAGCTGACGCTGAGTCAGTGTGTTACAGTTCTGTTTGTGTCCATCCTTTACCTTTGCAGTTGCAACACAAAGTAAGGAAAAATGGAAATGGGATCATGCAGGTGAGTGAACTGGAAGCAAAGGCCCATTACCACTGTGTCCACCTCTGGGGTTTCCAACACAGGCAGGATGTAGAGCAGTGGGAGCAGGTCCAGAGCTGACCACAGGGATGCTCCAAGGGCTGGAGCCCCTCTGCTCTGGAGCCAGGCTGGGAGAGCTGGGGGTGCTCACCTGGAGAAGAGAAGGCTCCAGGGAGATCTCAGAGCCCCTTCCAGGGCCTAAAGGGGCTCCAGGAGAGCTGGAGAGGGGACTGGGGACAAGGCACAGAGTGACAGGAAAAGGGGGAATGACTTCCCCTTGCCAGAGGGCAGGGATAGATGGGATATAGGGAAGGAATTGTTCCCTGTGAGGGAGGTGAGGCCCTGGCACAGGGTGCCCAGAGAAGCTGTGGCTGCCCCTGGATCCCTGGCAGTGTCCAAGACCAGGCTGGGCTTGGAGCAGCCTGGGACAGTGGAAGGTGTCCCTGTCCATGGCAGGGATGGCACTGGATGGGCTTTAAGGTCCCTTCCAACCCAAACCATTCTGGGATTCTATGATTCCTCCAGGAGTGGGTTTAGCAGCAAAGCTGTTTTTAGGATTTGCTGTGTCCACATCAAACACTCATGGGGTTTAGAGCAGGGCACTGGATGGATTCAGTGCTAAAATCTTCTGCAGAACAGAGGACGAGAAGAGAGTTATTTTTAAGTGAGATCCATTTCGAACACAGACCCCAAAATAGCTGCTTTGGCATAACCATGGGGGTCACAAATGTGGGAGATTTGTGTCCCGTGCCAGATTTGCTGCCAAACCTGAAGCATCTGAAAAGTGCAGCCTCAGCAACCCCTCCGTGTTCCTCCCTGGCTGTGGGGAGCACATGGCAATGCCAAGGTCAGAGCCCCACCACAGCCAAGGCACATGTGAGGTTTTCCTTGTGGATTCTTTCATGGGTTGAAGTGAAAACCATGAGCAAGTTCAGGATTTACCGTAAGCTGAGGCCATGTGTGAAAGCCCCAGGTTCCTGGCATTCCCTGGGCTTCCCCCGTGTTCATTATCCAAAGTGTTTGCTGACAAGTTTGGGTCCTTACCCAGCCTGCCCTTGCAGTCCAAGCTGGAACATCATTTGCCTTTTCCCTCCTGCTGGAATGTTTGGTCTCCTCAAGCCACTCCATCTGTTGGGGTTTCCATCAATTTCCAGGTAACTGGACTTGTGCTGTCTGAAGCTCAAGTTGCTGATCCATGTGGGAGATGGGAAGGCAGGACTCGGTCTTCCCTTTTGTTCTCTGGGTGAGAAGTGTTTTTACGTAAGGAGTGTTTCTGTGGCCCGTTCTGGCATGGGAGCAGCAGGAATCACAGGAGAGGCTGAGATGGGTTTGCACTGGCAGGGCGTGAACCTGGCACTCTGGTTTGCAAGAACAGAGCAGGCTGAGGAGGAGGTGACTCGCTGCAAAGTCCCTTCAGAGGAGAGAATGATCCATTGGATCAGGAGACCACGTGATGGAGGCACTGTTCCTGGCAGAGTTGGTGTGACTGTAAGCAAAACCCCTCTCTGACACTTCTCCCCTGCCTTTGGTCTCCAGGGACATTTCTGGAGACAGGGAATGTATTTTACAGTGTGGCTGCAGATTTAAAAGGAGTTGCTGTGCTTTGTAAGTAGACACTTGATACCTCAAGGTGAGCTCAGTACAGGACTTGTGGTGCAGCTGTGGGTTGGTCCCACTCCTTTTCTCTCTGGAAGGTGGAAGAAGCACTGAACACACGCTGAATTTGGTAGGACCCCAAGCTTCTGCTTTCTTTATCCTTCCTTCTCCTCACTATCTGGGAAGGAAATTGGTTCACATTTTTTTGCTTGCAATGCAATGCCAACCTGACTGACACTGACTTTTTTCCTTTCTTCTTCTTCCTCTTCTTCTTCTTCTTCTTCCTATTATTGTTGTTGTTGTTGTTTTCCTGTCCTACATGGTCAGCACTGCCCCGTTCCTAATGAGAAAGGCCAGGGAAGGTGGCTGAGGGCACCTCCCACTTCTTTTAATAAAAAGGTGCTGTTGGAGCAGGGTTTGTGGAGCAAGTTTGCTTCATTAGCCTGATCCACACTCCCTCCTGGTTCCGTACCACTGAGAATTAAACAGATTAACATTCCCATGCTGGTAATCTGGCAACAATAAGTCAGGGAAGCTGCTGTAGTTTAGAGAGAGCACAGCACAGCCACAGCTGGACAGATGTCTCATGGCAGGAGACACCTTATTTAAACACCAGTCTTGGCACCATCCTCATGTTTTCCATTCTGGTGAACACAGCAAGCCCTAAAAATTACATGGGGCAGTTGATCACTCTATTGCTGACACATCGTGGTGGGAGGGTTGCCAGCCACCTGGAATAATACTGGTGTGGGTTTAGTGGCTTTTCTGAGAGCATCTCCAAGTGACTCTGTGCCTGCATTAAAAGGAACTGGTTTCTCCATTAAGTAGATGTGCACATTTTTGCCACCCATCAGAGTGGTGCAAATGAATCCATAGCCATGGGGGATGTGGACTGGAAAAGAAAGAGGAGGGAAGCCAGGCTCAGCTCCTGAGTTTTCCCCTCTGATTTGCCCTGTGACTTCAGCAATTTAACACTCTGCCTCAGTTTCCCTGCAGTGAAATGCAGTGATCCTCTCCTGCAGATCCAGCATGGTGTGAGAAGGAGCCCATGCAGGTTAAGGTGCTCCTCACCACTGTGCTACAGGCCACATAAAGAGATTTTCTTCTCCTTTCCCTGAGGGCTGGTCCTTGCTATCCCATGGAAACAGACACGGTATTCACTAACAACTGCCTGGAGACGCAGCTCTCCACACCGCTCTCTCTGCCCTGCTTGCCTAATGCTGTGGCAGGTCTCAGCCTGTGCTGCAATTCAGATAATCCCAGACACCAGAAATTATCAATATTGATCAGCATCTGCAGCACTTTTCAGGACAGTGAAGCAGAGGCGGGTGGGAGCCCTGAGACATTTCTGCTCCTCGTGGGTCACTGGGACTAATGGGCTTCTCCATATCATGCCAGAGCAGTCATTCAGAACTGGAAATTTCCCCACGTTTCGAAAGGCCTGGGGAGGAGGAGGCAGTTTTGGTGGAGCCCTGCTAAGCAAACTGAATCAGGAGAAAAGGGGGAAATGTAAGTAAAGAACTTCCACAGGGTTTATTTTTATACAACTTTCTCCCTGCTGTGGATTCCCACAGCTCTGGGCTGGTTTCACCCTCCTCTCCCCATCCTGCACTCTGCCTGGGATCCAGCTTGGCTACACTTCTCTGTCAGTGCATCTGAAGTGCGATCCCATTCCCAAATCCAGGGGAGGAAGGGGTGTTCCTGGACATGGATTCTGTGTGGGTTACCCGTGTCCACAGCCTCAGGCCATGCCAGGAGATCCTTGGGCACCCCTCCCCCCCTAGTCCTGTCTCTGCTCTTGCTGCCATGCAGGACTCTGCAGGTTTCAGGTCATTTCCTGAGTGCTGGTCATACCTGGACAGATAAATAGCTCCATTAATTGTGCATATGACTAAAAGATTGATGGATGAGAAAGAACAAGTCTCCCCCCACCCCAATTAGTACTTCATCAAACACAGGACATGCCCCTCAGGATACCACAGTGAGCTGGGGGTATCTGCATACCTTTTGGACAGAGAGGTAATGGAGTGGGATTATCAGTCAATATTTAAATACAGACAAGATCTGAGCTCTTTCTGAATTGCCAGTTGCTCTATTGAGGCAGTGACGTCCCGTGCCCTGGATCCCTCATTTTTTATCATGCTACATTACCCACAGGGCTTTTGCATTCCCACACCACTTGACCTCTTGACACTGTTATCTCCATCTTGGAACAAACAAGAAACATTTTATTCCCACCAGCAAACTGTCATTCACATCAGCAGCTTCTGCTGTGAGTCCTCAGCTCTTTTTTCTCCATCTTCTTGCCTGCCCCACTGGGAGCTCTGACTTCCCGAGGTGGAAAACACAGGCAGAATAAATCCACTTCCTAAATGCTTTCGGCCCACTTGCTCCTTCTTAAAGTGACAGGGCAGATTTACAGCTACTTTTTGTTCCCTCCATCCCGTGATTTATTCTTTCCTCTTCCTGGGTGTCTTTCAATCAGTCATAAAGAGAAAGAGAAGCGTCTGGCTGAACAAATCACCTGGTAACAGTCAGATTGGTCAGAGGTAGTAATTGCAATTAAGATAATACCCAAGTAACCTTCTGCTGCTCTAGTGCCTTTCTCCACAGCAGAGCTGAGCTTGGAGATACCAAACCTTAATTTGAGCAACAGAGCAAGTATTTTAGGATAAATTCCTTTAATATCCAGTGTAATTCTGTAATTTACTGGTTCCCCTTTGTTTTAGTAAATAACTGGGCACTTTAAACATGTCAAGCAATCCTAGAGGTGGATTAGATTTCAGCCTTGCAATAAGGGCTTTGGAGGGATGTTGTATAACATATTTGGTGATGAAATAACAGGGACTGAGCTTTGCAAGGGTACAAACAGCAGTGTTGTAGGGTGAGGTTGTTATGTTGTTGTGGAGAACCCACAAAGTTACCCCTGAAAACAGGTCAGTGGTGTCATTCCTGGAGTGAAGGCAGTTGTTAGGACAAGGCTCTGGACAGCAGTACCCGGCTGCTCTGGTCGAGCTTTTGGCTTTTCATGTCTTCCTACACAGAATGTATTGTCCCTCCATTCAGGGTTTTGCTGTCGGATCGGAGGCACCGGGAGCTTGGCACAGGCTATGCAGGGAGGAATTTACTTCATTTTCAGTCAGCTGCAACAAAACTCCAGTGCTGGAGGACCACAGCCCCCTGCCCTCAGAGGGGACCTGACCAGGTGTCCTTACGGAAGAGCCTTTCGGGGACCTTGTCTGTTTGGAGCTCTTCAACACTCACCCCATATGCCCTTACACAATCTGCTGGATCTCAAACCCATTGCCCACTCTTTGCTTAGTTTGGGATGAAATTTGCCCAGGCCCTCGAGCCCTTTGGAGGAGACACCGAGCCTGGAGTACCTGCCTGGTACCTGCGTGCGTGGCTGTGATGTCCCTTGGATGCTCTGGCTGGAAAGACATGGAGCTGCCCAAGACAGGGAGGGGTGGCTGAGCAGAGCAATGGGGAGTGATGTCCCTCCCTCCACCTGTCGCTGTGACCCACCTCTGCACTCGCCCATTTACTCAAGGGGCGATGACACTCCATGTTTGCCTCACCGGAGCAGGAGCCCCTTTTCCAGGTGTCCGTGAGGAGCACAGCTGCCAAGGCAAAGGGAACTGCATCAATGCCTGCAGATAAATGACTACATCCATTGTAAGGACTCGGTAAAGCCCCCATTGAAATAAATGGCAAAACTCCCAGAGATTTCAAAGGGATCAGTCCTGAATGTTTGTAATTCTCTCCTAGACTTATCATATATCCTCGGCACTGTGTGCTATTTCCATAACAAGAGGTATGGCATTCCCTTACTTCCATGTTTGTTAAGTAACAAAGAGAGATTTCAACGCTTGTAGCCTTCCCAAATTTACCAGGCACCGAGCAGTCTCCCCGTGGCTCCATGTGAGCTGTTCCCAAGCCCAGCGCCTCGTTAGCGTCGGCCGGGACGTTGTTCCGATGTTATGAATATGCATCAGGGCTACGGTTGGGGTTTTGTTGGCATCAACAGTGACTTTGTCATTTAATGGTCTCCAGGGCTGTTTTAATCAACATGCGCATTTCGTGTGTCAGCTTATTTCACTTCACTGGTTATTATTTTATTTACAAATATTCTGGCAATTTCTTGGATTTATTCCGTCCCATGCGCCTGTAACTTTCTCCTGTCTGCTCCACACTGTTCTCAAGCCAGAGTCTGTGGTTTCCCTTGCTTTGTCATGGGGAGGGATCAAATTTACCCTCCACTGAGCTTTGATTTGCTTCATTCCCCCTTGCAAAATGTTGATCAAACTGGGAGGGGGAACGAGGGAGGGGTATTTGCTCAAATGAGATTTACATGCCTAAGGCATGTGGAGCCTTAGGCCCGGGGTTCAATGGCCAGACAGATAGGCAGGAGTGCCAAGGCCACCGGGAATGCACCTCAGCTTTCCAGGATTTATTGTATCTGGTCAGGGGAGGGCAGGAATTGGTGAGCTGCTGCTCCAACGAGATGTGCTGAAGGAGCTCCCGGGGAGATGCTCCCGAGGCTGCTGAGAAAGCCCAAAGGAGAAAGGATTGATGAGATGTAGGTCAGGAGAGGTGGATGGTGGAGGAGAAGCTGGGAGCTCAGCTGCCGATGGAGGATCCAGCCAAGAGGGCAGGAGTGCCTCTGCCTGTGGGAGGAAGAGGAATTTTGCTCAGATAATTTGGATGGGCTAAAGTGGAGAATGGGGAGAAGAGTCTATAATGCTTCAAATACACCGTCGTCCCTCTGCATAAACACCCCTGTCACATCCAGCACTTCACTGCAGGCTTTGGGGGTGGGAGCAGAGATCTTTTCCGGTCCTAGAGTGAGAGCTTTTCCTCCAACCACTCACTAGAGTTGGTGTTTTAGAGTAGAAGAAAGGTGCCTGCCAGGAATTCAAAAATAAGTATTCAAGCCCTGCTCATGTGCCTTGGCATGTTTCCCATCACAACTGCCAAGATGTCCAAACCTGAAACAAGCATCTTTAATAATTCACTGACGGATGCTTTTAAAAAATGTGTGGTTTATATTCATGCCAGTGCTGACCCTCCCTCCCCTCTTCCCCATCGCTCCTTCCTCTCCTTTTCTTGCAGGTGGTCTATTTAATTTCAATTTCAAGCTGTTGCCTCCTGCTTTGGTTCAGCAAAATGATGTGTCTTGACCTATTCATTTCATGTTTCCAAAATCTTTTACATTTCCTGCCTCCTTCACTCCCCCCTTCCCTGCTTGAAAAGAAAAAACCAATTCCAACTTGCAAAATGAAGAATTTCCCCTCATCTGTAGAAAATCTGGCCTCACTTATACCTGTAAAAACAGTTGTTTCCCTCACAGGAAATGGATTGCTCAGCACCTGAATTTTGGTTTGGTTTGGTTTTTATCCTGGTGAGATTTTGATAAATCTCTGCTTGATTTTGGGAAGAAATGGGCAAACTCCATGAAGGCTCAATTGGCTGTTTAGCCTCCCAGAGCAGAGGATTTCACTGCTCCCTATCAGAGCCTCAGATCTTCCCACTGACTCCAGCTGAGACAAGGGATTTTTGGTGGGCAAAAAACTGAGAGGAGGCAGTTCCCTGTCCCCAGGATGTTGCAGGAAAGCAGAGCAGCCCAACATGAAGTGAGACCAGGGTGTGTTATCATCCTGGAGACAAAGCTGGAGGAAAAACTAGGATTCAGCCTCTTGCCTTCCAATTTCAGTCCCCTGGAATCCAGTCAAG
Source organism: Aleadryas rufinucha (assembly GCA_013397815.1). Lineage (NCBI taxonomy): Eukaryota > Metazoa > Chordata > Aves > Passeriformes > Aleadryas > Aleadryas rufinucha. Next base: position 149,389 of record VZTH01011483.1, read on the forward strand.
GAATTATGTCCCCAGAGTTTGGATGGCTGTGTGTCAGCCATAGGTGATTTTAGACAAGCTGCACCTCAGTTTTTACTGAGGAGGGTTGAGTAGGGGGCTGAATGCAGGGTCCCAGCCCAAAGGGGAAAGCCAAGATTTCCCTGCCTGCTGGGCATGGCGTGGATGTCAAGGAGATGACAGTGGGGAACTTGCTGCCCTTCGGAGAAACAAAGGTCTCTCCCTGGAGGAAAAGACGCACTTGGGAGCATTGGCCCCCCTCGCACAGGTGGGCAGACGTGGCCTGGCTCCACATACCTGAGCACAGCAGGGGTGTGTCCCCTCAGCAAGGGTCTCCTGAAGAAAAATATAGTGACAGGTCCTTGTATGATGGAGAGACTATGTAAAATTCTCAGTAATCACAACTGACTCTGTTGTAAACAGGGTTGGATGTGTGGACTGAATTCATGGGCTGAACTGGCTTCCTTTCCTGCTTTGGCAGCATCAGCTTCTACCTTGAATTCCTCCAGTTTGAGGATGTTGCCCTTCATGTTTTCCATCAATTCATCCACGTGGGTGTTTGTGTGTCTACTGGAACATACAGATTTGAGTTCACCTTTTTTAACATCAGAATTATTTGATAGGAAAAAAAAATAGAACAAATCATCCCCACGGGTACTCTTTGCCATCTGCCACCTCACCTTCAAGCCCAGCCCCATAACACTCAGGCCCTTTGGCTCCAGACCACACAGCTCTGGCAAACTGTGCTCTGGGGAGGGGCAGGAGCTGGTGAAGCCCCTCTAAAAGCAGGGATAAAGTTGCTGCAGCCTCTCTGGGGTGTGTGGTGGCTGCATTAGTGGTAGCTCCAGGAGCTCGGGGCAAAGGAGAGCGGGTGGGAGCTGTTAGGGAGCTTAACTTTTCATTTCCTGTGTGGTTTCACATTAGGCGTGGTCTGCATGTTCAGGTTTAATTGATGCACACAGCAACGCTTTATGTACGTGCTGGGCTTCCAGAAATAACTGGTGGTGAGATGGGCACATCAGCAATGGCTTTTTGGGGTCTCCGGAGAATCTGGCTGGCAGAATGGAGGTGTTTTAATATGTGTTTGGTTTCCCTGCTTTGGACCCCAAAGGACAAAACATGGAAGATTAATAATTCGAATGAAAACCAAATCTTCCTATTCAGAAGAGTCTTGTGCTCTGAAAGAATAAAGTTTGCAAGGCTGAAAAAGCAAAGCAAATGCTGCTGTAGGTGCTGAGGCTTATGGAGTGCCAGAAAGAGGCTCCTGGCTCCCTCCCTCCTCCCCATCCTCCCCCATGTTTATGAGGTGCTCAGCTCTGTGATGTTCATCTCCTGCTTCACTACATGACAGTGCTCTGAGAGCCTTTCTCCTGGTTGCCACATTTTCTCCAGCATATTAGCCATGCTAATATGCAGTGTGAGAACAGCAGAGCAGGGCCAGCAAAATTATTTTCTTGAAAAGAAGGAGATATTTTGCTTTTCAGACATGTTCCCTGCCTGCTCAAAGGGGCTCTTGAGCCAGGGTGCAAAATTGCCGCTGAAAGGAGAAGAGAACAGGAGAAACAGAGTGAAACAAAGCATGATTCCACTGAGGTCATCTCAGTCTGGGCAAGAGAAGGGTCAGAGATATGACCCTTGGTGCTAAAGACAGAGGAAAGAGGTCGTGCTCCTGGTCATGAGAGCTTCCACTGCACCTTGAAGTTGCAGTTGGAATCCCTGTCCCTGGAGGAGTCCCAGGAATGACTGGAGGTGGCATTCAGTGCTCTGGTCTTGTTGACAAAGTGATGATGGGTCACAGGTTGGATCTGATGATCCTGTAGGTCTTTTCCAATTTCAGTGATTCTGGGATTCTGTGATTCCAGGCATGGAAAAGGACTCAGCTGAATTGTGCTGGTGGTTTTCCTGGATAATGCATCTCCTAGGGGCAGGGATTTTTTAATGTAACTATATCACACTAAAGACAGAGTTTTGAGCATTGAGAAAACAAACCCTAGCTGGTGCTTTACCCACTGAAACTCATTCTTTCTTCACGACTACCAAAAAGTGTGAAAGTCTCAGAATCCCATTAAAATAAAAGGTATGGATTTTATTTCTGTAGTGTGACAAGTTGTATGACTCAACACACAACTCAGTATTTGAGTCATAATACTCAGTATTTCCCCTCAAGTCATCCCTCCTTCCCTCATTTCATCCTAAGAAATCGATCTTTTTATTCACTAGCCTTAAACAAGGCCGTGGCAGAACCAAGTGTGATAAGATCAAACACATCTGCTCTATGGGTACTTTTGCAGATAGCCTGACTTACAGTAGACAAAACATCTTAATTACGGACCATTCTCACTGCATTTCCCCCCATCTGCTCGGCAGAAATTCCCATGAATCCTGCAGGATTTTCTTCTCTGTCAAGCAGAGGGTCCTGCCACCACACAAGCTTTTGAGAAGTCCTTGCCCAGTATGACTCAGAGATTAAGGAAGTGTAGTCTAGACAAGACCCCAGGTTTTCAAGCCACAGCTCTGAGCGGGAGTGAGAGAAGCCAAGAGGTGCCAGCAAGAGGGATGGACTGTGCTGGGTGTCTGTGAGCCTTGGATTGCCTGGGGCTCACACGGCATTTCCTTCAGGAGGAAAACTCTGCTGGGAGGCAGGACATCCTGGGAGGTGCTGGAAGATGGGAGGACGCAGGCTCCGAGCCTGTGCTCCTATCCCGTGCTCCNGGGAGCTGTTAGGGAGCTTAACTTTTCATTTCCTGTGTGGTTTCACATTAGGCGTGGTCTGCATGTTCAGGTTTAATTGATGCACACAGCAACGCTTTATGTACGTGCTGGGCTTCCAGAAATAACTGGTGGTGAGATGGGCACATCAGCAATGGCTTTTTGGGGTCTCCGGAGAATCTGGCTGGCAGAATGGAGGTGTTTTAATATGTGTTTGGTTTCCCTGCTTTGGACCCCAAAGGACAAAACATGGAAGATTAATAATTCGAATGAAAACCAAATCTTCCTATTCAGAAGAGTCTTGTGCTCTGAAAGAATAAAGTTTGCAAGGCTGAAAAAGCAAAGCAAATGCTGCTGTAGGTGCTGAGGCTTATGGAGTGCCAGAAAGAGGCTCCTGGCTCCCTCCCTCCTCCCCATCCTCCCCCATGTTTATGAGGTGCTCAGCTCTGTGATGTTCATCTCCTGCTTCACTACATGACAGTGCTCTGAGAGCCTTTCTCCTGGTTGCCACATTTTCTCCAGCATATTAGCCATGCTAATATGCAGTGTGAGAACAGCAGAGCAGGGCCAGCAAAATTATTTTCTTGAAAAGAAGGAGATATTTTGCTTTTCAGACATGTTCCCTGCCTGCTCAAAGGGGCTCTTGAGCCAGGGTGCAAAATTGCCGCTGAAAGGAGAAGAGAACAGGAGAAACAGAGTGAAACAAAGCGTGATTCCACTGAGGTCATCTCAGTCTGGGCAAGAGAAGGGTCAGAGATATGACCCTTGGTGCTAAAGACAGAGGAAAGAGGTCGTGCTCCTGGTCATGAGAGCTTCCACTGCACCTTGAAGTTGCAGTTGGAATCCCTGTCCCTGGAGGAGTCCCAGGAATGACTGGAGGTGGCATTCAGTGCTCTGGTCTTGTTGACAAAGTGATGATGGGTCACAGGTTGGATCTGATGATCCTGTAGGTCTTTTCCAATTTCAGTGATTCTGGGATTCTGTGATTCCAGGCATGGAAAAGGACTCAGCTGAATTGTGCTGGTGGTTTTCCTGGATAATGCATCTCCTAGGGGCAGGGATTTTTTAATGTAACTATATCACACTAAAGACAGAGTTTTGAGCATTGAGAAAACAAACCCTAGCTGGTGCTTTACCCACTGAAACTCATTCTTTCTTCACGACTACCAAAAAGTGTGAAAGTCTCAGAATCCCATTAAAATAAAAGGTATGGATTTTATTTCTGTAGTGTGACAAGTTGTATGACTCAACACACAACTCAGTATTTGAGTCATAATACTCAGTATTTCCCCTCAAGTCATCCCTCCTTCCCTCATTTCATCCTAAGAAATCGATCTTTTTATTCACTAGCCTTAAACAAGGCCGTGGCAGAACCAAGTGTGATAAGATCAAACACATCTGCTCTATGGGTACTTTTGCAGATAGCCTGACTTACAGTAGACAAAACATCTTAATTACGGACCATTCTCACTGCATTTCCCCCCATCTGCTCGGCAGAAATTCCCATGAATCCTGCAGGATTTTCTTCTCTGTCAAGCAGAGGGTCCTGCCACCACACAAGCTTTTGAGAAGTCCTTGCCCAGTATGACTCAGAGATTAAGGAAGTGTAGTCTAGACAAGACCCCAGGTTTTCAAGCCACAGCTCTGAGCGGGAGTGAGAGAAGCCAAGAGGTGCCAGCAAGAGGGATGGACTGTGCTGGGTGTCTGTGAGCCTTGGATTGCCTGGGGCTCACACGGCATTTCCTTCAGGAGGAAAACTCTGCTGGGAGGCAGGACATCCTGGGAGGTGCTGGAAGATGGGAGGACGCAGGCTCCGAGCCTGTGCTCCTATCCCGTGCTCC
>VZTH01011483.1:157024-299212 GCA_013397815.1 Aleadryas rufinucha
CCTGTGCTCCCAGCCTGTGCTCCCATCCTGTGCTCCTGTCCTGTGCTCCTATCCTGTGACGTTCTCTGCCGCAGGCGGGGGTGGTGGGATTGGATCCCCTCGCTGTGGTACCTCGGCCGTTTGTGCCATCCATCCCTGCCCTGCACATCCCCAGACACGCTCCGGGCAGTGCCAGCACTGCCTGTGGATGAATGTTTGCTCTGGCTCAATGGCACAAGGCATCCTGAGCTTCCAGTTGTGCCCAGACGCCCATTCACAATCACTGCAAGTGAAGTACAAGTGGGGTTATTCACTTGTAGAGAAAATGTCTTTTTAATAATCATTTAAAAAAAGAATCTAAACCCCTTCAAAGCCAATAAATTGAGTTTTACACCATCTCATCTTCTGGCTTCAGAACAGGATTCAGTGGAGGAAAGGCTGTCAGTATTTGGACGGTGAAGGGTAAGAAAACTCAGCTCTAATTAATTTATGGAATTGCTGGCTCACAGTAGAGAGGCCATGGCTACACCTACCCAAAGAAGTGACTAACAAAGGAAACAGCTGAACTGGGACAGAAAATAGCTTAGCATTTGCTAAACAATGCCTGCCTGGCAAAAACCCCAAGGCAAAGCTGCCTTGGGACTAGTTACACCATTCCTCTTTCAGTAGCGTGCATTTGTTGGTGTTCAGACATGATTAAATATCAGATAAAAGGATCATGAAGTTGAGTCTGTGTTGATAATTCAGGTTTGGACTAAATTTTCAGCACCTTTTGAATTGCAAATAGTTTTTCAGAGGAGACTGGACAGAGGGAGATCCTTCTAGTGTGCACAGTGCAAAAAAATAACAAATAAAAAAATCAAAGCTTTGAAATCCCAGCTGGTGTTTCCTGCTTCTAAATTGCCCAGTTTTGGTAGAGGAATGGATTTTCTTTCATAAACTCCCAATTGTAGTCAACTGAATGGAATTCTGAGATTTTATTTGGCTGAGTTTCCAAGCCAAGTCAACCACTTTGTTCTGAAGAACTGGAAAATGACTTGGTGGAGCTCAGAATTGCCTCCTAGGTGTTGTCTCACTGCAGAGAATCCTTTTCCCTTCTGTGTAGGAACAGACAGATGTATTTCTGAGTTAGCAAAAAAACATTTGAAACTTAGGCATAGCAAAAGAAAAGTCTGTAAAGCAGTGATATCTCCTGAGCCAAGGAGGTTTTTGCTGCCAAATGCTGCTATTTGGAAAATCTTTGAACTTTTCAGGAAGAGATCCACTAGGATATCTTTCAATAGGAATGATTTTGTGCTATAGAAATATTGTAAAGGAGTACATGGTGTAGAGAAGTAATTACACATGTCTTCAAATAAATCCCTAACTGTTTTGGGCTTAAGGAGTCCACAGTGGTCATCTAACTTTATTCAGATTTGTATTCTTGTGAAATTCCTCTAGCTCCAATTTTTTTTGCATATTACTCTTAAAAAGGGAATATATTGTCCTTCCATTCCTCCCCCATCCATCAATCTAATCTAGTTTAATGTAATCCAGCCTAAACTAAAATAATGAAGACAGACAACCCTTCAGAGCCAAACACAATTAATTCATCCACAGTTAAAATGAAATTTCTTTTTTCATTTGGAATTTCCTGTTGAGTTGGACGAGCCCTGAATTATTGCCATAACTTTAGCAGAAGCAGGTTATCATCTAATCCAATATACAGAACAAATAGCTGGGTGTAAATAGAAAACATGGTGCTACTTTTTTCAAGTTAATTAATGAAAATTCAAAATAATGGAAAATTTAATGCCAGTGTGTACCTTCCTTCAGGCATTCACTACGAGTGTGAGATGTCCTAACAGGGAACTCTGAAAAGACAATTTGGATTCAATCTTTTCATCCTGCTTCTTGGTATTATTACACAGAATCTCTTGCATATGGGAGAAATACCTTTTCCTGTGCAGCTTTCCTTCCAAGGGCTCGTTTGGTGCCCGCAGGACTGGGGGCACAAAGTGCTGTAACAGAGGGAGGAACCTGCAGGTCTCAGGGCTTGTCTCGCTTGGGAAGAAGAGGTTTAATATTCTGTGCAGAAGCTGTTTCTTTCCTCTCAGAAAATAATTTTCAGGTTATCGCATGTCATTTTGGAAAAGGTTTAAACTAAAAGTTTAAGTGAAAGGTTTAAGCTGAAGTACATGGCCCATGTCCCCAGCCACAGGGCTGTGGGGTTGGCCCATGTGAGCAGGTGTAGATCTGCTAGTGTAAGGCAAAAACCTGAGCTGGAAAGGCAATCCAAGCCCTGCTCCACTGAGAACTGGCAATCCTCAAGTGGAAGAGAAGAAAGAAGAAGTTAACTGACCTCACCAGGGCCTGAATAGGGAGGAATCCTCAGAAGTCCCATCGAGGTGGACAACAATGTCTGGAGGATGCCTCTCTTGACCAGAACAGGAACTGGAGTGGCTGCTGTGCTGAGCCGGGTGTCCCACTGCCATAACTGAGGTGGGATTAGGGCTAAACCGGTGTTCACTCAGCAACGCCAGCCACACTCATCTCCCACTTCAGCCAGGAGTGGAATTAAGATGCAACAAAGGCACTGGGGAGGTGGGCACGGGTGGGAGTTTGTTGCTCATTTTCCAGCCACTGGAGGAAGGAAGTCTTGCTTTAAATTGAGCTTGTATGTGCAGAATATTATGGGATGCTCTTTATATGTGTATGTTATAGGGTTTCCGTGGGTATCTGCTCTCTCCTTTGGCAATTTACTATCCCATGTGTGGTTATCCACACTTGTGGTTATCCCACATGTTCAGGCAGTGCTGCCATGGGAGGGGAGCAGGAAAGCCCCCTGCACTGAGGCTCAGGTGAAAAAACACACTGGGCTTGATTGACTGGGGCAAATATACTGAATTTACCAGAGTTATCCCTGATTTTTATGATTAGAGTGGGCTTTGCAGTCCCCTTCTGTGTATTTAATGGATCTCCCTGTGGAAGGGGAGGGAGAGGAGACAGGAGAATCCCCACAGGTTTAGTTCTCTGAGGAAAAGCTTGTGAGCTCTCCCTGCATTGTGAACCCTGTGAACTCCAAAATCAAAGTGTTCCATGAACCCTCGAACTCCACCAGGCTTTGCCTTGCCCAGTGGAAAGGCCTCAGTTTCTTGTCATCCCCTTTTTGTTAACTTGGCTCCATTTTCTGAGCAGAGAGGAACAGCTGTACAATCTCCCCCATCTCAGTGTAATTGCATCAGACACTTGGAGGCCGTCAGATTGCCAGTCAAGCTGGTATATAATGAATTTACTTGACGTGCAGAGGTCCTTATGTCACAAAAGGTTTTCCCATTATATCTGAGCTTTTACTTGTTTATCAAGAGTCTCCAAACCCTCACGCTCTCCCCACTCACAGTGGGAGAAGTGCTGCAGGAAGCTGCCTTTTAGCTCAATACTCATCAGAAAAGGCCCACCTGGCTGTAAGTTTTCAGCTTTATTTGTAGCTTGCAGGAGAAGATCTGGCTGCAAATGCCTGCTGTGAAGAATCAGCACTGAGGAATGACGTGGACAACAATGATTCTTTACAACTGGTAGTGTAATATCCTTGTGGTAGTGTATGAGCTGTGTTGGGACACCTAGGGGATTTATCTCCCCTTCCCAGTAAGATTAAGCAGTGTTAAATGGTGGGTGCACCTTTGTCCTCACTGAAGGTAACAGTTAGATCTGGTCTTGATAAATCCCCTAACACACTTAGGCACATGCAGTGGAGTCAGTCCTGGATCCTGGATTTATCTGGTTCAGCACAGGGCTCAGCTTGCAAAGAGTTCCTCAGAGTGCAGGAAATTGTGCCTTGAGCCTTCATCCTCCAGCGAGGTGGGAACAGGGATTTCATATAATGGCAGCAGGCAAAATTCTGCAAAACCCCACAGGAGAGGCACAGGAAGGATGTGACTGTGCAATTGCCCAGCACACTGGGGAACTGGGCCTTTTTGGGAATGTTTGTGGCTGTACCCTCTGGAGCCTGCATTAGTGCTCGGGGGGAACTGGGACCTCCAGTAACATTCCCTGCTCTCAAGGAGCCTTCAGTGTGTGGGGCTGTCACTGAGAGGGCATCTGCAGGCTCAGCATCGGGACAAGGGTCCCTGCACAGCAGAGCCCAAAGCCTCCTCTCTGCAGCAGGGCTCAGGGAGGGGCTCGTGGCCTGGCTTTAGCAGCCCTCTGGCAGCAGGAGAGCCCCGGTGCTCCTGGTGAGCCCCGATCCAAGGCTCAGCAGGGCGGCTGCAGCACGTCGCTGATGATCCCTGCCTGCTGTCCGGGGTGCTCTGGGATGTGATGTTGCTGCTGCTCCGCAGGGCTGGGGGCTCGGCCGGCTCCTCTCTCCAGCAAGGGCTGGGGTGGGAGCAATGTCTCACATGAATGAGATAAGAGAAGACAAAGCAAATGGGGAAGAAAGGAAGCTTGTAGCTTTTCAAGTTCAATGAGGCTTACCAGGCTTTCAGGGGCCTCTTCAAATCAGAGGCTGAGTTAAAAGAACATGCAGAATTCAAAGCCTGTCCTTTTCCAGGCCCTCTGCCGGCTTTGAAAATCCTCCCAACTCATGTTTACTCTTGTTTCTCTCCCTCCTCCCCCTCTGCCCTACCTTCCCCACATAGACACGCACTCAACCCCTCTCCCCATGAACAACTGTCCCCCCAAAAGCAGCTCCTGGTAGAGTGATGCCCAGCCCCAGGAGCACGTGGGGTGGCTGTTTCCATGCCCCCAGATCCTGAATGTGGGATGTATGCAAAGGGCAGCAGTGGTGGGCAAAATCAGCAAAGGATACAATGGACCCCGTAATCCCATGTTGCCCAGAGCTTTCTCTCACCCCGGAGAAACCAGCACCAGAATAAAGTTCCTTCACATTGCAAACATTAAAGTGTTTCTTTTGCTGGCAGACATGTACTTTGGAAAGTGGCTGCAACGAGGAGCACAAAGGCTGGGTGCTTTCATTCCAAGAGTTACAGTATGGGCCACCAGTTTGTGGAAGGAATCGAGGGCTGCGAGGGGGGACCTGGAAGGACAGGAAGGGATGAAACCTCCATTTTTGCTGCTGACAGCATGACTTTTCTTGCAGGAGGTGGTCAATGCACCTTGGACATTTCCACAAGTAAGAGCTCTGCACTAAGGGGTGTCACTAAGACTGGCTCAGGTGGGATCCATGTCTGGCTGTTCAGAGGAGAAATGTGCCTGGGAGAGTCGGCCCCACATCCAGCTCAACCCCATTTCCTGGGCAGGCACAAGGGTTAATTGTTAATTAATTAATGACAGTTGTTTGTAAGATTGGGGCCTCAAAGGCAGGTAAGTGCAGAGGGCTTTTCCCCATCTGCTGCTCCACTCCCCCTGTTGTGGGTGCAACTTCTGCTTCTGCCCCACCCCTATTTCTCTTGTCCACCCCAGCTGGGAGCTCTGACTATGAATTTCTGACAAAAGGCAGGTAAGACCTGTGAGGGGGAGAGTGTCCATGTACACAATGAGAAGATTATCTCGGGTGCATGGCCTCAGCTACTGCATGTGGAGGTTGAACCCTGATCTGTCCTGCCCCTCCCACACCCCTGACACTGGGCTTGGGAAGGGTCCTCTCCCAGTCACTCCTTCAGGTGTGTGCCGGTTTGGGCCAAATTCAGTGAAACTTCCGAAAGGAACGTCTCCTCAAAGGAAGGCAGGATAGCCACCCCTCCCCCACCAAGGTTTGGGAAAGAAATATTCCTCGGAGGAATGTGAAAGAAAAAAACCTATTTATTTAACAAAACACACAGGAAAAGAATAATAATACTAAATAATAAAATCTCTCACTGTGGAGAGAAAACCTGAAAGATTTTAGAGTCCTTCCGTGAGTGTGGTTTCTCTCCTCCTCCTTGGAGCTGGGTCAGCATGGGAGCCCCCCTCCAGGCCAGTGGAAGGTTCCCCAGTGGGATTCTGATGTTCTGGTGTTCTGAACAAGTCCAGGAATGAAGGAAACAAAACCAAAGTCCCAGAAAAACAAGGTTTAACTCTCCGTCTCTCTCCGAAGAAAAAGAGCCGAAAAAGCTGGCTGGAAAAAGCAGGCAGGGTGCTTCCTCCGCTCTTCTCCCCACTGCAGAAGAACGCAGAGGAGTAGTGACCTTGAAGCACAGGCTGCTTCGAAAAGTTCGTCTGGCCTTTTTTCTTTCTCTCTTCTCTCAGGCTCAACTTAAAGGCACAGAAAGGCACAGGAATCATGTCTGGACATAGAGCGATGATAGGGGATACACCTGATAAAGTCACCCCAAGACAAGGTGTTTTGTCAATAATGAACAGAGCATGTGAGTCCAGGCCCTGCTTCACTCTGGCTTTGCCCCAGCTCTAAAGCCAATAAAACCTGCAGCTGGGGCAAATCTACAGCCTTCCTCTCACCCTGTGCTGCTCCGGAAAACATCATCAGCCCCTTTCTTTCTCTGGAAATGTGTTGTTCTGTCCTAGGAAAGAACCAGTGTCAAAGGCAGAGAACAAACTGCTGTTAACACCTTTATTTTCTGGCATAGGAGGTCAGTGCATGTCTAACACAGCTGAGCTGTTGTTTGTTTGTACCTCTGGCTTCACACTATTCCCACAATCCTGGGCATAGATCTGTAGTTACCACCTCTTCTCCTGGACCAGCCGTATAAGAAGGAAGAAATGGCAAAACTCCCCTCTGACAGTCTGCCTGCTGCCACCCAGCTATGTGTGAAACACTGGGAAAGACCCCTGCAGGTTTCCCATCCCCTCCTATGCCCAGGTGGCAGCAGGGATGTCCCGTTTGACACAAACCTCAGCACTGGAAAAGCATCAAGCTCCAGGACCAAAGCCCTGCTGGTCAGCAGGGATGTTTGGTGCTTGCTGCACACCTGGCAGGGACCCCAAATAGAAAAGAACTGCCACTTCTTTTAAGAGCTGCCACTTATTGTTTAGAGGCTTGGTTTTTTTTTTTTGTAACGGGGCTGTAAAAATGTCTGTCAAGCACTGCCCCTCCAAAGCCTTTGCTGAACGACGGGAGATTTGCCTGCCAGCTCCCGGCACTTTTTAGGACATTGTCAACAGTCAGCAACTGCTGAGTTTCTCTCCCTTCTCGCCATGCAAATGAGCCGAAGGGGCTGGTGAAGGCGCAGGGGTGGGGGCAGAGGGATGTGACAATCGTGGACTCACCAGAGGGAGGGAGCAGCCCCGTGCTGGAACGCAGCAGAGCTCGCTCCGCAGCCCACTGAGCACGGGGAGGGCTCTGCAGCTCGCTGACACAGAGGTGGATTGTGCCTCGTGGTCGCAGTTGTCAGTGAGCAGCAGGGAGATGACAGATCAGGACCAGCTCCTCAGCTGACATGAGTTGCTAAAGTGTTACTGACCTTGTGTGGCCCTTTGTCAGTATTGTCTCAGCTCCTCTGAAAAGAAACCCTTGGTCTTGTTCTCCTCCGGGCTGGCAGAGTGATTATTATGTCCTGGCCTTAAGTTGATGGAAATATGTGCAGCTTTTGTCTCACATTTCTCTGTCCCAAGTGCATTTTCCTCCTTTTTGCTACTCACACTTTGTATGAAGCTGGTGTTCATTAATCTGGCAGGGCTGGGGAGGTGCAGGCAGGGAGCCAGGTACACCTCAGCCCTGCTCCAGCCTTAATCCCCACAGGGCCCAGCCAGTGCACCCCACACCTGACCCAGAGCACCCCACACCTGGCCCAGAGCACAGGGATATCCCTGTGAGCCAGCCCCGGGCTCCTACCCTAGTCCTGCCTGCACCTCTACAGCCTCTCCAGAACTGCCTCCTGCTGCCAGGGCAAGTGCTGGGACAGGGGGTCTTAAGGGGAAACAAACACCAGGAAGAGATGAGGGAACTCCTCAAACCCATTTCCATAAGGTGCTGAAACCCTGCCTGAGATTTGAGCTGTTGCTCCAAGGTGATTGTGCTGCTGTGTTTAGGTCTGGGTATGTTCAACAGCCTTGCAAAATGGTTAGTGAGGCTCCTGCTCTCCCAGATCTCCCTGAGCCACAGAGCAGAGAGGTGATGTTCCAGTAAACTAGAAACATTTCATTTCTAGTCCTCCTTCTGTCTGAATATATAGGAGGATCTTTTAAAATCATGATTTCAGTATAGGTGATACCACGAAGGAGGCAGTAGAAGTGGCTTTAGACACATGAAGTAAGGGCTATGCTACCATGGATGTGCTGGATTCAGCTGGAACAGTGTAAATTGGGCTGTGGATGGATTGCTGTTTAATTGCCTGTTGGAGCTGCAGTTCAGCCAGAGCTGTCTGCTTAACACTCATGCTGAACAAAATGATCGTGTAAACTTTAAGGGCCACAAGCTTCCCTGGAAAGGCAGTTTTTCTAAGGGGATGGGTGTGCAAAATGCTCTAGATCATGTCTGCATTGAACAGAATTAGTGGGAGCCAGAGGCAGACTGTCAGGCAGACAGAGAGCCCCTCCCTAAGAAGATGGAGTTTGTGTCCTGGACTTTAAAGGCTACATTATGCCGATGGAGGATGAGAGGTGATGCGGGAAGCATCAGGATCCTGCTGAGGGGAGGGTGGACATGCAGCTGGAGCTATTCCCACCACTGCCAGCAGATAATGGCCATTTGATGTCACCCAGTTCTTTTGGGCTGTAAGGCTGATGGCCTGAATCAAACTATGGTAACAGCACTGGTTTTAAAAGACTTAAGTAAAGAGATGCATTTGGCTCTGCAGTTGTTCATTGTCCCTTCATGTAATAAAGCAAGATGAAGTCCCTGATCTGGCAGCCAGTCGTGGGGACAGGAGAGATGTGTGAGGTTAGGGATGTGTGTCCTTAGGGAGGAGCAGGTAAGAGGGAAGAAGCTCAACAAAGCAGTCTGAGAGCAGCAGCAGGTTTAAAACAACCCATTTTCAGCAGTGGGCTTTGGCAGTGCTCAGAACAGCTCAGGACAGCAAGGCAGACAGAAGCTGGAAGCACACAGTGAAAACCATGGAGCTGTGGTTGGATGAATCCCTGGAAGCCAACACTGCCCAAACCCAAGCCATGGACTCTGCTCTGTGTCTCTGACCCATCGCTGTGCCCCTGAGCTGCCAGGGAGGCCATCCTGGCTCTGCCTGCTCATCCCCCTGATCCCACCAGCCACTTCCACCCACATGTGACCAAGGGTCCACAGTCTGAGAGAGGGTGGCACATAGCACAGATATGGGGAACTGAGCAGTGGGACAGACCCCCGGGAGGCTGCAGGGGGAACCCAGCGCTGTGAGACACAGATGAGCAAATTCCATGCTGTGGTCCTTTAAGTGAGGAGCAATTGCCATGCTGGAAGCTACTTATTGCTAGGACTGAAGCCAGTGTTCAAAATAAATCTCTGCCGTTGTAACAGTTCTGCTAATGCTCGTGGAAGAAATAGACTTTAGTGCAATTACTCCTGATTTATGCAAAGTGGGAGAAGGATTAGATGAAAACCTGAAAAGCAAGTGTCAATGTCCTTCAAGACACTTTTAAATGGGGTCAGGAAAAGCAATTTAGGGGAAGCAAAGGTCTAAATATGAATCCTTTGGCGAAAATCCTCCTGTGAGATGTTCAGCGTGAGGCACTGGATCAGCTGTACCGACACAGCTGTCAGGATGGAAAAGGCTTGAACCATTGCCTGCTTCATGTGACAGTCTTAGCCCTGAACAACTAGATTACAAATTTTAAAAAAAGTAAAATTAAGCCAAATGTCATTTATAAAACTATTCTCAGATCCTGACAGTGAGTTGGCATATATAAAATACATACAGTATTGTAAGAGAGATCTTGTGCATGAGGTGGCCCAAAGCCTGGCTCACCTTCCTGCTGGGCTGCCATCACGTCTTTGGCTGTGGTGTATTGCCAAAGTGCATTAACTTAGAGAGATTCCTCATTTCCCTTCACCAGGGCAGGGATTAGGCAGCCGTGGGCTGCAGCTTTTTTTGGTGGTCCTTTTTTTTGGAGGCTGCGAATGCAGCTGTCTGGTAGCAGATGTCTTCAATCTGTAGCTCATGTGTGCTCATCCAGAGGTTAAAGACAAATCAACTCTTCTGAGAGTGAGGACTGAAATGTGTCCCTTTTCCTCCCAAAATTCTTCTGCATTGCTCTGGTGGTTGTTATCATTAACTGCAGTCAAGCCATGCTCAGGAGACTTGGCTGTACCAGAGACCACCCTCTTCTGTTTCCTTGGAGGGTAGTAAAAAGCCACAGGGAGATTTCAGGTAAATCTGAGAACAGAACTTGTCCTCAAAAAGGGACGAGGAGGTGGAAGGAAGTCAGTGCCCCACCCCTGGGAGGGGACAACTCAGCACTTCTCTAAAGCTGCAAAGGTAAAACCACCAGCGAAGATGGAATCAACCTGTGGTTGCAGCTCTGAATTTATGCAAAATTTCAAATATCTCATTGTTTGGAGAAAGATTTTGCTCCATTGCCACAGTGCAAATCTGACCATAACTATAGGGAAGTTTAGAGCAGGTTGTTAAGTGTGAATGACTTTTGAAAGATGGCTTGAACTTGTTTGGGTATCTTGTGTCATGGAATTTAGATGAAAACTGTTTCTTTCTGAGCTGTCAGGGCTCCTGCTTTCTGTCAGAGCCTGGGAACAGCATTGCCCAGGGGATTTCCCCCCTTCCACATCCTTCTGCCCCCACTCCACAGGGAGGTTTGCTGCTGGTTGCAGCAAAGGCCAAAATTCACTGCAGACAATACTGAGCACATTATTCCAGTTCACTGCCAATGGCAAGGCTGTGCAGTGAGTCTTGGGATGGATCCTGCTGGAAAATGATCCTGCTTTCTCAGTTTCCACATTTTCCACAAGCTTTTTCAGCAGCCTTATCAGAAAGGCCAGTGCATAAACAGCCTGTCTGAGTTGGATTCTTTCTTTGCCCCAGGAAAGAGGTCTATGGATGAGGTTAAAGCCAAGGGATGCCCCTGGAGGAGCTGGCATTTGGCTGCCTGTAGTGCTCTGGCTCTGTGAATAACAGGGATCGTTTTCTTTCCAGAATTGTTGGTCTTCAAGCTCAATATGCCATTTTTTTCCAAGGGCTGTAATGATGAGGAGAGCCAGAGATGCTGAGGAACAGGCAGGTCATTCCTTGCAAGCGCCAGATGATCTACAACACACGATTATCAGGGCAATACACTTCTTTCATACACCGAGCAAGGTTTCTTATGTAGCCCATGGGTTTGATCTCCACCAGGCCAGCTCTTTTTATCATGTTTGTCAGTTCCAGTGAAGCAGAAGTATTTCTGCTTCCTTGTCTGTAATAAATTCCAATTGGTCTTGTGCTGGCTGTAAGGCTAAAACAGAAAGATGCTCCTCCCATGACATTGAAAGCAGCTGAAAAGAGGGACAGGAGCAGATTGCCAGGCAATCAAAGAGCCCCGAGGTAACCTGTTCTGGGGGATTTACTTTGGTCTCTTGCTGGTGCCTGTCTCCCTTTCCCTCTCCCAGCATCAGTACTTTCTGCCAGATGGCTGTTACTTTTTACAGGACTACAGACAATTACAGCTGTCAAGGGCATGCCAGAGTAGTTAGCGTTTATGGTGTTAGGGAGATTACCTTCTAAATGTTAATAGCAGGCACAGACGCGTAACTTTCCCACTCCAGATCCGTATTGGAGCAGAGCTCTGGGTGCTCAGAGAGTCTCAGACGTACAACAGGAGCACTCTCAGTTTTGGGAACACGTCTGTGCCCTCCACACATGCCTGCTGCTCACACACCTGCTCACCCCCCGTAGCAACAATAGGGTCTCCCACCATTCACGTGCAACAAAGTTGTGCAACCATCAAGCCCAGAGAGGTTTGATTTCACCGGGTTCTCTGAGCTGGGACACATCTGCAGCTATCCAGGAGCTGTTGTGTGATTCCTGGGCATTCCCGTTGCCATTAGAGCTCAAATCAGCGAGAGCACAGACTGAGTTTCAGCCCCTGCAGCTGCTTGCCTGTGTTTTCAGAGGCCACAGGGTTTGATCAACTGTCACAAGCTTGGGAAGGGCTGCTCCACGTGGGTGGACATGGACATGGAATAGTGTAAGACGTGTCTTATGCCTCCAGGGCTGCTGGTGAGTCACAGAATCCTCTCAAGCCAGGATCTGCTCAGCTCAGATCACACATATCAAACAAGAGCCAGCTCTTCCTGTTTGTTTGATGACACCTGGTGCAACAGGGCTCAACCAACACCTCCAGCGGAGCTGCAAGGAGGAAAATCTAAAATAACTGCTGCTTGAAATGGCTCAGAGACATAAATTTAGACCAGAACCCTCAATCTGCCCCAGATCCATTGGAAAACATTCCTAACTTTGCAAACCAGAACGATTTTCTGACATAACACTGGTATTCATGCAAGAGACCTCACCACCTGGTACCTCTTGAGCCCAGATCTCATTGCTGCCAGGCTGTAAAGTAAAATTCTCACCCTGGCTGTAAGAGGATGATGCCTTGTCCTGGCTGGCTGGTGGATGGTCCCACCATTCAGTACCAGGACCTTGCTCAGTGTACTTTACACAGACTGTGCTTTGCATTTGGGCAGATGGAAGGAAGCCCATTTCTTGTCTTGCTGGGTTTGGGGGTCATGAAAAAGTGAAGGCTAAGGCTGAGTAATGAATTCTTATGGCCCCTTGCTGGGAGTGCAGATCTAAAAGACACCCAAGTTTGGCCTCAAGGAGATGGCCTTTTCCCATGGTCCCCGGAAAGCTGAAAAAAATTCTCATAACAAATTCCCTTGGCTTTTCCTGCTGGTCTGCAGCCAGGCTGGTCAGAGGGTGTTTCAGCTTTAGGTTGTTTCTTCTGCCTGAAGGCTCTTGCGCAGACCCAGGGCAGGATTTGTGGCTGTTGACTCCAGGGAACAGCAGTGGTTTAACAGCAGAGGCAGCCTGGCCCTTCCTGTTTATTCTTCCCAAGGGTATCCGTCCTCCCACGGCTAAAGGGGAAGGTAAAACAGCAGTGAAGAGGAGGGTGTCCCACACACTGTCCTTGGGGGAAAGAAAGAAAAAGTGAGTGAAGAGGCGAGTAGTTAAAATGTTCTGTTCCTCAGATCTCCTATTTCTGCCCTTGATGTATTAAACAAAGGCAGAGGTGAGGGGGTTAGCAAACCTTGGGAGGGGGCCCCCAAAACCCAATTTGTTTGACACTAATTTGATTAAATAATAAGGAGATTCATTGCTGATGCTTACATGTGGCTGCCTCCCTAAGCAGGAGACATCCCACAGCAATGTCATTGGCTCAGGGATGCCCTGGGCAGATCATGCCCTGCTCTCTCAGGGCCACATTCAGCTCTCAGTTACACCAACACTGCAGGCTGACTCAGCTGTGGCCAGCGTGATGGGGTGTGCAAGGACATTTTATGCCAAAAAAAGAGTTTGGCTTGTCAGGGTCTCGTTTTTCCAGCACTGTGCTGTTCTATCTGCGCTGGGATATCTCCCCCCACTTCATCCAGGAATCTGAAAGGATAGGTTCAATCAACTGATGGGAATAATGGCCTACTTTGAGCAAATGAGGGCAAAAATGCTTCAAATGAAGCAGAGATGTGGCTGCTTACAGGCAGTATCTGCATTTTAAATGGGAAAGATGCTTTGCAGTATTCTCAGGATGATAATGGAGCAGGACTCTGACAGGGGTGTGGGTTGGCAGGTTAAGTTGCTGCACAGACAATCCATCCGTGCTGGTTCACCAAGAGCCAGCTCTGTGCACAGCTCTCCAGAGCATTTCCAGCCAGTGGGATGAGTTAATAACATCACACACATGTGAATAAGCATCTCAGGTGCTGCAATGTCAGCGTGGTTGCAGCATCTCAATTACATCAATGAAGGGAGTGTTTTGGGCCTGCCAGCTGAGTACCCTCCCGGAGGAGCAGGAAGGAGGGAAGACTCCAAGGACTGGCATTCTTGACATGGAAATGTAATTAGTCCAAGCCACAGCTTTGTTACAATGCATTAACTCAAACCAAGAAAAAAGGGGCTCCAAATCCAGGAACAGTGAAAGGAAAGCAAAAAATGTTTGCACAGAGTCTGTCTGCCTGTTCATCAGTTTGACTGTAGGTGCTGCAGCATCACCCCACTCCGGAAGAACTTTTCACACCTGACAACATTCCAGCAAGTGCAATGGCTTTTCAGAAACACCATAAACTCTGCCAGTTTTCCAGCAATAAACAGAGAGTTACGTGAAAGGTCTCAGACTGGTAGCAAATGTGCTATTTGCAGAGCACAACAGGATTTGTTTCAGAAGTAGAACAAATTTCACAACAAAGCTGAAAGGAAGTGCCACCTGCTTTTCTGAAATCTGAGGATAACTAAATTCACTGAAAATGAGGGAAGTGGCAACATTTCTAGTGGTTTGGCAAGTTCTGGATGGTTTCATATTTCAGTTGATACTCCCATTTTAATGGGGACTTGGGGACTGGCAGAAGCAGAATTCAGTTCTTATTTCTTCAGCCAGGACATTTGGTTTGTCATCTTGGGATGTTCATGATTTAAGCTGGGATTCTAATGATAAAAGTCTATGTCCACAAAAATTAAGAAAAGTTTCTTATCCCAGTCATTTTTTGCACTGAATAAGAACAATCTCAGTAGCTGTTAGCCACCATCTGCATCTTTTCTAGAAGGAATGTTACTGTTCTTTCTGTTTTAAGAGTTAGTTGAAGGTATCTCACATATTTTACACCACATCAGAGTTTTGAAAGTCCAAATTTTGATAGTAAATATTACACCTCTCCTCCACTGCCTTTAAGACTGATCCTTTATTACTTTTTTCTGATTTTATCGTGTATAGCTTCAAAATATAGAAAAATTGAGTAGAAAAAGTACTAGGGAGGCATTTCCAAAAACTGTTTATCCTTCCTCCACCCTCCCTGTTTTGCAAGACCAGTGCTTTCTCCACCATTAAGATGAGAGAAGCAGCATCCTTTGTCCTTTGAATATCAAATTCTCACTTTGCAGAAAGTGCCTATAGAGAGACACTGTAACCACCATCGTTAAAGCACTGAATCAAGGAGAAAAAAGGCCCTTTGAAGAGTAGAAGCATCTTCCTTGTTTTGCTGTTGATGCAAGGGTGTGAAGATAGGAAAACACTCGGAATGCTGGCTGTAGAAGGGAAGCACTGCCAGACCTGCGCTCAGACAGCTTTTACTTGAAAGACCTTGGTGTCCATCTTTAATTCCTCTCAGGCTGAAAAGACTCTGCAAAACCTCAGCTGGAAAAGCAAAATCCCAGCTAAGAAAGCAAAATCTCAGCTAGGAAAGCAAACTGTCTATCCCTGCCTGCAGCTCCTGCTCACTGAGGATTTTCCATGACAAAGCTCAGCCCGGGTACTCCAGTCTGCTCCTTTATTGTTAGTGAAGCAACAGAACTTTCTACAGCCCAAAGCATCCAGCCCGGAGAGCTGCAACTTCCCAAGGCAGATGTCTCTCTCTCTCTCTTTGTGCTTGTTCTCACCGTTTGATTCCCTAGGTACAACTCACAGGAAAAAGACCTTTTGGTTTCGAAGGGAGGCAGTGACTCCTTATCTACAATAGTGCAAGCAGCTGTTGGTTCATTCCCTGCAGTCATTGAATGCGTCAGTGAAATGCAGTCAGCTGCACAGTTTGAGGGAGGTATTACACTGTGTTTTGATTGCATTTTTCCTGGTTTGCAAAGCTTGACCTGGAAATGAAAACCCTCCAACCCATGAGTATGAACCACTAATGGTTTGTGTGCTGTTTGCTCACTCTGAGTCGTGCCGAGTTCCCATCCGTTCCAGGTGCTGCACCCCTTACAAAAAGAAGCAGTACCTGCATCCAGTCCGCTCAGTATTATGGAATCATACAATCACAGAATGGTGTGGGTTGGAAGGGAAACTAAAGAGCATCTATTTCTGCCCCCTGTCGTGGGCAGGGACACTTTCCACCAGACCAGAATGTGCAGAGCCCCATTCAACCTGGCTTTGGACACTTCCAGGGATGGGGCAGCCACAGCTTCTCTGGGCACCCTGTGCCAGCGCCTCCCCACCCTCAAAGGGAAGAATTTCTCCCTAACATCTATTTCTGTCAGTGTGAAGCCATTCCCCCTATTCCTGTCACTCCGGGCTCTTGTCAAAAGTCCCTCTCTGGCTTCCTTTTAGGCCCCTTCAGATACTGGGAGGCTGCTCTGAGGTCTCCACATCACCTCTCTTCTCCAAATTATTTTCTGTATTTAGGGTGTCTCCAGTTTGGGGCACTTCATTTCAAAAATAAGGTATGGAGAAAGAATTACAGTTCAAAGCAACAAGTAAATGCAATTAGAGGCCCAGAAGTCCTCACCTGCAAGAAGGGTCTGCAGTTACTAATCCTGGACAAGAAAGAACAGTGTTAAAATAAAGGCTACCTGAAAAGATGTAGCAAGTCCTCAATGCCCTGTGTCCATGGAAGGGAAAATTCCTGTCCTTCAATTCCAGCAAAGATCAAGGTTAGAGTGCCAGGATAAGCAGGAAGAGAGCAGAGCATGGAGCAGACAAGGAAGGCAGAGTGCTCATCCTGGGTGGTCTCTCACATCGATGAACCCCCGCCCCATTTCTGAAGCCCACACCTGCTGTGTCCCAGCCTGGTTTTCCTGCACAGAGAGCTCTCACTAAGTGCCCTGGTCCAAATTGATCAGTGTCACAGCACAGGGAGGGAGCTTTTCATTGCTCTAAAGAGCATTTTCATTGAAGGGCACCTAATGCATTAGGAGAAGGAGAGGTGCCACCATTCACTCCACTTGTCACTTTACATCTGGTCAGTGGTGCCAGGAGTGAAATCCAGCAGTCCGGGAGAACAGGATTAATTTGTTAATGAATGACAAGCAAAGGGCCCTGCTGCAGAGGGGTGCTGGAGGGAGCAGCATGCAGAAGTGGTCGTTAAGGAAAGAGCTGTTCCATTGATGCATGAGAGAAATGTAGAGATAGATGGATACTGTTCAGAGTCAAATGCTAAAGTATAACTCACAGACATAAGGTGCCTCCTAAAGAATCACCGTGATGTATTCGGGCTTTGATTTTCAAAGTCACCTAAAGGTAATTTCTTCAGGGTTTTTAATACAATAGATTGGTTTGCTTGGAAAAAAGAGAAACCCATCCATTTTAAACAAGCAAGAGAAGACAAACAGTCAGCTGTAACTTAAAAGCATTGAGGGCTGCATATCCATTTTGAAGAGGAGAGTCATTTTTCAGACTGAATGCGACGAAGCACCTGACTTCTGTCATACTTCGGGGGAATGTCAGCACCTAATTCCCCTTAGTTAAAATGGAAACAATGAATTTCGTGTCAAACCATTCCTCTGCGCAGAATAACATGTAAAAAGGTTTCCAGAGGATGTTTAGAGGATAACACAGGGCTATAATATGAAATACATGGCAATTTAACATACAACTACAGTTGTATTATGCAGCCGTTATCGACAGCAGGACTGACACAATGTCCAATTACCCAGGGGAAACGACATCTCTTGAAGCTTAACAGCTACACTGTCAAATATGGTCAGTCTGTGCCTTGGGAGAGTTATTAAAATGGCAGAAATTAGCGTTAAAGTAATTGATTGGTATTTCCTTAAGATGCAATAATATTCCCATAAATCTCTAGATAAGAGGAATGTTCCTGAGACATTAAAGGACTTTGGGTATATGTGTAGTGTGGGTGACTCTCAAGGAATAATAAATGGCTCTAGGTGACTTGTTGTTATGGCTCAGATACTGCATGATATTAACTTTAAGGGCTGCCTTCAGAACTCGGAAACTTTATGGACTCCTGTGTTTTATGATCTTGTAACCTCAATTCCTTCATCCTGGAGAGCGCAGGGTTCTGTTCCATCTCATGGCTACCAGGTAGCTGCTGGCACCGGGCCCCTCTCGCACCTTTCTCTCCGGATCAGCTTCCCTAATGAATGTTAGTTTTACTGGGTTGGAATTGAACCACTTTAGACCATATTTCCTCAGCCATAAAAAGTTATCTGGGGTTTTACTGATCCTAAGTAATGTATTCATATTAGCTAATTATTTAATCTTGTTGAGTAACATATTAATTTCTTTTAATTTCCTATCCCTACTTGAAAGGCAACATTTTCCTGAAACCGGTGTGGTGGTGTAGGAAAGGATTTGTAGATTTGGGCTTTCAAAGTCAGTTTGGAGGCTTGACTCTGTGTTATGCAGCAAAACATACACACAAATATGTGTGTGGCCAGACAGAGAGAGTCCTGCCTTCACAAGCATCATTTCTGTCAACAAAAACAAGCATTATGATCCAAAAAGGCCTTTTATTGTAAGCAAGTGGCCCAGGAGCTTCCCTCCTATTTCCAAAGATGCTTAAAGCCATCTGCAAAGGAGGATTGAGGTGCTTCAGAGGAATTCCCATACCTAAATCCATCCCAGGTCTTTGACGTCAAGCAGGACCCGAGTGAAGCATAATCTTCACCACACTCTGTCCTCTCACAGGGGTGATCCCAGACCTGCCCTAAATCAATCCTTACCTACTTCTTCCCCTGCCATGGTGTGACAGGTCTTCATGGGCAAGGCACAGGCATGGGACAGGTCATTCACCTCATCACCACCCTCTTCCCAGGATGCTGCTCTCCCAGGAGAGCAGTCAGTGCAGGTGAGGGTCAGCCAGAGACATTTTGACTTGTATATGATTTTTGCGTGAAATGTTCTACCTTGGTGCTGTTCTGGCTCTTCCTCCCCAGCAAGCCCATGCTACTTCCCACGACCTAATTATATCCCTTCATCCTTCTCATTTGTCCAGTGGTGAAAGGGGGGACAGGGCTGATATTCCTTCACTCATCTTCTCAGGAACTTGGTATTTTTTTCTCCTTTTCTTCTTTTAAAGATTTCTCAGCAGTTCTCATCAGCTGTTTATATTTAAAGGTTGTCAAACTTATTTAAGTTAGCAAGAACATTCCCCTCTCTGAGGAGGCTGGAAGAAGGCAATGCTCCCACTCATCTTCACTCTGATGCCTTTTAATTGTCCTCAGTTTAAAAATGCTGATTAAAAGAAAGATGAAGAAAATAAAGAAACAAGCAAGAAGTGTAAGTATTTTTCTAAATAAGTGACACAAATTCAGATCTTTCTTGTTTCTTGGCTGGGCTTGATTCTGGTTGGTGGCATTCCTGCATGGTGGGTGAGACTCCTCTATTCTATATCTCTGATGTGGATTGAGACTGCCCAAGTCAATGAAATGGTGCACTCATCCTACATAAATTAACAGGTTTGGGGGCTTTGTTCAGTTTCCTAGGAAAAAAGAGTAGTTCAGGGCATGCAAAATGTTCCATTTTATTTAGGACAACTGGGTGAATGGAGTGGGTTCTTGTTGAGAATCTGTTTAACTGAACTGAATTAAGTTTGGAAATCAGATTCCTTTTAGAACTGAAAAATTGCATCATGTCACACTGAAAGCACATCTGAAAATCACTGTATTGCTGGAGAGCACAGAAAACATCTGCAGGGATAGAGAAAGGCGTCTTGAACTCATGGATTCTCATGTCATTCCTTCAACTTGGATTTTGAAAACAATTTAGTTGCACAGAGTTTGCTTTTTATGACGCAGAAAAGAAACCCACCACCTCATAAATGCCGTAAGTCTAGTGTAAAATTCCTTCTCCTGTGGCAGCTGAAGCAGGACACAATGGGTACTGCTCGACCTCAGATCCCAGACCTGCAGCACAGCAGTGACCACATTTTCACACTCCAAATCACCCAAGCCCTTGGTGGTACTGGACATGAGCCATCTCTGCAACTGCTCCTCTCCAGAGGTGCTGCCCGTGCAGTTACTGTGGAACTTAGGGAGAAACTCTTTTTTCACCACTCCCTCCCCCACCATAATTTGCTTTTTTGACATGAAAGGACTTCTCCCCAAAAATGGCATAAACCTGTTTGAACTGGATGATGTGGGCATTCAGGGAGAGGTAGAAAGCTGGGCTGGTGTAAGCCTGAAAAAATCAAAAGTTTGTTCAGAGTTCTTTTTCTAATTGCATTTTCCTTCCTCCAGACACTTTTGTTAGTGGATGGGAGGGAGACACGTGCATTACAATACAAAAGCAACATCTTTCCTACTGAGAGTGTGAATTACACACACACACACAACTCTGGTCTTATGTACAGAGAGGAGGGGGGAACACAAATCAAACCCAAACACTGGGTTTTTTGCAGGGAGCTGTCTGGGTTGTCAGTTAGGGAAATTAGCCCATCTATCACAGGCCTCTAATTTCCCATCACTTCCCCTGAAATGTGTGGGCTTTTAAAGAAACTTCTTAATTTTTCCCTCATTATTGTTTCTTTTACTTCCTCCAGTTCTTAAGTAGAAAAATCCCAGAGGATTTAAATGTCTAAACAAGAAACTTTGGAGCTCTTCTGTTTCTTGCATGAACTCACACAGAAGTGCCAGGGAACAGACAGTGAGGGATGAGCCCATGTTTGGGGAGGGGAAGGATCAAGGGCCGTGTCCAGCCTGGCATTGATGCTCTCACGGTATTAGGGGTGTTTGGGAATGTGTTACTGGGTGTTTAACACCCTGTGTACGTGTTTGCTCTGTCTGGGGGGTCTGATAGTCCCAACTCCTTCAGACACCTTTGTGTCTCCCGGGGGCTGTGTTTGTGTGGGGCGCTGTGCAGGGCTGTGCGGGTGCTGTCCCCTGCACTCACTCTCCCCAGCCAACCCCCCGAGGGTGCACATCCCTCACCCTCCTTTTGTGTTTGCCCACATGCCTCCATTCCCTTCTTTATTTGGTGTTGTGGCTCCCCTGCAAATCCTTTAAGTTTCTAAATGTATGAAAATGGCAGAGTGGAAAAGAAAGCTGGAACAGCTGGGGATGCCTTGGGGACGGCGCTGCCTGGCCCCAAAGATTGCTGTGCTATCGCCTTGCACTAAATTGTTCCAGTGTTTAGCAAATTGCATTAATTAAAGTGGCACATCTGGCCTCTTTATCAGGGCCTGTGCAGTCCTGGTTTTGATCCTGCAGTGACAGACTCTGACGGTATCAGCACCCCCGGGTAAACACTCGTTACATGAGGGGAAGGCTCCCTTTATTCTGAAAAACCGGGTCCAAAGGAAGCACAGAAACCTCATTGAGAAGCCTCCAATAACCTCTGGAAAGGAAAAAGCAGTCATTAGTAAAGTTCAGTCACCAGGGCTCTGTTGATAGCAGCAGCTACCCTGCTCCTTTCTGGGCTTTCCCCTCTTCCAGACTAAACCAGCTCCCACTCATGTAGTAAGTTTGTGCTCAAAAAGTAACTGAATCAAATGATCAGCCAAAAATGAAGCCCTGCTCGCCTGGGACTCCCCTTCCCTTTCCCCTGCGAGCACCCCACAGCCTGTACTGCAGCCCCCTTCTTGAACAGAGAAGCTCTCAAGCAAATACTTTGCTTAATTTTAGCTGTCTAACTCTGCCAAGGCTCCTAGAGCCAAGGAAGGGAGCTGAAACTCTCCAATAAAGGATTAATGCACTACAAAAGATACAAATTTCAGATCTGAAATGACACAGTTCCTTGGGGGAAAAGAGGCCAACTTTCAGCCTAGGACTTGATCCCTGTGCTCCCAAATCACAGAATACTCGCTCCATTCTTTCATCCCAGGTATTTTTAAGAATACAACACCTTAGTAGCACAGGTAAAGGATACTTTGCCCTTACATCAGGAGCTATTCTTAAAATATTGGGCCATGAATGAGGCAAATTACCTAATGGAACAAATTATCTTAACAGGTAATGATATTAAGGTAGTTTTCCTATAACTAGAACATTTATTGGTTTTTTATTTTAGTGACATTTGTATCCCAGTGCATCAGGGATGACATTAAAGGCCTCATCAGTCAAGCTTTGAGGGAGAGGTAGGGGACAAGAGAGAAATGAAATAGCAGCACTCATCTCAACACACAATGTCAAAACTGACTCTTGTGTTTGCATTTTAGGCTAATAAGGGACTGAAGGAGTGGACAAACTCACATAATACAAACATGTCTGGTGACAATTAGATTAACATTTTTAACTTCCTAGTTAGAGTTGAGTGTATTTAGGGGCCCTTTAGAAGACAGCTTCTGAAAGCCTGCAATTTGTGTGCTAATAGAGTCAGCCCCTCTCTGAGCTCTGCTCTTCTCTGAGCCCCCTCCATCCCGTTCTCCACAATAATAGGGGACAACTGACCCCAAGTGCTATTTGTGATGGCCTGGAAATTGTAGATAATGACATGGTGCCTAAGACGATTGCTCCACCCATCTAATCCCACTCTGCCAAGGCGGTTCTTCCTTTGGGATGGCTGCCTATGTGTGCTCCATGGGGTCTTTTTTGGGGAGGATGCTGCCAGCAGTCAGACTGGGCTGTGTTTGGCCTGACACACTGGGAATCAGAGCCCTGAGCCACGGCAGACACACAGGCTGCTGGAATGGGTGCTTGTTTAGGAGTGCACCACCTTAATAGTGCAAGTGATGCTTTGCACCTCACATCAGAAACTATTTTTAAAATAACTGTAAATTGGGTTGTAGATGGAGCCGGAACACCTCCTGAGCTGCAAACAAAGCTGAGTCACTGCTTGCTTGCTGAGATCCTCCACATGTAGCTGAAATGTCAGCATGGACTTTGCTCCTCCAAAAAACCCTTGGCCTGAGCCCACCTTGTAGGTCTGGATACTAGCCACCACCCCGGCATCCTCCCAGATCTGTGTGACATTTGCTGAGTGGCCCCAAAGTGATGGGTACAGCAAAGGCTGTTCCCTCACTACATTAACCCAGCATTTGGCACTGCCCTTTTGAGAGCTTGATCCCAGCTCAGAGCAGACTCAGCACAGGAGAGGAGGGCGCTCAGCCTGATCCCCATCCCATGAACAGCATCCCGGACCTCACCCCCCAGTGAGTGACTCCTCTCACAAGCAGTTTATTTCCTAAACACCTGGAATGGACGGATGCTCAGCTCCCCGCGTGACGGGTCCTCACTGCCTCCAGCAGAATTAGACGATTTGCACAACCAGGAAAGCCTTCGCTGAATAACTGAGGGGCGAAGGAGG
Organism: Aleadryas rufinucha; assembly: GCA_013397815.1. Classification (NCBI taxonomy): domain Eukaryota; kingdom Metazoa; phylum Chordata; class Aves; order Passeriformes; genus Aleadryas; species Aleadryas rufinucha. The sequence goes on from VZTH01011483.1 coordinate 179,924, forward strand.
AGGGAAGGGTAAACTTACACACAGGAGCCTAAGAAAGCCTCCATTTGTACATTGAGCCGCAGCCAAGCCCCCATCGGAGGCACAGGCAGAGGGATACAGTCGCACAGGGCTGGAGCAGATTTGCAGTTGTATGGGCTAAGTGTTTGCTTCCCTCGCTGTACAATTACTGTTACTGATATCATTACGCTGCTCCACTTGGCACATCCGTTCCCTTGGCAGCTCCGGCTGAGGCGCTGGGCTTTCCAGCCTTTAGAAAGCTGCGCAGCTCTGCTCCTCGAGCACACGCTCTGCAGCTAAACGAGTCATTATCTGGGAGCTTTAATCAGCCGTCATTTGAGCTGAATTTGCCACTATGTTTGTAGCAAACCCTGGAGCCCCTCTGAAGCATCAATGCAGGCTGGCATTTCATGTGGGGAAAGCCTTCAACTGCCTCGTTTGTTGGAACAGAAACTTTCTGTCTCCTACAGCTGCTCTCGCCTTGCAGTGTTTAAATGAATGGGGGCTTGGGAGCTGGTGGAGGAGCCCCAGCAGAGCTGTGTCAGGGAACAGCTCAACATCTGCCCTGGTGTGGAATGTGTTATTTATGTTCCCCTTAGCAAAAAAAAAAAAAAAAAAAAAAAAAAAAAAAAGGTGTTTGCTAACAAAAACAGCCATGGAGTTTGGCTGGGCTGTCTGCAGTCTTTACAAACAAATTCCTTTTTGTGCTTCCATCATCCTGCAGTGCCCTTGGCTGCTGTCACAGCAGGTGCTGGAGGGCAGGTTTTACCTGCAGATAGGCAGCTTTGCCGTGAGGACCCTGGCACACCTCTGTGGTGAGGGCAGAGAGCTCAGACCTTGCAGCTGGTGTGGTCAAACCTCAGGCAGCTGCTGGTCCAGGGAGAGGAGGTGGCTGAGGACGGGTTGGGTGGTCTCCCAAACCTCGTTCATCTATCTATGCAACACAATTCCAAAACAGAAATTGCAGAACTGAATGTTTTTGCAGTCTCGCCAAGCAGGTAAATGCAACATCAAGAACTGTCATTTTGTTCACATAGAATTATAGTAATTTAGGTTGGAAAAGCCCCCTAAGCTCAAGTCCAACCATTAACCCAGCACTGCCACGTTCACCACAAACCCATGTCCCCAAGTGCCACATCTACATGGCTTTTAAATACCTCCAAGCTGTGGTGACTTCACCACTGCCCTGAGCAGCCTGTGTCAATGCTTGACAACCTTTTTAGTGAAGAAATTTTCCTGTTTAGATTTTCAATCTAAACTTCCCTATACGCAACTTGAGGCTATTCCTTCTTGTCCTGTCACTTGGGAGAAAAGACCGAGCCCCTCCGGCCACAGCCGCAGGAAGCTGAGGAGAGCAAAAGGTCTCCATGAGTAGTTCCTTCTGAAAATGCTGGCTTATGTCCCTCATTAAGTCTTAATTTTGTTTTCCTCTCTCTTGTCAGAATGAATTGATTTCCTAGCCAGAACAGCACAGGTAGCTGAGGACCTCCTATCCTGATACTGCCCTCTCCTTGTCCAACACTTACAGAGAGAAAGAAGGGAGGAGCAGCAGAAACCGGGTCCATTTTATCCAGCCTCAAGTCCAAACTATTAATTTCCAAACCAGAGTCTCTTCTACACTGTTGCTCAGTTTCCAAGATATGCTGATGATAGAAGGATTCGCAGCCTGGATCACCAGTCCACATCCATGACTGCAGAGCTCACATCCAGAGAGCTTTATTAGCTGGTAAGATTCTGGTAGAGCAAGGGTCATAAATATAAAGTTATTTCAACTTTTAACCTAGTAATATGTAGCTTCCAGAATTATGAAGGTTTTGTTTGCACACAACAGAATCCATCAGTTCACTTATCACTTGTTCCAATAGCTCATTTTCCTCATCCTTAAACATTTATGCCTTATTTCTCTTTTGAATAGCTCTAATTTTAATTAGAAGTCATTTGATCTTGTTAATAAATTAAACAGTCTTCTTGTCTTTGATGTGGTGCATATTGCACCACATTTCCTCTGCTAAACTAAACTTAAAGGTTTTCAAATCTCTCACAATGAAGTACCTGAGGTTTCCAATGATTTCTGTATCCACTGTCAATACACAGATCAATAGACCACCAATAGAAAGTGCAGCATATGGAGTTACAGCTGGATCTGTAAATGGAGAGAGAGGGATCCAAAAGCAGAAAGACAAAGGGAGCAATAGATAAATCAATAAATTACAACTCTCCAGGCTGCACTGAGTCCTTCACGTTAGTGAACACCTTTTCTTACCTGAAAATTGTGAGCTGGTTCACATAATCCATCACTCCAGTGATGAAGACATTTACCTCCTTAATTTCCCTAGGAAATCACCTCCTCTCACTGATCACACAGGAACCTGCTTCCCTTTTCACTCTCCAGATCCCTGACACCATTATTATTATATTTAACAGTCACTTCCTCCCATATTTCACCAAAAGCGCTCCATATCCAACACATCCAATTCCACATTACCAATTTGCCAACTGACAACTGGCAGAAACAAAAACAACTTTTTTTTTTCTTTTTTTTTCTTTTTCTTCGGTCTTTAGTCACCTCTGGCCCCTGGCCAGCAGTGTCTTCATTTATTGTAATGAATTTGTGTCATTAATATGTTGGATTTGCACAGCAATTGCAAAGTAGTACATTAGTACAAAAGCTATTGCTCTGGATGCCAGCGTTTTATTGCCACAGCTGATTTACAGGCTGATAAGCAACTTTGCAGTGTCCTTGAGGCCGGGAGAAGGACAGGTAGTGTGGCAGTGGTGAGGCGGGCACAGCACTGTGGCTGCCCGGGGACAGGGTGAGATTTCCCAGTCCTCGCACAGCCGCGGGTGGTTTGATGAGTTCATCTTTTCTCTGTAAAATGTCTTTGCCTCGGTGTGAGTGCTCAGCGATCCCAGAGAAACGCCGAGCACAAAGCCTGTGTGAAAATCTCAGGCGCTCGGAAAGGAGATTAAATGCCATTACAATACTGTAGGTTTGGGAGCTTCTGTGTGAGTAGCTCATAATGGAGCCATGTCATCACTTTATTGCAAAGATACGATAAAGACAGGCATTATATGGTGTTAACATTTAACAGCCATAACTTAACTTTCAAAAGACTTTGAAGGCCAAGTCACAGTGAATTGTTTCTTTCTGTGCATTTAATCCTTGGCTCACATGCTAGAGAGCAAGGGTGTTTGCAGAAAAGATAGAGTGCTAAGCAGACAGACTGACAGACCTGTCTGTCTGTCAGCTCCGGAGGGTAATCCCTTGAAATGCCACCTTAACAATAGTATTCAAAAGGAAATCATGAAATGGGAGCAGCACAGACAACATATCTGACTGTCAAAAAGAAACACGAAGCATCCCCCTCCTGGGATTGATCCTGTGCCCAGAGGACTCAGTCATGAGCCCCTGGACATGATACTCTGGGCAGTTTTAGTGAGGCAGAATCAGGCAGGAGGGTGAGAAGCACAAGAGACTTGGGCAAGGGCAGGGCATCAGCTCAGATTCACCTTTGGCACCAGCAAACTCTACCTGTGGACAGGGAGGAGCTGGCCAAGATGTTCCATACCCTGGTGTAACTCTCCAGAGCTCCTCCCAGCACAGAGAGGATCAAGAGTCTGAATTTGAAGAATGAACTGTTAGCCAAACAGTTTCCCAGGAAATATTTTCTCTGTGGTACTCACTGCTACAAGGTACGACCAAAGCACCATGAAACAAATCATATGGTCCTTCAGAGGAGTGACTGGAGCAGCCAGAGTTAAAGAGGGATGATTTCACAACACCTTCAGTGCTGGATGTTCTTGCTTTGGGCCATGAATCAAAGTTTCAGCCATGGGGAGGAAGGAGGAAAATTCCCTGTAGATGGAGCAGGAGAAGGAGGATGTTATTGCTGTAACCACCCAGGCCTGCCTCTCCTCTGCTTCCCTGGAGCAGCTGCTGCAGGGCATGGCTGGGATGAGCTATTGATCCAGGGGAGCCCTGTCCTCTCCCATCTGGCCACCTGGAAGGCAGGAGGGATGATCTCTCCATATTTCACAAACCCTGAGAAAATAGAGTGGGCAGTCCAGGGACCTCCAGACTGTCAGTCCCCATCTTAATTAGGACTGTCAGCTTGCTTTGCATTTTAGGGAATTAATTATGCTGCTGCATAACTGCACTTCTGGTTAACACCAGCGCTCCTGCTGATTCACTGGGGTGTGGGTTTCCCCAGTTCCCTGCCACCTCTGTTTGTTTGTACTTGCAGTCGAGACTCACACAGGAAGGGTCCAGTGAATGCTCAGGAGAATAATCAACAGCGTTATCTGAGTGCCATATCAAATAGATTTGGGTCAGAAATGGACTCAGCTGCTGGAAACCTATTAGCAGCATATCAGATTTCCTGTGTACCAGCAAGTTACGGGGCAAGCACTTTAACACTGCCCACAGCTTGTGGTTAATTACTGTTTATAGAGTTACCGCCTGCAGTTCTGCTTGACAAAGTGCCCAAAAAGACAAAAATGAAATGCTTGCCCATTTTGGATGGATGCCACCTGGTCCCTCTGCCCTTCCTCCCCCACTGGGTGACAAAAAACTTACCAAGATAAAACGGATTTGTTGCAGGGTAGAACTTTGTGCCGAGTGGAAGCAGCCATGCTGAGCGGGACTGTGATCCCACTGTGACCCATAACTCCGCATGGCACTGCCCATGTCTCTGCCTGCACTCCAGGATGGCTGATGCGACGGCCAGTGGCACAGCACACCTGAATCTACCTACTGAGAGAAATTCAGAGTCAATGCAGCAGGAAACAGGTGTTTCTAGCCCTGAATATTTTCCCCTCTTAAGGTCTGTGGTGCATCATCCACGTGGGAATGGTATCTGCAACTGGGAAGCACACATCAGTGTAGGAAATGAGCAGGGCATGAGCTGGTGGACACTGGAGGTGTGAGATGGGCTGTGCAGGGAGCTGGGGGTTCCTCAGCCCATGGCTGGAGGGGGAAGATGAGCAGTGCATGAAGTTCAATAGCTGTTTGCTGATTGCTCTAATGACGAAATCTGTGGGGCACATCAAATAACTTGCTCCAGGGCTGGGTTCAGAGCAGAAGAAAAGGAAAAAGCAACAGGGAAGAAGGAAAGAGGTAGGAAAAGCAGGAGGAAGAAAGAGGCTGGTCGCAGGTATCTGTTGTCTCTCTGTGTTTATATGAATTCTCATTTCTCCTGGGACATTGCAGGGTGGCCATGAGAGTGGGAGGCGTGATTTTAGTGCAAGTGATCAGACTAATTTCTGTGTATCCATCCCCTCAGACTCTGCTCAGATCTGCAGTGGCAGACTCCCAGGATCCCAGTCATGACAGGGAAAATCTAAAAGGCTCCAGCAGAGTAATGTGCAAGGAAAAGCTGGAAATGGGTGTAAAGGGGGCAGCCAGCCTCAGCACTTTCCCCCAGCCCACCACTGCAGTCCCATCTAATGGGACAGGTAATGGGTTGAGGGCCATGACCTGGGCTGGGTATCCACTGATGACCTCTCCCAGGGTTTGTGACCTGAAGGCTGAGAGTGACTAATGCAGAGATTTATGTCTTGTTAATAACAGAATTGAGCAATTAGTGTAATGAATTCCATGCTCTGCATTAATGAGGGTTGAGGCAGCTAGGGCTGAGCCTTCCCTTCTCCCAGGATGGGCAAAAGGGGTGAAATCTAGACAAATTTGTTGTTCCTTCCAGAAAATGGGGCCATACCCAGGCCAGGTGCTCAGTGGCCACCTGAGTTTTGGGTTTGTTATACCCCATAAATTCCTGATTTCTTTTCTTTAAACATCAAGGTGAAGCATGAAGGGTATGGAGTTATGCCTATGGCTTCCCTGGTAGACATTAGTTGTGTGGAGACCTCAGAGCACCTTCCAGTATTTGAAGGGACTCACAGGGAAGTTGGAAAGGGACTGTAGTGACAGGACAAGGAGTGATGGGTTCACACTGAGAGAGGGGCAATTTAGGTTAGATATACAGAAGAAATTCTTCCCTGTGAGGGTGGGCAGGCCCTGGCACAGGGTGCCCAGAGAAGCTGTGGCTGCCCCTGGATCCCTGGCAGTGTCCAAGGCCAGGCTGGACAGGGCTTGGAGCAGCCTGGGACAGTGGAAGATGTCCCTGCCCATGGCAGGGGTGGCACTGGATGGGCTTTAAGGCCCTTTCCAACCCAAACCAGTCTGGGATTCTCTGAGTCTGTGCTATTGAGAAAGGTCTTTGCATGAAAAAACGTGCAGGAGAAAGATGCTGAAGTGACTCAAAGTTTTCCTAATCACCACCTCTGTAACCAGTTTTAAATTCTGGCATTGTGACTCAGACATAGCTAAAATTAGACCATGGCTCTGCAAGTCACTTGATTTTTGCTTCAGGAGGATTCTATGACTTAGGCAAAGCTCTCATGCTACAGCACAAAGATGCATCTCCAACAGCTCTCCAGTACCAGCTGTGCAGCCCCATCTCTTGCTGGAATGTGGCCTTACTATGATAATATCCCCTTCCTAAGGATGCCAGCTCCATTCTGTGTTGCCCAGGAGGACCCTGGACTTGGGGAGTGGAATTTAAAATGCAAGAACATGTGCACGTTTGAAAAAATCAAATTAAAAAATTATCTATTTCTTAATAAAGAGGGTCTATTTTAGATTGTTGGGGTAAGTCACAATTAACTAGCAGAATCGGCTAAACAGCTAGGCACTGCTAAGATTCTGTCATCAACTATTTAAAAACATATTCCAGAAGAAAAATGGCTGTGCTTTAACTTTCTGGGGAAAAGAAATTTTGAGGAAGCAGCCGAGATGCTCCTGGGAGCTTTGTCAGCATCTGCCCTGTCCTTTGGGGTTGTCACCCACCTGAACAGAACACTTTGGCACTTTACCTCTGTCCAATCTGCTGTCCAGGAGGGAAACTGGAGGAAAAACGTGCTGTGAGCTTTGTGTCCAAAGCTCTGCAATGGAGCAGCAAAGAGCCCCAGGTGTGATTTTTTTTGCTGCAGGGTTTTCCCCAACAGCAGCAGGAGGTGGAGGATGAGCATGCACAGGGTGACAGGCAGCTGCCAGCCTGTCTGTCACGGGGAATGAAGATCTCACCCAGCCTGCAGAAGCCTCCCTGTCACACATCCTTGGTGAACTCGTGCCAGGGCATTCGGCTGAGGTTCTTCTGTGGCCATTACAGATGAAGAAGTCAAAGCCCAGAGGAGGCCTTGGGAAGGGGAGTGAGCTCTGAAACCTGCATAGCCCTCACTGCTGAAACAGGAAACATCCCATCAGCATTTCAGTATTTATTTCTCTTTAACCTCCCAGCCCTGCTCACCTCCCTGCGCGGGAGGGGCAATTAAGCCGGGTTCCCATGGGAGCAGGGGGAGAGGGGAAGGAGAGGGGCACTGGAAGCAGAAAGCTTCCCCTCCCTGTGTCATTAGTATAAATTGTGTTTGTGCAAGTTATATTTTACGGCAGGCGTGTCAATTAGTGTGTGAAATTTAATAACCCAATTGAGCTTCCCTCGCTCAAAGCTAAATTGAAATCTGTTGCCTGTTTGGGAGAGGAAAGGGGCTGTCATGGCTGGGAGGCTGAGCTGGTGGGCCGGGCAAGGGCGTTTTTCTTGTAGGTTAAAAAAAAGGGAATGATTTTGTCATACTTTGCCAGGAGAGAAATACCAGCTTTGCTTGGAGAGGGCAGCTGATTTGATTTTTTTAATTTCTTTTTTAAAGGTGATGACTTTTTGGTAAGAAAATGCTTGGAAGGGAGAAAGGGAATAATATTTATTTGATTACATTTTGTTCTGCTTCTAGTGGAGGGATTTTACCTCTAATGACTGCCACACTGAGGGTAGCTTTGGAGCAATCCCGGCTCCCAGCACCTGGGTCCTTGCCATGAGGAGAAGGAGAATAAATCCACCTCACCAGTACCCCGTCCCATGGCAAAGCCAGGGGTGTGATGAGTGTCTGCCCAAATCCCACCAGAGCACAAGCACCAAATCTGAAACTCGCAGAGTTTAGGGCAGTAGGACCAATACTGAGAGCACAAAGTGATCAGACTCTGCCTTTAAAAGAGGCTATAAAAACTCCTAAACAGGGAACTCGAGCAAGTGTGTGACTTATTGGCTGGTTTAACTTGCTTCAGGCTTAGGATGGATTGCAGTAACAACTAGCTTTAGGATGGATGGTGGTATCAGTTGGCCCCACCCTGAACATGCTCTTTGTTTCCACCATTGTGATAAAAACATACTCAATAAAACCATGAAAATCAATGCTTTCACCTAAAGGCAAGACTCCAGGAGCTGGAGACTGGAGGAAAACAGCAGCATTACTACACTTGCATGAGCTCATCTCAGACTTTTATCCTCATTTTTGTAATATTGGGTGTTTTTTTCAAAAACTCCCTGTCCAGAACCACAGTGCTAATCCCTCTCATCGTCAAGGGATGGCCCAAGAATCACAGCTTCATTCTGAGGAGCTCCCTACTCTCCCCTCTTCCCTCACCTCCACCTTACTCCTGCCCAACAGTAATGTGGGAGTTGCTGCACTTCCCCTGTCCATATCCCAAAGGACAACATCTGCCAGTGAAATGATCCCTTTCTGAGACTTTTTCCCCCTTCACTGGCAGACACTCTCCAACCGCTGCACTTCCAGCCTCTCCTGGGTTGCTGGTCTCAAAGCTCTCCAAAGAGACCCATTATCCAGGAGAGAGATGTCCAGGAGTGCTTGGCTTTCCTGGAGGAAAGAAACACCAAGGTTCATTCCACCAAGGATCTTTCCACCAAGCCCTGCTGTAAAAAGGCAGAAAGCTGGAATCAGCTGGAATGTTTATAAAATTGCTTTCATGGACACTACACATGTGGTGATATGTTTGTAAATCAGGTCATGCCATTCCCTGAAATGTATGGGCAATGTTCAGGATATTTAATGAAATAAAGATGTAATTCGCTTCAGCTTTTTAATGCTTTGGGAAACAGCATTACCCGGGTTTGAAGGGGACTCTTAAATAAGATTGAGTTACTGCACTGAGTAACCCACTGCAAAGATACCATCTGAGGAGGGAACCTGACCCTGCCAGGATTTCCTCTGTAGTGTGTTTGCATTGTATCAGCATCTAATCTGGAGCACATATCTGCATTTCCCTGTGTCCCCAGAAAAGCAAGCTGAGTATTCATTGAATGCTAAAAGAGGATAAATTTGCTCCAGGAAGGAAATTTTAAGGCTACAATCTGCAAGGTCGCATGCGTGTTTTTAAAGCATTGGAAATATTAGAGGTCTCTCATGTCTTCCAAAAACCTTAAGAAGAAGGACAAAACACTGCACAGCAAAGGCCTTTAGGAAAGATTGCAATGGGAAAAGAGATTAAACATAAGATTTGGAATGTCAATGACCTGTACACATTTTTCAGTGAACAGCAAAATACCATGAAAGGCTTCAGCAGCCTCCATGCAGTCAGCAACCAGCAGATCCCAAGACACCAAATCCACCGGGATCTTTTAAATGCCCAGCTACTTACTCCAGTTCCTTATCTTTTGACCAACAAGGCTCGATTTCCAGAGGAAGGGGACTAAATATTCCAACAGGATACTGTGGAGGCTGGTGAGAATTTAATGGGAGATTCAGAAGAGATCCCACAGCCTGAGGTCACGTCCCCAGCTGGGTGCTGGCTATAAACTACACAAATTTGTTTTAAGACACCCAAAATCAGCAAAAATGTTATGCAGCACAGCAATTAGATACAATAACTCATTTCATTGTCCACTTCCCAAACCTTCCACCCTTTCACAAATAATGCCTAAAATTAAAGAGCTGAAAAACATCATTTTGAAACATAATGAAAGACAGTTTGTGTTTCGGAGGGACAGTGAGGGCAGACCTTTAAGCCTTTCACTGGACAGCCCTAAGTTTGACCCCGTTCCAAGATACTCTGAGATACTCACCATTACCTGGTGATCCAAACAGGCACAAGGACCCAGAGGACCTGGAGACCTCCTAGCCAAGCAGGACTCATTTCCATTTAGGAGTCACAATTTTTTAGAGAACCTTCAGGCTCCGGGTTGCAGAAATACAGTCTAGCACTGTGGGACCAGAGTGGTCTACTATGCAGAGAAATATGTTGTCAAGAAAAATGCTTTTGAAAGAAATGTTCATTTCTTTTTCAAGAGAGAAGGAAACCTGAAATTTTTTCAGACAAAAATAAAAGCATCATAATTTTGTAGCATTTGAAAAGAACTCCCAGGAGTCAAGGAAAACGACAATAAAAATGAGAAATATTGACAGTGGAAAGAAGTGGGGAAGGCTGCACGAGACCCTCAGGGCCTGGGTCCAAGGGAGGGAGAGGCTGGTGCACAACCTTGGGAGAGGCTGCAGTTACTTGTCAGAAAATGAGGGCACTTGTGATTTTTTAGGGTGTTTCATTGAGAGTTCTCCAGTTTGGAGAAGCACTGAACTTCCCTTGAACTCCTGGCCTGAGGTGAAAGCAGCTCTCCTGCACATGCAAAGCACAGGTGAAGCACAGGTCCTTCCCAAGAAGCCCCCTCTCCTTCTCCCCTTCTCTCTCCATGCACTGAATATCTGTGTTCTCACACTGCCTGACATGCCGTTTATGGCAGAAATAACCTGCCTTGGCACTGACACCTGAAATTCACTTAAGGTTCATCGTATTACTAATGACCAGATCAATGAAACTGAAGCCGCAAGAAGAGCTCTTCCTATTCATCCTCCTCCCACCCCTCCCTTCCCCAGCCACACTTTCCATACTCCATCTCTTTCCAAGGGTATTTCCCTCAGCCCTGGAAGGAGACTCGCCCGCTGCTGGGACAGCTCATTTCATCCCCGACAGCCCCTGACATATTTCTCCCAAGCCTTGAAGGCTGAGTGATAAAGTTCGGGAGCGGAATCACCCACAGCCTCCCTCTAATCGACCATGGCCTTGCTGAACTCTCCCACTACAAGGAGGTGATCGCGCTGCCAGACAAGGCTGATTCACATCGTTTTCCCATCGGCAAATGAAATCTATCACCCCTACGACAGACCTGTTATTGCCGCAAGCCACTTCAACCTACCCAGTTAAAAACCCCTTGTAAAAGCTAAAAAGGGACGTGGACATATTTTATGGCAAATTAACTTTTAACATATTCTTTCCCTCCTTGTATTAAGATCACATGCACAGCTGACACTTCCAATAATGTCTGTCTGTGCTCCTCACCAGCTGCAAGGACAGTACTGGATGAGGGCTGGCAGCTCCCCCATGGCAGTGGAAGGGATTCAAAGTAATATGAAGAGATTAATTGCCTTCTCTTTTTGCTCATCTGCCTTGACTGACTCCAGAGGAAGCCCAGGAAAGCTCAAATTCGTTCCATGAGGTGAACCCTACCCTAAGGACAAGTCTCTGCCCACAGAAGGCAAAGGCACCCAAACTCACACTGATTTTCTCTCTGGTCTGTTGATCACAGAATCACAGAATGGTTTGGGTTGGAGGGATCTTAAAGTTCCAGCCCCCTGCCATGGGCAGTGACATCTTCCACTATCCCAGGCTGCTCCAAGCCCCCTCCAGCCTGGCCCTGGACACTTCCAGGGATCCAGGGGCAGCCACAGCTTCTCTGGGCACCCTGTGCCAGGGCCTCCCCACCCTCACAGTGAGTCAATACTGAAATCCTTTAGCTCCTGCTAGACCCCTAACACAAGTCACTGAAGACACTCATCAGTTCAAACAAACTTTGGATCAGGCCTATAGGGCACCTTGGAAATAAATCCAGCCATACCCAGTTCAGGCTCTCAGTCAGAGATGAAGGATTCACCGTGACCTCCAGCTTGCAGCAAGTTCTCATCTGCTGCCATCCAACAGATCTTGAAGTCCCATCCTCTAATTCTGGTTTTATTTCTATTCTGGAAATGTTGTCTGGTCCTGCAGACATTTGGTCACTGATGGTTGAGAGGACATGGGGTTGGTTTAAAGCACATGGAGCATTTCAGTGGCTCCACGGACCTCAGCACTGAGTCCCAACCAGGACTCCTTTGAAGGCAGACAAGGCTCCTCTTCAGCAAAGCATTTCAGTTGTTTTTTCCTGAAGGAAATGTCTCACAAACACAAGGCAATGGGAAAATGTATCTGTCATCCAGGGCCATGCATATTTTTATGAAATTTTTTCAACTCTGCTTTTTTTTTAAAAAGACACCCATTTCTTGTAGACCTGTACCTTAACAAAACCAAAATTTGTGGCATCAAAGTGCAGCCAAGCCATTCTGGAAAAAATACCTTCACTACAGAACATGAACATCCCATTACAGAGGCTGTGTGTGTGTGCACTGATTGATCCCCAGACTGGCATTTCAATTTGTTTCCCACTGGAGGACTCATTCATTATGGAGAAATAAGATCATTAAACACATGATAAAGCACGGGCATCAATAGATGAGGCTGCTGGTTACTTTACTGTACCTATCTAAACAATAACTGGTAAATAAATCTATTTATGATCACACAGGACCTTTTAAGAGGAATAAGGAAGCAGTAATTATTAAGCAGATATATAAAAAAAAGAATTCCTTGCCAGTGTTACCACCCTGTGCACACACACAAATTTTGCTCTTGCAGCTGTGACTGCAGGGTAGAGGTGGGTCAGATGCTCAGATTGCAAACAAGCTGCCTCCAAACCTGCCCAGAGCCCCTGTGGCCTCTGCCAGGTGTGTGCAGGTATGTGTGTGCACATGGAAGCAAGGTCTTATCTCCAGCAGCAGGGAAAGACCATGCAAGATGATTTTTTCTCTACTCTTTTTTCCTTTTAACTGATTTTCCACACAACCAGCCTCTGGGATGAAGCAGGATGACCACGCTCTATAAAGGTTTCCTTTCTTTAATATATGTATTTTTGCCCCACCTGCAGTGGATGAAGAAAAAGCAACAAAATGCCTGAGCATGTCCATAGTAGTGAAAGGATCCCTAAATCGTGTCCTTCTCACCTGGTCAGTGTCACTTGGGCCTCTCCTCACCTTCTCCAGCCAATTTCTCTTCACTGTGATGTCTTGCAGGATCTCCTTCCCAGCCTTTGGCCTCCCAGTCCCCCTGGTTTTTATTCCTCCCCTTTCTCACTTTCAAGTGGTGCTGGAGGCCACTTATGCTGGATTTGACTCACCCTCGTGCCCCCATCTTGTACCTGTGTACAAACATCTGCCTTGCCTGGTTTTACCCTTCACCCACACTCACCCAAAGATTTAACAACTTGGAATAAACCAGTAGCTGTGGTTGGATTGGGTGCTGGGTGAGGACGGATGAGGGTGGAGCAGCTGGGTGGGAGCAGAGCAGTGTCCTCAGCCCCTGCTGGTATGGATTGCCTGCTTCCCCATCTGTTCTGGTGAGTAAAGGCTTGGCACCAAGGAAACATATCCCACATCTGGTATAAAGTTACTGCTCCCATTCATTCGTTTGCATTTCTTCAAAGTTTGAGAAAATTAAACAAAAGCCTGAACACAGCCCCAGATTCTGGAGATAAAGACCTTCCTGAGATTTTCATTAAAGTCATGGATTTCAGATGAAACCTCTACCACTGAAATAGCTAAAAAGTTATTTTCCACATGGGACCACACTTCCTTTTACTGATCAGATCTAATTTTACCTTGCTGGACAATCCAGTTATTAGTACTCATCATTGCGTGACAATGGAGAACTTGGGAAAACCCTTCGTACTTGGGGTGCTGGACAGTGCAGCGTCTGCTTCAGCAGGGACAGAGGAGAGGCAGTGATGGCAGAGACAGGCAAGACAATGAGAAAGGAAGAGGAAGTGAAAGAGGAAGAAATTAACATTTCAAAAACCAAGAGATACAAATAAAGGCTCTGAGATGGGACATAAGAAAGACCAGTGACCAAAACTTTCTTTGAAACTGTTTTACAAATCAAACAAGTCTGGTCCTTTCTGTACCCGTTTCCAAGAGCATTGAACAATTCCACAGCTGATGGAATAATCCCATAAAAAAGTATGGTCAGAATTTTTGGTCTTTTCTTTTAAATAAAAAAGAGTGTTCAAAAAAAACCCCCAAAATCCCAGCCAACAAATACCCAAACAAAGTAAGCAACTCAATTCCCCTTTGGCCATGTTCTTAGACCTCCAAGAAACCAATGTCAAACTAAATAGATGTGACACAACTCAGCCGATTATCCTGAGCTCTAATTGAACTATAAACCATGACTTTACAGCTGTTTGTTCCAAATCCCACAGATTCCCTGCCTGGCAGAGGGTGATTTACTGGTGCAGCAGGACACAGTGAGCTCATGGGGGTGTGGGTGGGCAGGGTGAGCTCCAGACCCTCCAGGGACTGTTCCAGGCTGTGGTGGCCAAGTGGCATCTCAGATGTGCAGGCTGCTGGTGCCTGAGGACAAATTGCAGAGCCACAACCAAGTGCCCTCAGGTGCTGAATTAAGGGAAACAGAGGGGGGAACTCGTGACACACGAATGGCCACGTTTGTCTCCATCCTCAGATAAATCAGTTCTCTGCTTTTCCTCACTGCAGGCAGAGGCAGTTTGTGCAGCAGCTGCCTGAAAGGAAATTTACTGGACAATTAAAAGTGCTGACTTTCAAGCAGTGCTCTCGAGGTGGAGTTGAAAATTATTGGGTGTGAAATGCAAATAGATTTAACAGTTTTACTGCTATTTATATGACGTTCACCCATTCCCAGCTATTTTTCTTCCCTTTTTTTTTTGCTCTGATTTTAAACGGTCCCAACTCTCAAAGGTTTTAACAATCTCAGACACAGACAGTGTAACCTGGAGCACCCTGCAAGGCTCAACAAACCCAGAGCAGTGGTGTGTGCTGTGAGGGAGAGTGGGGGAGAGTAAAGTCTATCCCGCTCCCTAACAAAATATTAATTTAAAATTAAGCTGGTAATTACATCCAGCTTTGGGTCTGCCCCACAATCCTCTGAGGCGGTTCTTATTCAATCAGCTTTTGGCCAGTACCCAACAAACCTCCTACTTCAATAATCACAAATTGACCAAACTAGCTGATCTCCAGTTCTAGGAAAACCTTCCCTGAGGAGGGATGTGGGAAACCCACAGCGTGGCAGTGGGTCAGGTTCCAGAGAAATTTTGTTCCCATGGGCATTCCCATGGAGCGCCCATTTTCCCTGATGTTCCCCTGAGGTTCAGTGTGATCTATCAGGGCTAGGATGGAGTTTTCATGAGGTTTAATTCCCTGCCTGATACATTAAAATTAATGACCAAAACAGACCATGGTTTAATTAAAGATCAACTGTTAAGATCACTAAAGAAAGATAGTCTCAGGTTGGCCAGGCAGGGCCCTGGAAGAAATGTAAAGGAATGGAAAACAGTGGGAGAAGCAAAGTGAAGCAACCCCTCCAGAGCCTCCAGCACTGAGAATCAGGAGTTTCATGACTTCTGGCTCATGTGACTTCTTAATCAAGGGCAAGTATCTATTATTCCCGTCTAACTCCTCCTGGGTCTCACTTAATAAAAGGTGCCACTGAAATGTTTTCTACAGAGGGGGATTTTCTGTGCTACTTGTAATGGACCTCTTATATCCATAATATCTGGTGCTGCAAGATTTACCACTGCTGGGGAGAGATATTTGCTTCTCAGACATTTCAGGTCATTGTGTGAGGTCTGTTGTACCAAAACAACTCTATCTCCACCTCATTTGGAGCCAAATGTACACATTTGTTGTTTATACTACTGTTTCTGTGCTTGTGACCTTCATTATCTTCTGCAAAGGGAACCAACAACCTCCCCTACCAGACTCTTCATCCCTGTCTCATCTGGGAAATAATATTTGTTACTGCTTAAAAATTCCCACAGCTGAATTTCACTCTCATGTTTGTGGGTGCAGTGTGTGTCCTCAGCATGTTCAGGTAGGCACCAATATCCACCATCCAACTGTCCATCTGTCATGTCACCACTGTGGCCTCAGTTCTGCACAGTGAGCTCTAACAAATAGATTTACCTACATCAGAGTCTGTACAAAACTCACCCATTTGCTTCCCTCTTCATGGAGAACTGTACTCATTTTTCTGGGTTTCTTTGCCATCTCTCTTTGATGTAGCCCTGCTGAGAAAGTCTTGGCAGACAAGTGTTTAAGTAGAATCATAAATGTGATTTTTCTTGATTTAGTCTCACCAAAGGTCTCCCATACCACCATACCTCTTCTGCCCTAAATGTCCCCCAGGACATGAAATACTTTCACAGATATTACAACATACCTGAACCAAAAGCAAGGTGCAAGAAACACACTGTGTCTTTTTCTCTTTGCAATTATGTTGAGGTGCCTCTCTCCTCCTCCTCCCACCCTTCCCCCAGTGATCTGAACCAAAAATCTGTGTTTACAGCTGCAATTTCAAAGATCTTTTCAGGTGTTTCCTCTATTTCTCCTACAGAAATTAAATCTGATGTGGGCAAAGCAGAGCAGTGTCTTGAATGTAAATGCCTTTCCCTCCACCTCCCATTACAGAGCTAATACTCCTGTAACTCACCCATCAAGAAATCCCCCCCAAGATCCTTCCCTGCAATCCAATAAATAATAATAATAACCATTCTATCAACTCATATTTCTGCAAGCTGACGCTGATTTATTTTTTTGGCTCTTGCCTTTGAAATAACTGAAAATATTCAAAGGGGTGATGAAAAAAATCTCACTTTTAATTTTGAACTGAAGTTTGCCAACCTGGAGAGCCTTTAATTATGATTTTCTGATGAACATAGACTCACTGGGTCTCCCCTTGGCAGCTACATTTTGATTAAATCTCTTTATATCTGTATATCATATATGCAAATGTAATTATAATCGCTTGGGGGGCGAACAGTACAAATTTGGGGACTCACTCATATGCCTTTGACTTAAAAGAAATTGTGCTTCTGTTACAAATACACAGGACAGGTCAGTGAAAACTGTGCCCATGCCAAGGGGATTTTGCTCCTGGTGCAGGGCAGAGAAGGGCTGCTCACAAGCACTTTTATCATAATGTTATCTGGGATTCCCCAGCTGGAAATGTCTGTGCTTGCACCGTGCAGCTCGCAGGCAATGAGTCCGACTGCTCCAAGCAGCAGCACAACCTCTGCTCCACCTCCATACAGATGGGGTGTGCATCCAGCTCTGGGGCTCAGCACAGGAGGGACGTGGAGATGTTGGAGCAAGCCCAGAGGAGGCACCAAGATGATCAGAGGGATGGAGCAGCTCAGCTGTGAGGAAAGCCTGGGAGAATTTTAGGATTGTTTGGCCTGGAAAAGAGAAGCTTTGGGGTGACCTCACTGAGGCATTTCAGTACCGAAAGAAGCCTGCAAGAAACATGGGGAGAGATTCTTTACAAGGGCCTGGAGTGACAGGAAAAGGGGGAAAGAATTCACACTGACAGAGAGTAGGTTTAGATGGGATATTGGGAAGAAATTTTTCCCTGTGAGGGTGGGGAGGCCCTGGCACAGGGTGCCCAGAGAAGCTGTGGCTGCCCCATCCCTGGAACTGTCCAAGACCAGCTTGGACGGGGCTTGGAGCAACCTGGGATAGTGGGAGGTGCCCCTGCTCATGGCAGGGGGTGGAATGAAATGGGTTTTAAGGTTCCATCCAACCCCAGCCATTCTGGGATTCTCTGGGTGTTCATGCTCTCTGGCTCTTTTGCTCAGGAGCTGTCAACCTCAAAAGCCAATGCTCTGAAGGTCTGATGTTCCCAGACAGAGAGAAAAGGCCTGTTCAGGAAACATATCTGAAGGCAGTGGCCTCTCCATCAAGAAATAAGGATTAAATTAAGTGCTTCCTGCATGCAGTGGAATACTTGCTCATACTCTCTCCTGCCATATATCATGTGCTGTTGGGTGCAGTTCCCGAAACTCAGGGTTCCCTGGGGCTGGTGCAAACCCTGCATTCCCAGTCCAGCTTCAGAGATCCCTGAGCAGGATGGCCACAGCTCTGTGCAGACCCAGGAGCGCTGTGCCTGCCCCTCCTACTCCATAGGAAAGCCTGTACATCTGTCATCGAGTGCCAGACAGGATACAATGGACAGTCAGGGGGTCAGTCCAGCTGAGCTGGGATTTGGTGAAAATAAAGTCAACACAGACTAAGAGAGCAGTGGTGAGAGCAATGCTCTGGTTCTCAAGTGCTCTCTTAGCTGCTACTTGTGCAGGGACAGTGGGGGGTCTTTGCTGTAATGTGGAAATGTGATAACCCCAAATCTAATGTGGTATGTCCCAAACAGGGCTGCAGTTCCCAAATCCCTAAATAAATGTAGGGAAACCTGAAGAATGGTTGAAATTACAGGATGGGTGTCATAAATAAATGCCAAGGGTTTCTCCTGTACACCATGGTACCTCTGGATTCATTCCATGGACTCTTGTGGTAGAACAAAGCCAGTGCCAATGAAAAGAGAGTTGGGCTCTTCATAAATACACATAAACATATGTATATAAATATGTCAATAACTGTATATTATTATTTTGCTGTGAAACAGTGGTCTTTAATTCCTTGCCTATGCTCCCTAGCTTCCCATCCAGCATGCCCAGATTGTAACAGATCCCATATTGGGTTCTTGGTGGAAATAAAAAAAATAAAGGTCTTCTTTTCCTGTTTTACTTTTCCCAGAAAGAAACATTCGAAAATAACATCATGTTTGGATTGTATGCAATTTTGTATTAACAAGAACAAATTAATACAAACTTCAGGTCATGGTCCAAATAGGGTAGAAAGTAAAAGAAAGGAAAGACAGAGCAGAGCTAAAGGGTTGCCTGGGGCATGGGATTTCACAGCTGCTGAAATTCCAAAGTAGGAATCTGTATCGTAGGGTGGGGGCAGACACTGGATGGGCTTGTAGGGGATTTCTAGATGGGATTTCATGGCAAGTGGAGGATATGGCTGCACCAACAGACAAGAAGTATTTTAACCAAGAAAATGCAAAAAGAGTTTTTGAGAAAAAATTGAGGACACAGAGTGAGGAAAGAAAGGAAATAATGTCTAAAGTTGTGTTTGACTTTTTTGGATCAGCATAGGAAGAAGTTCAGGCACCACCTGCTCTCCTACCTGAGGTATGAGCCAGCTGTGTTTCAGTAGAGACAAGCCATGGAAGATCAGGTACCTTGGACCTATTTGTTTAGGAAGTTTAGATCCTGGAATCCCAGAATGTTTGAGGTTGGAAGGGACCTTAAAGTTTATCCCATTCCACCCCCTGCCACGGGCAGGGACACCTTCCACTATCCCAGGTTGCTCCAAGCCACATCCAAGCTGGCCTGGGACGCTTCCAGGGATGGGGCAGCCACAGCTTCTCTGGGCACCCTGTGCCAGGGCCTCACCACTCATCCAGGGAAGATCAAGTGAGATCAAATTCAAGCAAGAGCAACACAAAGAAAAGGACTTAAATAAGGTCAGCTGACTTTCTTATCAAATGTGGTCATTGGACAAAAAAAAAGCCTAGCCACCACATCTGGAATGAAACAGCTGGCAGGAGTGGGAGGAGGAACAGGAGGGGTAAAACCTCTCCCATAAGGGGTTTTTTATTTATTTTTTCCATTTTATTTCAACAGACGGAATTTTCAAAGATTTTGTTTCAAATGTCACGTTGATTCATTTCATTTTGACTTTTATATTAAAACACTAATTGTATTACATATAAATGTTGACATTCTATTAATATATTAATACATTAATATTGTGGGATAATTTAACAGTCAATGCAAAATGAATGGAAATAGAACACATACCAGATGTCTGAGTCCAAAAGAAACTGAAACTTCTTGTGGCCTCAGACGTTTTCACAGTTTGTTTCTGCCTCTTATTTCACCTGTTCCTCCCACACTGGATCAGCTTAAACTACCTCAGAGAGAGCTGCAAGGAGTAAAAATCTTGCAGGTTGTACTGGTTCCCATACGTCCTCCCATATCATGATTTGTGACAGACCTTGGCTGTAGTGAAGTACCCACTAACACATTTTTAATGGAAATCTAGAGCTGGTTTGAAAGAGGGTCCCTTCCAGCACATGGAAAATATGTTCACATTTTTCCTTAATTTTTAAACAGAACTAAAAAGAAAAAATCTTTTTGCCTCTTGGTTTTTCAAAAGCAAAACCCTTTTTTTCATTTGGATCCTTGAAATCTGTTGCCAAAACCCCAAGACATTTGGATTTTTGTTCAGAAAATAATACAATTGAGTTTTGAGGTATTCTTTTGGCACAAAAGCAACATTTTGAAGTGAGCAGATGCTTTCTCTTGAAAAATGTCATCTTGTCAAAAGCACAATTTCCCTTCTGAAAGGACCTTCATGCCAGGAAATATTCCATCAGCTCTGTTAGCATCCCTCATCCCTCTCTGGGAGAGCGACACGGTGACTGCTTCTTAACAAGATGAGCTTTCCAAGAATAATTATTGAGGAATCAGGAATTTCTGAAAATATCAGAGCTTGGTACACAGGATGACAAAAGGAGCCAGCCTCATATTCCAAACCATGGGATCCACCTCTGATATGGCTCACTCTTAATAAAGTGATTCCACACTCCAATGCAGTTCCTCTGTTGTATAAATATATATTTCATTGGCGGGACATTGTGGTTGCTTTAAGAAGCTGGAAGACATCAGAGCATAGCATTCCAAGCTTGGCATTGAGCAAGAAGCCACTAGAATTAAATCAAAGTGCTTCTTTCTGGCAGGCAAAGCAAGTGTAATGAAAATTCCAGCCTTGATCTTCTGCCAGGGGTAGGCAGAAAATTGAGTGCATGCCTACCACTCCCAAAGCCCAGTCCCTCTGTCTTGCCCCGATGCCAACTACCAGAAGTACAAAAGATGAAGACAGCCTGCCAGACACAGCGAACCAAAGTGCTCCCTTCATTAAGAGGAGTTTATTACTCTCTTCCAGCTCTACCCATGAGCAAATCCATCCTGCTCCATCATGTTGGGACTAATGAAGGGAAGTTGACTGCTCATGGTGAGCTTGGCATTCCAGGAAAGCTTTGGAGATGTCTCCTCTAGCCAGGACCTGACTGGATTACTGCCCCAAAAGATGCACATTCTTTCCAACGGCAAGGTACAAGGTCTCCACAGTTCTAAAGTCAAAACCCAGTGCTGCTGGATGGAGAACCAAGAAGAATCATCACCAGGAGGAGACCGAGTTTGGAGAGGAGGCAGGCTCACAAGGCTGCCTTATTTTCTCTCAGTCACAAAGGTCTGAGTAAAATCAGTTATCAAGAGGAAGTGAAGCTGCCTTTCTCTAAAGAACGGTTTCAATGTGGCATTTCCAGCTAAGCTGGAGCTGTGGGGCTGTGTCAGACTGTGTGCTGTGCCCATCCAGGCAGCTCCCACTGTGAGAGAGGCAGGGCCCAGCTACTTGGACAATATGGAGCCTCAAATGTCGCCCAACCCCCAAGACGGAGGTATCACACAGTCACAAACTGAAAGTGGGAAATTTGTGTCAGAGAGCAATATTCAGATCAGCTGCCTTTTGACATTGGCACACTGAGAATTCCCATCCCACTGGTGAGTCTCCTCCATTCTGTTATCTTCCATCAACATGAAAACCCACACACCTTCATAACAGTGCTTGTCTCACCACCCTCTCCTGCCCCAGTCATCTGAGCCTGACCCAGGCCAGCTGATGGGACAGGGGCGAAAAATCTTTAGTTAGATGGAAAAATCACACTTTGCCCTCATATGCTTTGTGCCTCCCGAGTAACTCCTCTGAGGCTACAGAATTGCTCCAAATGAACAGAAATGAGGCTAAAAAGCCAGCCTTTCCTGCTTGCTTACCCCAAAGTAACTGCAGATAAAAGCTTGGGAATATTGCTACAGAGCTGGATTTGGTGGGGGAGAGGAGAGGGTTTTGAAATGGGTCAGCCCTATTTTCTTAGGGACTGTGGTGAGAACAAGGTTAGATCAGCACTGAGTGCTTTTGAAGGTGCCATCCGGCACTGAACAAGAAAGTCAGGCTTTGAAAATGCTGAACAAAGAAAGGGACCTTTGAGATTTTTATTTGAAAGTTGGAGGAGCAGCATATCCCGATTAGTGAACACCCCCTTTAGAAAACACCAGCAGCTGTCTTGATCTATACATTTAATACAAGAAATGTGGCCATTAAATAATTAATGTCTATAAGTGCCTAGCTATGAAAATGCAAAATGAAATATTAAATAGAGTTGGTACGAAATGGAAACACTTCAGAAAGGGAACGAATGAGAGCCATGTCATTCACTATTCCCAGGAAACAGCCCCAAGGATCTGGAGCAGAATGAATCCAGGTGGATGAATATGAAGTGCTTGGGAGCAGAAGAGAATGTGGGTTGATATTATTGTCAGCAGCCCTGGCCCCTCACAAAGCAAGGAGATAAACCCCTCCCTGCAGTGACTGTCTTGCTCCCTATGCCAAATTCAGCCCAAATTTCATCGAGGCACGGCAGAGCACGTTCTGAGCCACAAGGCCTGCAGCTGAATATGAATAATGAACAGTGCAACTCATGGAGATAACAGCACAGACTGAGAAGTGTGTTCAGTCTCCCTTCCCATCCCTTCAGAAGATCCCGGTCCACTTCTGATGGAGAGGATGCTTTGGAGTGACCTAAGAGTAACCAGCCTTAGGTCAGAACAAGCCATTTCTCTTATCACTGCTGGCAAGAGCTGGGGTTATTAATTGTGTCAAGACTGAGGGAACCCAAGTAGGATGCTGATATGGCTATCAGGAGTACTCAGAGGAATAAACAGTTAGGAAGTGAAGTTAAACCTCACACTCCAGAGCTCAAAATAATGGCTATTAGAAACTAAGGTGAAATTACTGTGGGTTACAGATAACCACGTTGTGTCTTCTCCAGGCATTTCACATCTTTGTCTGGCAGAAGCAGCAGTTTTGGGATGATTAATTTTTTCAGGTTTTCCCGGACATTCCTCCTCTGAGATTTTTTTTTTTTTTGAGGGATACACTTGTGTTTCTGGTTTTCCAGGTTTCCTGATCGGAGCAGATGTGCCATGTTCCCAGCCAGGCTGATGACTAGCAAGACACAAATGCTGCGTCATGTGGTAGATCCAACACTTCTGGTAAATGCTGGCCTTACCACAAGTGCACATCAGCCTCCAGAAAGGCTGGACAGGAGCCCCATAGCTCACATCTGTCTGGGAGACCCTCAGCAAATGAATAGCAGTGCTGGGTCCTGGCAGTCAGAGGAAAAACACCAGGTTTGACATCTTTGTTCCCATGCCTAAACTCCTCTCTGTGGTCTCACAAAGTGCTGCTTCATGGTACAGAGGTTCAGCCTGTCCTGCCACATGGACTTTGGTTTCCATCTGTACATTGGGAGACTCCATGGCAAGACTGCCCTGCCATCCTCTGCCCCCAGGAATTGTCACCACCAGAAAATAACCCCAGAGAGAGGTGCTGTGTGTGAAATGAGAGGAGCAAACACAGAGATATAGGAGGAGAAGCTTGTAAAACATGCAGATTTTGGCTCTTATGTAGGACAGCTTTTTCCAGCAGGCAGCAGGAGCTGATCAACACATTGGATTTTCCGGGAAAAGTAAAGACATTATGTTGACCATGAGCAGAAGGGATCAGGTCTGGGTCCAGGGCAGTTCTCCCTCATTTGAGTTTTATACTCCAATTCCACACATCAAAAAGTGCTTCCTTGAAAATCAGAAGAGACTCTGATCTGACTAATTTCATACCATGGGGCCACATTTACAGCCGGCTGAAATGTCCACAAGCCCAGCCCAGCAAACTTACAACCAGCTCAGATATGTCCTGTGCAGCTTGAAAATGGGAATCTCTTTCGCATGATGCCCTCCAAATCCTCACTACATACACACAACAAGGAAAGTTGGAATGCTCTCAACCACCCCCAGCCAACTGTATATTCAGTACTTTCTGTATTTATTTCCAACTCCAGGATTAAGCAAACAGCTCCAGTCCTATGACATCCATACAATTAAATATATCATTTTCCCATCAACAGCCTGGCTGTGCCAAGCTGAGCAGCTTGGATCCCTTTGCCATATGGAATGAATCTGCCTGCGCAAGACTCGAATGTGACAATTAGAAATGGGATGGATTTCCCCCCAGCCCCCATAAGCAGCAAAGATGCCTGGAAGCCTTTAGTAGGGCTGGGAGGACTTTGCTGTATTAACAGAACTAAAGGTAAACTGGAGCTCAACCAGAAGCTTTAACTGATTGTCCTCATGGGTGATGGTGTGAAGCACCCACAGGGAGGTTCTTGCCCAAGCCTTCCTGTCCTAAGCAGGACCAATGGTCTTGTGAGCTCCAGGGGAGCTCCCTCCAGTCACATCCTGGTAGAAAGATTCAAAATTTGAGAAATTACAGAGTGGTCAGTCCCCAAGGCCATTCAGCTGGTGCTTTCCTAGACACCTATTAGAGATGAGGTGAATCCTGATCCTTTTAAAGCCATGAGAGCTCCAGTTCAAAGCTATCTAATACACAGTTCCCAAAAGACAATGGAAGGTACCAACCTTTGCTCCCTGTCTCCTTTACTAAAGCAGAAAATGCTCTCTAAAACAGCACCATGAGGGTTTAGCTGCAAAGGAAGTGCTTGGCACTCTGCAAAGAGCACAAAGAGACTTCCCTTTTCCCAGAGTTACTGCAGGCCCTGCTCGTCTCATGCCCGTCTTCCAGCTGATGATCTCTGGGGAAAGGGGACACTGTTCTGCAGGACAGGCTGTGCTGCCAGGGCTGAGTATGGCAGTTCCTTTCACAGCCATGGATATTACAGAGGAATTAAACCTGAGCCCCTCTGCACTTGCTGAACCACATCTGACCTTCTCTTTTGCAGCCTCCTGAGATTACCTTGATCTTTTTCATGTTGCCACTGCTCCCAAGGTTAGGTTACACCCTTAGTTCTGGACTCTGTTTTAAGTCTCCCATGAATACCAGTGTCAGATCTGCACACAGCTATCTCAGGAATGTGGCCAGGCTGATCTCCGTGCTTACTCAAGGTGACATTGATTCATTCTCTCTCTCACTGCCCCAATTAAATTTTGAGAATGTGCTTCGTAACAACCTTGCTCATCCACCACAACCACCCAGTTCCCATCTCTGACCTCCACCTTTGTCAGCCCTCTGCTCTGGGATTTAGGATATTTTCATCAATAGAACATGCAGCCAGAGGCATTTGGAGTTTGGGAATAGGCAGAGAAGTTACATTTAGAGACGTATCCAAAGTCAGGTTTTGAACTGAGGTTCTGTCCCTACACTCCAGTCACTTCCTGCTCACAGACCAAGCAGCGACCGGGCGTAGCTCCAGGGAAGGCAAAAGAGCTGGGATGGGAGCGCTGTCCCCATATTCAGAGCCCAAGAACCATCCAAAGGGGAATATTTGCATCTAAAGTGATTTGCAAGAAATTGCTTCCTATGCCAGTCCCCTCGTATGGGGCTACAGGCTGCTCATGGCCTGGACCCACAGTACCTGGTGGGTGTCTGTGCTCAAGGCAATGCTGAAAAGAGACACGTCTGCTTAACCACTGAGGTGATCTATTTATACTGTGTAGCTGAAAGGTGTTTAGGCAAAAGACGAAGGTTTATGAAACTTCCAGGTCTTTGTTTTTGCCAGGTTTCAGGGGAGGGCTTAAATAAAGGATTCTGCTTTGGAAAAACTAAAAACAGCAAGGGGAAAAAAATAGACAGATAAACATCTGGAGGGCTGAACAAAGCCCTCTCCTCAGGCTGACCTAGTTACAGTGTTTGGGGAGAGCTTTGCAATCCTGCTCAACAGGAGGAACAAGCAGCTGAGGGCTGAATTCAGCATCAGCGTAAACAAACAGAGCTCTCACCACAGCAGCCCTGCACTTTTCCACCAGGTCTCCATCCGATCATGGTCACCAAGAGCTGCAAACCCTCAATCCAGCATGGAAATGGCAGCTTGGAGCAAGTGCTCCTGTCCAGTGATGCCAGGAGATCCCAGATAAATCATGGCTTATTTATATGGCATTTCCAGGGCTGACTGATGTGCTCAGGGCTCACAGAAGGCAGCTCTCCCCAGCACAGCCCCTTCTGAGGCCCCTGTGCACCAGCAATAGTGAGGACAAAGACCCAGGCAGAGCCTCAGACAAGGGAATCCGCCGCAGCAGCCCTGCTTCCTCCTGCTCCACATGTGGCCCTAGAGACACGAGTCCTGTGAAGGTGACACATCACACCACAGCCATGATCAAGTCAAAGAAATTACTTTTTACATAGTAGATGCAGTGATAGGACAAGGGAGGATAATTTTAAATGAAAAGAGAAAATATTTAGATTTACTCAGAGGGTGCTGAGGCCCTGGCACAGGGTGCCCAGAGCAGCTGTGGCTGCCCCATCCCTGGAAGTGTCCAAGGCCAGGCTGGACAGGGCTTGGAACAACCTGGTCTAGTGGAAGATGTCCCTGCCCATGGCAGGGGGGTGGAATGAGATGATCTTTAAGGTCTCTCCAACCTAAACCATTCTGGGATTCTGGGATTCCATGAGATCAACTGAAACTCCAATTCACTGCCTGTATTCTCCCAAAGGCTGACAAAAGGAACAGCTTTCACACTTTCTAGCGAAGAAATTGTTGGTATGTTGGCAGGTTTTCTGCAAATCAAAACTATTTTTCAAGTTTAAATAATAGGAACTAAAAGTCATGCGCACAGGGTTGTTTTTGCAGGTTGAAGTCCATCCACAGGCTGCCCTGGGAGAGTTGGGACAAAGTGCAAGTTTGATTAGAACTGCCAAGCACAGCTGCAGGGATTTTCTCATACTCAACTTCATCTCTTTCAACTTGCTACTAATAACCTTTTACCAAAAGTGATTTCAATTTAAAATCATGTTATTTATAGTAAAAGATGCTATTTATTAATTATTTTTATTACAAGGTGTTATTCATACTACTTTGAGTAAAAGCCTAAATGTTTCCCAAGATCTGGCTTTTGTTCACTTAAGAAAGGCTTCTGAAAGGCAACATTTTGTAAAGCAAGTTGCTCGAGGTATTTTGGCATGGACCCTTCCAGTTGTGCACAGGAGGGCAACACAGGCAAACACAGTAGTGAGATAAACAAAAAGGGTGTTTTGGAAACATGGGGTTCTAAATCAGTGTTTTGGCTGCCATGCTGATTCAGAGCTGAGTTGTGCAGTTCTTGCCCAAACCAGAACAACAGAGGAAAAATTATCTCTGATAAAACAGGGTCAGAGGGATGAAATTCTGAACTGAAAAAATGAAGTCAAAGAGAAGAATTCAGGGTGACGCTGCTGGACCCAGATGAAGGGTCAAAGAGGAGAAAGCCTGTTGGTCACAAACAAAACAAGCCCCAGCGTCTCCATCAGGGAGACCTTGGAGAGATGCCGGGTACTGTAAACACCACCTCCCAGGTCAGTGTCCTTCAATTCATGACCAGGACAATTTGTACTGTTAATTTTGCTGCAAGGGATGTGCACTCTGGACTGACAAGAAACCCAGTGTTTGCTGTAACAGCCTCCCCTTCGTGATAAGAGCTGCCCTTGGGACAGTCCCATCGGTCTCCTAAACAGCCAGACCTCCTGTGAGTCCTCAGCAGCACCCCAAAAACAATTTATTTCCTATTAGGTCTTAAAACAGCTCACAATACACCACTAGACTCCAGCATCTTGTGCCAGACCAAACCCATATTTCTGTTAATATCGTCAGCCCCTCTGCCCCCCAAAACCTGCTCAGTTTTTCTTCATTTTAAGCACAGAAAAGACTGATCTAATAAAAGTAAAGGCTGAGGAGGAAAGGCAGGAATTGTCTTCAGATCTGAACGCTGAAATATTTCATGCTCCTTCAGGAATCTTGGAGCTCTTCAAACCTTGTCAAGATCTGGTGTTTTGCAGCAGGTCCCCAGAATATTTCAATTTTAAGCAAACAAAGAAAGAAAATCCCCAAAATCCCAGTTCCTCATTTCCCCAAACCAAAAATGTATTCTTTCTCTTTTAACAAAACCTCATCACCGTAGATGAAAAAATGTAAGTTTGTGAAGAAAATGTGTGGCCTGATGATAAGATTTGGGGGTTTTTTTCTGTAATAAAGCAAACAACAAGGCTGGATTGAAACTTTCCAGCCTACTTTGTATTTTCCTCTGCTGCTAAACTTCAGATTGCATCCATACAGTTTGGACCCCTTCATTTAAAAAGCCACAGATTGTTTGCTAAGGGTGGCCTAGAGCTGTGCCCAAGACCCTCCCTCCATTATCCCCGTCCCATGTACCCTACAGATCTTAAATATGTCTATTTAGAGTCTGTGTCTAAATATGTAAACTTATTTAAATATATATATATATAATAATTGATGTCTAAATACACAACAGACCTGATGATGAGGCTGACTTTGCGTCCACGGGGTCTGAGGTAGAGGTGCTCTCATCCATCTCAAGCCCAAGCACATGGAGACAAGAACAAGACAAGGGAGTAGCAGATGTCAAACTTTCCAACAACTTCTGTTGATGTTCAACCCCTTTCTTCTACTGCTTATGAGCGTGATGTCCACCACCCAAACCCACCTGGAGACCTCACAGCACCTTCTAGAGTCTGAAGGGATTACAAGGAAGATGGAGCTGGACTCCTCATCAGGAACTGGAGTGTCAGGACAAGGGGAATGGCTCCAAACTGACAGAGAATAGGTTTAAATTAGATGTGAGGAAGAAATTCTCTCCTGTGAGGTTGGTGAGGCCCTGGCACAGGGTGCCCAGAGAAGCTGTGGCTGCCCCTGGAACCCTGGAAGTGTCCAAGGCCGGGTTGGATGGGGCTTGGAGCAGCCTGGGATAGAGAAGGGTGTCCCTGCTGGACTTAGATGGACTTTAAAGTCCCTTCCAACCCAAATCATTCCATGATTCTATTTTCCTATGAACCCAGGGCTGCCCCAAGAAATGCCACCCATGAGGCAGCTGTCCCAGGGTGGAACCATGTCCCAGCCATGCTTGGCTTTGAGGGTCACTGAGGAAGGAAGGTCCTTTTTGTGCTGGTGGTGAACAGGCAGCTTGTCCTTGCTCAGCACAGGCCGTGCCTCCCGCTGCCCCAGCAAAGGTGGCCCAGTGTGCCCAGAGCCGATAAAGACACTCTGTGCAGTCCAAACAAAGGTAGCTCTGGGGGTAGCAGGTCACAAAATCTGCTTTTTTCCTTCGGGGTGAGCCTGTGTAAAAGAAGAGCCAGGCTTGTTTCATGCCAAGTGGGAACTTGTATAAAGATCCTTTCTCCATGCCCACTGAGATGCTAAAAGCTTATAGTAACTTTCCCAAACAAAGAACAGCAATGAGAATGGAGTGTTCTGGGCAGCAGAGCACCCACTGCTAGGAAGTGATTCAGCACTGATCAAAGGGAAAGGGTCAGCCTTGAAGGCTGTAAAAGCCAGCCCCAGCTCCTCTCCAGCAGCCAGGACAGGTTGCATCAGGAGTCAGCAGGGAATTTTCCACTGGAATTGTTTTTTTCTAATAGAAAATTACATTTTTACAAAGTAAAACTATGTCATGAGAAACACTCTTTTTAATTTTTTTTCCACAAACAAACTGAATATTTCATTTGGCAAATCAAAATGAAACATTTCATTTTGGACAAGTTTAAGCCAAGAAGGAATATTTCATTCTGTTGGAGTTACCTGAAATATTCTATTTTTAAATGGCGCTCTAAAAAACTCCAGCTCAATTTCCTGTTACTTAATGGAAGGTTTATTCTCCCACATGCTCCTGTTTTCAACCCAGGACTGATCCCTTTGAAAAACTACTTCTCCCATCAAAACTGTTTCCCAGCAGTACCAGTACCATGGACCTGGGGAGCCATTTCACTCCACGATGTTTAAACAAACATCCCCCAAACTCAGCACAACAAAGCAGAAAACATGACCCACACTTGCAATATCTCCCACCCCCTGAAGCAATCTCTTCAGCTATATCTAATGTTGCTTTAAAAAGTCTTTCAGCTCCATTACTAATATAAACAGATATTGGGGGTCTAATTAGCAGGCTAATTGGAGAGCATGGTTAGGCATGTACTCAGGCAAGAATATTTTATCAGTGGAATGAACAAAGAAGAATTGTTGTCTGCACCAGTGTTTTATTGCTGAATTCTACGCAAGATCTCAGCCCCATGTACAGAGCCTTGGCCTAAAGCAGTGTTTGGCCACCACAAGAAACAGCCAGGCTGAGGAAAACCAAACCCTTCACTTTCACCAACAAAAATTTTCTACACACATGCATTAATTTCACATCCCACACACTATTTCAACTTTCCAAACAGCTTTCCAGTTTATATGACGTTGAGACGGGGGGTTAAAATCTAAGAGTTTCCAGAAGTTTCAGTTATGTCATATATGTGTCACACAATTGTGTAGCACAGGAAATAGCTGAATTTCAACACCTAAAATTAAAAATTTTCCAGGGTAGCATTTCCCTGAAGGAAAACATCCTCTCGTTTCAGTCCTGGAGGTTGGCATTAGATGAGAAATCCTACCAGAGACATGAGGTCCTTACAGTGAGGATCTCTCACTATAAACTCATGCCCATCCCCCCTGTCTCTGCCTGCAAATAATTCCATTTAAACCCCAGTTTCTCTCCCTGGGAGGTTGAAATGATGACTATTCTGTAAATGTGTTTGTTGCTTTACCAATACCCAAGTTTGCTCAAAAGTAATAATTTCTGTTTCACTGCCTGTTTTGGCCAGTTCAGCCCCAAATTGCACCCAGACAGATAATGATGGGTCCTGCTCGTGTCCTCTTGGAACCAGGTGTCCTGCCCAGGCCACGGGTCAGCTGCTCTCACAGCAGCAAAGCCCAGGCATGTCCTCAGGGACTTATTCCAGGTCAGGAGGTGGCTCACAGGCAGTAAACATGAATTACCCTTGAACTGAAACTTTTCCGTTCCATTTGAGAAATGAAACATTTCAGTAAACCCCAAGTGGAAGACACTGGCACGTTTTTCCTGTAGGAATTTGGTTTTTAATCAAAGTTCTGGTTTTGTGGGAAGCATGTTTTTTCTACTGAAACCCCTTCAGCAGTAAATCCTTGGCGAGCTTCGCTGCTGTTGTATCAAGGCCACATCTGACTGATTTTAAAAGATGCCACAGCCTTGGGAACACCACATGGTATTCACAGCACCACCCATTCTCCAGCACTGTGGAAAGGCTGACAAGAGTCTGTGAGCCTGGTGTGAAAATCCCTCATTTTATTAAACGTGTCTGCCAGCCCGTGTTCACTCCTGCTCAGGGATGGCTCTGGCTGGCAGTGGACATGCTCAGGGCTCAAAGGATAAGAGACAGAAGCAGCACAACGCATCTTCATTGTGCAGTCGAGCATGCCAGCAAATACATCTATTTTACAACAAAGATATGATTTTTGCACAAAAGGACTCTGTTGCAGACAGTCAAAGTGATCAAAGGTTCACAACTACACTGGATGGGTTTTGGCTTTGGGGCTGGGCAGTGTCAGTCTTCACTGAGGTGCAGAAACTCCTGCGTGTTTTGACAGTCCTTGCACTGGCTCTGTCCCGGCCACAGAGGTTTGGTGGCCATTCCTGTGGGCAGCACAGGCACAGCTGGTCACTAACTCACCCTAGCTCACCATCAGTGCCAGGCACTGACCTCTCCAACCAAGCAAAGACTTTGCCTCACATCAGGCAGTAGATTTGAATTAAAAACATCCAATTGCTGGAATCACAGGATGTCCAGTTGGAAGGGCCCCAAAAGGATCATTGAGTCCAGCTCCTGGCACTGCACATGACACCCCCAAGAATCTCACCATGATGCCCAAGAGCTAATGAATACTGTAACCTGTGATTTTTAATTAGCTCTGTAGCTAATGAACAGTCTCTGAATTTCTCTTTGCGTCACTTTGAGATGAGTTTAATCTGTGTTCATGGTTTACACTACAGCTTCTATCAAGACCAAGCTTGGTGTTAAAATTACTGTTCCTCTGCTACCCCTGAGGGTTGCACATGCCAGGGGTTGTGTTTGGAGTGAATCCCCAGTGCAAAGAAGGCCCCAGTTTTATCTGTAGCTCCTGGAACTGCTTCTAGTTCTTCTGATTTCCAATAAATATTAAATATGCAGCAGCTCCTGGGATCCTGTAAATATAGTCCAAGAAGGAGAACTTTGCAATGGCACAAACACATTTCTCATCCACCTGTCAGCTGTTCAATGGCTTTTTGAAGCCATTAACTACTACACAACTAAGATATTAATCATTTGGAGCTGGGAGCAATGAGGTGAACCAGGAGGCAGCAATTCTGCACCAGCTGGAGGTGCACATAGCTGGCAAAGGAGGCCCATGTGGCTGCCTGGGCAGCAAAACCTCCCAGGACCTTGTTTTTCAAAGGGTTTGGAGTAATGGCCTTGTGCTCAAGTGTGATTTCTGTCTCAGGTTTACACCAGTTCTAATTTACTCTGAGCTGGAGGTTGCATTGGGCCATCAAGTTGCCACCAAGTGGAGGTTGCCAGTCCCCAGCAGAGAACAAGAATTTGGAGAGGTAAAGAGGCTTTTGAAAAAACCAAAGCTATTGCAGTCTCAGCTGCCTTCCTCATGCAGGCACTTCTGAAAATCCCACGTAATGTTTAATTAGTGTGCGAGCTACATGCCAGCACTCAGCAAGCAGGAAACCTTCCTCTGATGTCTCCTGAGATCCCCAGGTAAAACCTCAACCATCACAATGTCACTGGGAAGTGATTTATCATTCTAATTTCAGATTTCAAACTGCCAGTTTACCACTGGCAGCACGGACTATCTTTTACCTGAAAGATAAGCTCTGAATTTTGGCTTAAATCAGGGATGGGGAAAGGAAGACAGTCTTGTACTCTGCCTTGTGGCTCTAGGTGCCCCCATAGTTTTTTATCCCAGGTGGAAAAGCTGAAGAACAGCAAATCAACACAATTACATGTTGTCTGTATTTAGGGTTGCATTGTAGTATCCAAGCTGTCAACTCTGACCACATAAAGAGAGAGGAACCGGGAGCACCCAGGCAGAGTGTGGGGCCCCTGAGCTCTGCTCAATCCAGTACCACAGCTCCAGGATGGATTCACAAAACAGGCACCAGTTTGGGTCAGTTCAGCCCCAAACCTCCCCTATTTAACAGCTCCAGTGTCCAGCAGGTCACCTGGAGTCCCAGCTGCACCGCAATGAGCCCTGAAGGTGCAGACACCAAACACCATCACATCAGACACATGTAATTCCCAGCACCCAGGCTACATTTGCAAACAGCTGATTTGCAATGGAAAAGGGAGAAATGAAACCACCAAACTGCTGCCTCCTCGTGCATCAGCAAATCCCATGGCTGGTGGATGACAGGGTCCAGCCGGGGCGATCCCACGCAGCGAGGGGGGAAACACGCACTGTTATTCTCTGTAATAAGATGCCTGTCAACATATAAACCAATTAGGTGCAGCTTTTGTGTTCATAATAAGGCTGGGCAAGATGCTTTCTATGAGCAAGTGCTTTCAAGTGAAAAATAGCTTCTGAAAGAATCTGACAGTTTGCACATGAGGTTTCAGTTTGCTCAGGGTTTGGTTGGGGTTTTTTTTTCAAACGCAAGTAATGAAAATTCTCACATTGTTTCAAACCAAGAAACTGTGTCTCAGTTTTCAACAATCTTTCTCTCTCACACACACACACACATCCACACACACACACTGCTGCTTTTAGCTTTTTTCCTCTCTTTTTATTTTTTTAATCACAGTAGAAAGATGAAAAAGAGGGAAGAAATGAAAATCCATGTTTGAGAGAAACACACTGAAAACAATTATTTTCTTCATTTTAGTCATAAGAACTGACTTCAAACCAATGTTTTTGTGTGCTTCCATGTATTACCAAAAAAGATCCACATTTTGGGATGGGAAGTATTTATCATTCTAGTTTCATTTTTCAAATTGCTGGTTGACATCTGTTATCACAGTCTTTACCTTAAAGACAAACGCTGTATTCTGAGTTAAATCAGGGATTGGGAAATGCAGGCACCCTTGTACTCTGCCTGCAGCTACAGATGCTCCCAAACACTTTTTTATCCCAGGTAAAAAAGCTCAAGAACAGCAAATTAGTCCCTTATATAACGTCTCAGAGAACATGAATAACTTCCAGTTAGGGTAAATGGAAGCATCAACCAAGTTTTGGGTTCAGAATTCAAGCACAGAGTGAGGCTGTGTGATTTATATTAAGAAAAAACCCAAAGATGTTTCCCAAAACAAGGACCCAGCAGACCTGGCTGAGCTCCTCCTTCCAGGTATGGAAGGTCCTGGAGAACGGCTGGAGCCTTGTTCCAGCCGTGCAGCTGCAAAGGTTAATTGTTACTTGTTAGAGAAAACATAAGAAGTACAGATACTGGGAGTCATTCCCATCTCCCTCTAGTGGTTCCCCAGCTCCCCGGAGCCAGGCACGGGATCTGTGCTGCAAACAGACAGCTGTGCCTGTGGAGCAGAATCGTCGTGGAAAGCAGGAGCCACAGGGGAAGCAGAATTTGCACCAAGCTGCTTGTCCAGAGCCCTGTTTGCACAGCTCGGAGATTAAAAAAAGCATTTCCATTTGGCTGGCGAAGCACCAAGACTCTCCTCCTCCCTGGGATGCTGCAGGTGGCCCTAAACCATCACACAGCATCTCAAAATGACTGCGGAGCATAAATCACCGAGCACATCTGAGCCATCAGCTGCTACAGCGGAGTCAGCAGCATTGCTGGGGTGTAGCCACAGCAGCAGCTCTGCCCTGGGCTTTTCCAGGCTGCCCGGATCCCTATGGCTGTTTGTGCAGAACTAGCAGGAAAAGAAGACAAGGATGGGGTGGCAAATCACCTTTAGAAGAATGTGTGCTTTTTACACAGGGACCACAAGGGAGCTATTTTGTAACCAAAGGCAAATCACAGCCCTAGCACCTGCAATCCCCTTCCAATAGATGTGTAAGAGGCAGAGACACATTTGCTATGGAAATCTGGTTTGGTTTAGGGCTGAATCGGTTTAAGGAGGGAACTGGCAGGAATGCCTTGCACAAGTATCCAACCTCACTGCAGAGTTCCCTGCAGAGCAATGCCGGCACCCGGCAGAGTCTGTGTGTTCCCTCTTGGGCCCACCTGTCACAGCTGAAGAGGTTTTGTTCCACCTTCCAGAATGAAAAATTCGGGGGAGGGAGATATGAAACCTACCCAAATGTTTAAAGGAAAGGAAAACCCTCCCATCACAAGACATAGCAAAGCTCACCACGTGCAAAAGTGATTTCCAGAAACAAGTGGAATCCAGTTCCCTCTTCATAAAACAACGGTGAGGAAAGAGATGGAATAGTAACAGTACAGGAAAGCGAGAGGAGACAGAGCACTTGGGATCATGCTTGATGTTTGGAGAAAGATGTCTTCAGGCAGAAAGTACTCATAGCCCTGCAGCTTGTAGGACTATGAATAATTTTGCAAAGCAGCCCTGTACCTGTAGCCTTTGCCTCCCATCACGGGAAGAGCCTAACAAGCATCATTCAGGCTGGAAATTCAGAGTATTCCTCTATGCAGGACCAGCAAAGCACAACCAGACACAGCAATTCTTGCTCAGGCTCATCACAGCAAGATTTTTTCTCTTTTGTGTGAAGAAAGAGGTGGTGGAGGGGGGCAGGGGGCAAGGGGCTGAGAGCAATATGTACCTATGCATGTGAACAAATAGATTCCAATTTTTAAAAAAGGATCAGTAAAGGTCTGTACAGCGTGAATGATCTGGGGAATTCCCAAGGGCTACTTTGAAATCCAAAGTGTTGTATTTTGAAATGGACACAGATCTTGGCGGGAAGTGGGGGAGCAGACAGTAATGGTTTAATAGACTGTGGAATGGCTATAAAAAAAGAAAGGGGGGGTGGAAAGAAAAAGCAGATGGCAGCCCCTTTGCAGGAGCCATAAAATTTCATGGTGTATTTTCTATCCATGGCTTCACTGTAATTCAAGCCTTGGGGGCCAACTTTTTCTGGCAGTGGTTACTGAGGGGCCTTGGAGGGCAGAAGTAACAAAGGGTGGACACTGCTTGGGTGCACTGACCAAATGCTCCCTCTTGGGCGCACTGACCAAATGCTCCCTCTTGGGCTAGATCAGGCAATAGAAAACAAAATATTTCAGAGGAACACATAGGAGACTTCCCAAATGCAGCCTCAAAGTTCCAGGTCAGGGACGTAGAAAGGAAAACCCAAAAAGTTCCAGGAAAGAGAAATGGAAAACGAACTCTTTACATCTACAGATAGAAAATAAAGATCAAAGGAGATCTACTGTCCCTTGACACAGACCTCATCTTGCATGGAAAAATATTTTGATTTCTACAGCTGTGTCCTGCCTCTGGGCTCTTGGGAAGGGCACATGGTCAGGCCAGGACTGTATCTGTCTTACAGACAAACCTCTCAAACCTCCACCCTTCACTAGAAACACATTTAAGCACTGTGCCCTCAGAGGGTGGGTTGGGTTCAACGGGACCTTAGAGCTCATCTCGTTCCAAACCCCTGCCCTAGGCAGGGACGCCTTCTACTAGACCAGGTTACCCATCCAGACACTTGTCTCTAAATTTGGTCTAACCAAGGCCCAGCTCAAGACCACATCTAGATTTCACTTTGGTTTATTACCAGACATGAATGCAAATAAAACAGGCTGCAGAGGCTAACACTTATCGGGTTTGGTTCCATCCCTCAGTGCAAGAGAGTAGCTTGATCTCAGGAGACCCCACCTGCAGAGCTGCCCCAGCCCTGGGGCCAGCACGGGAAGGACCTGGAGCTGCTGGAGAGAGTCCAGAGGAGGCACCAGGATGATCAGAGGGATGGAGCAGCTCTGCTGGGAGGAAAGACTGGGAGGATTGGGAATGTTCAGCCTGGAGAAGAGAAGTTTTGGGGTGGCCTCATTGTGACCTTGCAGTGTCTGAAGGGAACCAAGAGGAAAGACGAGATGAGAGATGAAGTCTCCTTTACAAGGGCCTGGAGTGCCAGGACAAGGGGGAATGGCTTCGCACTGACAGAGATCAGGGTGAGATGAGAAATTAGGAAAAGACTTTTCCCTTTGAGGGTGGTGAGGCCCTGGCCCAGGCGGCCCAGAGAAGCTGTGGCTGCCCCATCCCTGTAAGTGTTCAAGGCCAGGTTGGACAGGGCTTGGAGCAACCCGGGATAGTGGAAGGTGTCTCTACCCATGGCAGGGGGGTGGAAGGAGAAGATCTTTGAGGGCTCTTCCAACCCAAACCATTCTGTGATTCTCATACCTCCTCACAGGTAACCTGGCCCGGTGTCACTCAGTCACCAGCGTGGGTACAGAACATCAGCAACCCCAGAGCTGTAACACACCTGCTGTCATTCCATCCTCTCCTAGCCAGAGCATGGTAAGTTGGGATATGAATACAACAACAGTGATTAAATGTTAATCTGTCCGTGATATATAAATAAAACAGAGCAATTACTATGCTGGAAGAAATAAGGAGAGGAATTATTTTAATTTGATCTATCTAGCAAATATGTTTTGACATTTTAGTTCAAAGATTAAGCATTCCACACACATTAGAGATAAAAAGCAATAATTAGAAATGAATGCAATGAAAACTCAAACTTCCACCTGGAAGTTTCCCACTGGAACAATTGCTGTGTGGAGCATAAGGAGAGAAAGGAAGGGAAAAACATCAGCCTTAAGAAACTGCATTTCAGTTGTATTGATTCTGATTATTCCAAGATCTGTCTCTAATAGCTTTGCTAAACTATTTGTTTCCAAATGATATCAACACAAGTTGGAAGATGAGAAATGTTTTCTCAAGAATTAATGATTTGTTTTAAGAAGAAGCTTAATTTTAAAAATTCACTACTATGAACAGTTCTCTGTCAGAAGTATTTCAGTAAGTTCACACAGGTGCTTGGACTCTGTGGTGAAATATGCATATGAGGAGTTTAATTCTTTTTTGGGGGAGGTAGAGAACAGGAGTCCTCTGCCTGCATGAGAAATCAGAGCAGCTGGAGATGCAGTGAGTAAAGGAAACTTGTGCTCTCCGTTAGGAGTTGAACATTTCAAAGCACTCAGGAGTCTAAAATTAGGCAGGGAAAAAAAAAAAAAGCTTTTCTTATCATTTTGCTTTTGGCACAGGACAAAATGACCCATTTTCTCACTGAGGTGCAAAGCAGGAAGAACGGGGAGAAGCAAAATAGTTTCTCCCCTCCCTGTGCATCAGTGGGATCCCTTTAAGGCTAAAGACCCAAACCCAGAGTTGCCATCATTCTGCAAATCATTCATTTGAGCTGTTTCTTTCAAAAGATCTCGCAGGTGCACATCATTGGCAGGGCACCAAAGGTCTATTTTTGCCTTTTCTAAGCTGGCAGCATCCATAAGAATGGGACAACTGGGATTCCTACTGCTGGGAGCTGGCACCACCCCACCTGGAGATGGGTTTGGAGAATTCTCTGCCCGTGTGTACAAACCAGCAGCAACATTTCCCACTAATGAGCAATTCCTCAGGAAGGTTAAAGAAAAGTCAAGGTTTTCATTAAGGGCTCTGGCCACTTAATTGGTCTGTTCTGACAAATGCAATAATATTTGCAGGAAGGCCAGGCAGATAAAGGAAAAAGTAAACAAGGTCAGAAGTAAATCCATGGATATGTGACTGGAAAACCACTACTCTTGCTGCCAGGAAGGGGATGTTCACCTCATCCCACTGGCTGTAGTTTGGACTTGGGGGTGAGTTGATGCTTGCTGCTATTCAGCAATTAGCCTTAGGAATGAGCAGACTTTGTGGCATTAATGACACCTCTCCAGACACCTGGGGGCACAGAATGGCCAGGCACTGCTGGATCACACACCGCAGATGGTGCCCCAGAAGTCCTTGACAGGTCCTTGGGCAGGAGTAGAAATTACCTAAGAAAATTTGCTTTTCCTCTAAACTTGGATTTGATAAAATAAAATGGTCATAGAATCACAGAACAGTTAGAGGAAAGGATTTTAAAGCTCACCCAGTTTCACCTCCTGCTGTGGGCAGGGACACCTTCCACTAGGCCAGGCTGCTCCAAGCCCCGTCCAACCTGGCCTTGGACACTGCCAGGGATGAGGCATCCTGATAAAAGGCACTGAAACTATGTCCAGGAAAAGAAAGAAAACAAAGTCCCCAAAATTAATTTTTCTGCAATTTTGTGCCCTCCTGCCCCATTTCAATTCCCAGTTCACCTTCTTTAACAAAGTAAATTTTCCCCATAAAGGTGTGAAAAGCTGTGTCTATTATTAGACATTATCAGTAAAATACAAGCAAATATGAAATCTGGCAACAGACCAGATGGCATCATCTTGTCTCCACCTTCCCTGATCCTTGCCCTGTTGTCACCAGCATTCTAGGTCTCTCTCAGCTCTTTCCAGGAGGCCCCTCCACGGTAACACCCCAAAAGAACCCTGCAGCCCCTGGGACCCTTCTATGACACAGGGCACCCGGGAAGATGAAACGTGAAATGTTCGAAACAGACCAAAGGAAGCATTTCTAATGTGAGTAATTATCCTGTGGTGCTTCCTGCCATGCGATACAAGAGAAGCAAATAATGCAGAATAATTCCTCAAAGACTCAGTTACTGAGTTGAATAACAGCATCAGCTGCAGTTTCGCTGCCTAGGTCTCATATTATGAAGGCTCCTGGTCCCTGTGCTTCAAACTAATCCCCTGCTGGGATTAGAAAAGCAAACAATATCTCTGTTTCAGTGACAGTCACAACTTCAGGTAATAAGGAGGGCTCAGGCATGGGCTGGGGAAGGAGATAAAGCATTAGTTTTGCGCTCACTTCTCCAATGCACCACTTTAGTTTTCCCAGACTATTTCCCATGTAGTGGAGGAATCCTGTCTTTAATGGGGATGCCACACCTTTCCTTAAAGCCAAGTGCTTAAAAATTTAAAGCACCTCACAAGTGTAAGGAACTTGCATTTTCCTGAGCAAGCCACCACCTCTGGCTGCAGGGAGAGGCCAGTTCCCACTTATCATCCGCCAGCAGCTCCCAGGCATGGTCAGGTGGCTTCACATCACAGCTTTTTGGATGCCGAGCTCCTCTGTCCTAGCCCGTGCACAGAGCAGGTTTTTGAGAGCCAGACAGCCCCGATGATGGGGAGGATGCCACGACTGTGCCCTGCTCGAGCTCAGAGGAGCTGCTGTTTGCATGCCCAGGTTGGCACATCCCTCCTCCCGAAGCAGGTGCCGGGGCTGCTGCTCTGCAGCATCATTAAGGAGCAGCTATTTCATGTCCTTACAGAGTGACCTCGATGCTGCTACATGAGTAAATGGGGAAGTTACACATTAGGTCGTCACATTTCAGGCCCTATTAGGAACAAAAGTGCCTTTGTGATCATGCGGGTTACTGAATAACCTCCTCCATCCCCATAAAAAGCTGTGAGTGGGATTGAGCTTTTTTCTTCTTTTTTTTTTTAAAAATCTGGTTTATATGCAAGTCAGGATCTCGAGGCTCCTTTTTGTGTCTCCACAGCTTGCTGGCCTTGCTCTCAGCCTATCATCTATCCTCGGAGCAGGGTTTTGATAGGACTGAGCTCCAAAACAGCTTTTGGGTCCCAAGACAAAGGAGGCTGAGATTGTGCTGTATAGGGCAGGAGCACAAGTGCCCTTGAAACACCCAAGCCTACCCATCTTTGGATGTGTTAAACCTGCTCCATGCTGCCTGGAAAACGGGAAAACAAGTCAGGGTTGTTTTGGGGTTTTCTCAAAAAAAAAGCAGAACCACCCTGCAGAGAGGGAAGAGGAGAGGAAAGAAGAAAATAACAACCCATGTATACATATAGTCATGCTGCTGCTCATCTGCTGGCACGAGATATCCTAGTTAACAACCCTGAGGTCAGAGCTTGACCTTCTCCCACCCCACAGTGGTTGGATGGATTCAATGGTCCGGGTGATAATAGGGCACTGTGCGGTTGCTGACTGGGCTAGCAGCAGGGTGGGAAGGTGTACATAACCTCTCAGCCTGTCCCTACCCTCTGCCATCCCCCAAATACATCCCTGTTTAGGGACCTGACGTGCCTATTTATCACAGGAACATTTCTCAATCACTGTGAACCCACTGGAGAGGACCCTGAACTGCTGTAAGTACCAGACTCCAGACCCTGTCCAGCAGCCCCTCCCTGGGCACATCTGAACACTCACAGGCTGCTCCTTCTCCTGCTGCTTTCCCGTCTGCTGCCTCCTCCGGGCCACCTCCTGCCCAGTTTTCTTCCTCTCTGTAATAACCATGGTTTTTATGGATTAGCTGTAGCAGAGACACCGATGTGCAGCAAGTGCTGGTGCCCTCTACCCCTTTATTGACTGCTGCTTGTTTCCTGCAGCGCTTCCTCACACAGACCCAGCCAGTGCCTTAAAACTGACTGAGATGGGGCGCCCTGGGATGGCAGAAGTGACCTGAGCTTGAATTCTGTCTCCCTAAAAGTTGGTCAGGGGGACTGAAATGACACAGCTCCTGCTCTTGCGCTGACCTGAACTGTTATCAGGTTCTCCAAACAAGCCCTTGTTTTCACACAGAGCCAGATGGGTCCTCTCTCCCCTCTGCCAAGCTCCCCACTTTCCTCCTGGAACCCTCCCCTGCGCAGAGCCCTGGGAATTCCAAAGCAACAGCTCTGTGCTTTTTGACCCTCGTTTTCTCTTCTGAGCCAAAGAGAGTGATTCTCTCATAACCAGACTTCTCAGATCTTTCCCTTGAAGGAACCTTGACGTTTCTGTAACTCATTATGTTACTGGCATTTCCCACTGTCTGCTCTGGGGACTGTGCTGGGTAAGGCTAAGCTGCTCAGGCTGTGAGACCCAGGAAAGACCCACAGGCACATCTGTCATCAAACAGTCACCCAAAATCACAGCAGAGGCAGGAGCAAAGTCAGCCCAAGAGCTCCCATATCACGATTCTCAAAGTAGCACTCTCATCACTGGATAATGCAGTTGGAAGCACATCTATAAATAAACTTGGGCCTTGTGTAAACCCAATTAGAATACACTGGCATGTTATTCAAGGAGGCTGGCAGACACATTCTTTACCTCAGGTGTCAGCCACAGCAGAGTGTTATGGGGCTTGCATTACAGGGAACACTTTGTGACTTTGAGTTATACTGCACTTAACCTGCAAGTGAAACAATAACAGCTTGGTCTATGGAGATAACACCCCAGATCAACTCCCTCCAATAAATTAGGGAAACATTCCACTCCCCAGCCCTGCAGTCTCACACCTCCAAATATCAACACAAACTTCAAGGGTTCGACGGAAAAAATGGTGTTAAGTCTCATGGTGTTTGAGGAATTTCCCAATATGCACTAAATTAACTTTCTGGCTGCACTAACCATAGTGGTTGAAGCCAGCCCCATCTGAGACAGACGCAGGGCAAGAGATGCAAGCAGCTGTTTTGCACATGAAATCAGATTGAGATTTACACTTACTCTTGGAGATCTCGCTCTGGGGGTAAAACACAGCTTCAGAGGCCCCTCTGTCTAAAAATACCTCTAGTTTCTTCAGTGGACTAGGATGGACAGGCTGAGAAAAATAAAAAATAAAAATCTCCCTCCAAAAGAAAACCATTGACATACATTCATCCTCTTTGATTCCTCTGGCTCAGCATTTTAAGGATTAGGCCTAAACCATGGAAATCCAGTTCTTCAGATTTAACTGGAGAAAACCACTCATTGCTGCACTCCACTGCTGCAGGAGGACCAAGGCAGCACAAAACATGACAGAAGGACAAGGATAAAACAAGGATAAAAGTGAAGTTTTGTACAAGGAAGTCTCTTAGTGAGGAAAAGAAATGGGAGAAGGAGAATGTTTTCATGGATACAAACTGCTGTAGAATTGTGCACTGGGGACATCAACCATGCTTTTTTCCCATTTATTGGTATTTACATAAATTTAAAATTCTGGAGAGAGAAGGAACAGTTCAGGTGCTGACCAGACTGGATAAAAGGGATCAGAATTCCCTGGACGCTGGTCTCTTTTACCCCATCCCTGGTTAAAGGTGAGCCTGAACACTCCAGTAGCCAGCCAGTGCATCCCCCGTGGCCTGGCAGCACAACCCAGAGGAATCAGCTCATTTAGGCCACTCGGCAGATAACACGAGTTTGTTTTCGGAAAGGCAAAGCAATCTGTCCATAAGGATTTCTCACGCTTCATGTGCCCGCCCTGGCCAGGGAAATACAACATTAACTACATCAAAAGATATTGTTGAATGAATAAATTATAAAAGCATCCAGGGTACCTATCTGGGGTATTATTTTACATGCTGGTGCCGAGTAGGTTAAAGGAGCATGTTTTGCTGTTATTGCATTCCCAGCTCTGTTTGCAAGGACTCGGCATCGCTGTGAAAGTGAGACTATGGACGTGAGCTCCCTGCCGGCACAGCAGGACCAGGCACAGAATTTGCCAGTGTCACCTCTCCTCTAAGCATTACCCTCCAGAGACAGACAGCACATGCTGCTCCCGGGCAGGACAAGAGGAAGAAGAGCCCTCCAGACAAAGCTAAACACGAGTCCATTGAAACAAGTCCTCAAATTGCAATTTCACAGCCCCATGCTGCCAGAGAATCCCCGGCCTCCTCCTCCTCCTGCTGCTCCTCCTGCAGTCAGCTCAGCAGGGACATCCTGCTTAGCCAGCATCCCCCTCCCAGAGACACAGCTCTGGTACAGGTGCACTGGTACAGGAGCACCCACGGACCAGTCCACATCTGAGGATTTCCAGAAGCTTTGTAAACATTATACAATTAAGCCTCACAACCCTTGTGTGGATGGGCTGAGCATCATCCATGATGGTTTGTTAGCTGTGGAAAGAGAGGGAGAGAGTCCTTAAGTGCTTTATCTAATATCACACAGAAATCCTACAAGAGAATTAGGATTATCACCCAGATCTCTGGATTACCAGCCTTTTTATATGCAATTTATTCCTGATCAAAACCATACAGTCCATTTCAGGGTTTTGCTCACAGGAAGATTTCTAACCAAGCAGAGAATAAACAGTTGCATTTTTTCTAAGAAGAAAGAAAAATGAAAAGGAAAAAAAAGGAAAAAAAAGAAAGAATAAAGGAGCCAGCTACCATTTCAACTGGCACTAAAACACAAAGCTTGTGCTTGTGCTAAGAACAGTTGTTGGGAAACTTACAACTCAAAGTTTCCTAAATAGTACAGGGAGGAGCACCCAAAAGTCTTACTGCTAATCCCAGAATTACCTCCTTTGCTCAGCCCAAGTTCAATTCATGGAGCAGTAGGGTGAACACCCGACCCCATAAAGCTACAGGATCACAACCATTCCCATCAGTAGGACAAGGGTCTCACATGAGGTTGCTTAGTGGGTGAATGCTGTTGCCTTTGCAATGATAGACCTCCCTGAGCCACTGTAAATTATTACAAAACTGTATTAATTTTGGCCTTTTACCCAGAGAAATAAAAGCCTGCTT
Organism: Aleadryas rufinucha; assembly: GCA_013397815.1. Taxonomy (NCBI): domain Eukaryota; kingdom Metazoa; phylum Chordata; class Aves; order Passeriformes; genus Aleadryas; species Aleadryas rufinucha. The sequence continues at coordinate 224,158 of VZTH01011483.1, forward strand.
GGGACTAAAGCCTACCCACACGTAGAAAGGCTACAAAATTCAGTGGTGGTGGGGGAAAAAGCAGCTCAGAGCCAGAGGCAAAAATGGGGATCTGCTGCTGCCTGACAGCAAATTCAGACTCTCATCACAAAAGATTTTAATTTGGCCCCTGCTGTACAAGCACAGCCCCTGTCAGGCCCATCTCCCCAGGCAAGGCAGTAAATTACACGTGCCCACATCTGGCCCCTCTGGACCCCGGTCCATATGTCAACCCTCAGTGCTGGTTACCAGGGCTTGGGGAGCCCCAGCCCTGAATGTCCCCAGCTCCCCCTAGCCAGCTCTGGGGGTGATTTCAAGGTATACCATCCCAGTCACCTCCCAGAGGTGTTATTTGCCATCTGGAGCTGGGCAAGCATTGCCAATGAATGTATCATCCATCAAAAAGCACACTTTTCTGCAAACTCAAATTGTTTATATTTTGAAATATATCTTGCTTGGGGGAAAAAAAAATCCATAAAATAAAATTATTGGTCTTTTCAAAGCAAAATACTTCAGTTTTCTTCTGAAATGGTGTCTTTGTTTTTGAAGTGAGAACAATCTGTATTTATAGAAAGAAATTAAAAGAATTGAAAACTTAAATCCAACAAAATATTTACTGGGTTACTCAGGATCAGATGGTCAAATGAAAAAAACAACCAAATCAAACTCATTGCAATGATTTCCTTCTTCCCATGCCCAAAATAGTTCAGACCATTCCAATTCAGCTTTAGCAAGTCCCACTAAAACCAAAACCCAGATTAGGGGGCACAGACAGTGGTGCAATAGGAGAGATAGAATTGTCCCTATTCCATTCTCCCTGGAACTATGTGGTTCATAACCCATTTGACCCTAAGGTTTTGGGGAACCCACGATTTCACTCTGAGCTAATTTACACAAAGACTGCGCAAGGGGTGAAATTCATTCCACATGCCTTTCTGGCCCATAAATGCTGATGTTGATCTGCCTCTCCCCGCTTTTCCACCTCCCAAAACCAGCACTGTAAGGACCTGCACAGGTGCCAACAGCTGGGCTTCCCTGACAGCTGCTGTGGGTCCTGCCAAAGCCCAGCCTGTTGAACCAGCCTTGGGCCAACCTTTCCCAGTGCTCAGGGATCACTGCACAGAGGGTGCTCAAGGATGGGGAGTGGAAGCATCACAGCACAGTCTAAGGCTTTTTTCTTCTTTAAATGTGTCTACAAAATGAAATCATTTTGACTCCAGGCTGTTTACAGCTGTCACATCTGAAACGGATTTTGCCACTTTGGTGTCAGAAGGCTGGGTCTGCAAAAAGAGACATAACATGAAAACCTTCATGATGAGGAGCCAAATCATTTGTAAATTGAGCCATAGTGTCTCTGGTGGTGTGACATTAATTTAATTCTCTTACTGCCATGCGTAGGCAGAAACACTCCCTACCTAGCTTGTGATCACAGGAAAAAGAGTAATAACCACATAACAAGGATCCCCAGGAAAAAAAAGCTGGGCTTTTGAAGGGACTGTGCTTCTGAGTATTTACATTTCAATGGGATAGTTTCTCAAGTATGCCTTGCCAAACTCTCTGAAACACCCTTTTCTTTCTGTTTGATTAATCATTTCAGGCTTCGAGTCTTTTAAAACACTGCTACTTCTAAAGAGCAGATAAATGTGCGTCCCCTCAGATAAATGACAAACCTTAAGACTCTGCTTTGCTCTTTTCCTCTTTTAGCTACTTCAGCGCCTAAATCAGTAAATACACAGCACAGATTTTCTGGCTGTGTAAGAAGAGCTGGTGGATTTGAAAGACTAAAGCAACGTTGCAGGTTTCCCTCCTTCAAGTAAGGCTGAGAAATTACAAAAGCCAATCTAATAAAAAGGCATTTCTTTCCAAGTGTTCAACGTGATTAAAAACCAACCAATTAAAGTTGTGATTCAATATAAAACCTGAATGTTTCCAAATGTATAAAACACTTGACACCAGCCTGACATCTACCCTTTCCCTCCAGCTTTCCATATGGAAAAGAGATCTACCTGCCATCTCTGGGCTGCTCTGTAGCAACTGAGTTTGGACTGAGCTAAAGTAGATTTGCCAGCAAAGTCTTTGCCTTTAGCACAGGTCCTAAATACAGATTTGTTTCACTCCTCCACAATTCCTAAAGCTGCTTTATATCACATAAAATGCTCTACTAGCTCAAGCTCCCTTGCCCTGGACAATCATTGGTCTGACAGTGGCAGCAGGAGATGCTGTTTAGAGAAAGCCCACGAGCCTGACCATTCCTACAGCTCCTTCCCTTTGTACAACAGGCATCCCGAGCTGCTGAATGTGGGATTCTAACATCACATCCCTGCCCAGTCATTTTAGTGTCATTTAGTGACTCAGCAGTGTGGAGAGCAGCCCATGAGCAGTGCCACCTCTGCCTGCAAGATACCAGGGAGCCATGCTGAGGAAAAATTTCTGTACGAAGAAGAGATCTTTTAAGAGAAACACGAGGAAGCAAAGTCCTGTTCCCTCCCATTTCCTCCTCCAGCAGACACCCTGCAGGTCTCCACCACGTTGGGAAGGTGAGACAAGAGGAGAAAATGCATCATTCTCTCATGTAACACTACTCTGACATTGGCCAGTATCCTCCTATCCTTAAATTAAGGGATTCTGACCTCCTCCTCCTTGGAGAAAGGAACAGGAGGAAATTCCAACTTGATGCATTTTGTCTTGGATATCCAAGGATATGGTACACAAAACGCAGCACACACCTTCCTTGTTTTTAATGAGACCTTTGACTCAACTCCCAAAACAAAAGTGAAGATTTTCTTTTATTTTAAAAAGCATAACTCAAGCCAGAACCATTTCTCCCTTCAACTTTGCTGCTTTGATTTCCACTGAAATTATTATGAGAACAATGTCTGATGGAAACGTTAAATTCTGACCCAAAGGGAAGCAGAATGGCTTTCCAAGGCATTGACCACCCCATTTCAAAGCCGTCATATTCCTTGTGGGATGGCTGCTGGATCAGTCCTCACTGGCACATGAGCTGTCAGCTGCAAGGGAGGGACATAACTGGAGCTGAATAAATCAGACCAGACTCCCAGACCAGGCAGGACTGTCATGGCTAAAGAACTGCTGCAATATGTTGTAATCACAACTCCATTGCAGCCCAGTAATATTTTCATCATAAGCCTGTTTTATTGTGTTTTTCATCCAGGTAAGCACTAAAGGACTGTTTCTCACAGAGTAGCTCTATCCCGCTCTCAGGGAAACCTCCTCTGTTTAACATCCACACTGCAGGTTAATAAATACCACAGTGTCATTTCCTCCACTTGCTGGTTTTAGCAAATGTCAAAGGGCAACAACATTGTAGCAGAAACCAAGTGCTGAAAAGGGAAACAGCAGGGACCAATAATATCTGAAATGGTTTTACATCCCTCATCCAAATTCTTCTAGGTTTACTTCATATTCATAGCTATTTTGAAGAAAAGCTCTGATTTAGTGTCACTGTTCAATCCCATGAAGTACTGAATACCAGCAAGTGGCTGGTGGAAACATTTACACAGAGATTTTTTAAAAATCTAGGTTTTTGACACCTCAGACTATCTGACAGCTCCCCCCTTTTCTTGAGTTATACGAAAAAAGGAGCACAGAAGAGGATTTGATTTAAAGTTTGTCAGAGAGATTCACAGGTCCATCTGGTATTTCCTTTTAAAAAACAAAACAAGTAAAAAAACCCTACTAACAATGACAAAATCCCTCTAAACTAATACTTTAGTAGCATTTTAAAAAGACAGACTGAAACTCTTTGTTAACTATAATTCTCAGGTTACCATGAGATTCATATTGGAAATACTTGAAAAATCCTTCCTCCTCTGTCCTGCACCTCAGTCAAAATATTATTATTAATTATTATTACTAATTACAATACATAACAGGCTTTAATGCATCCAAGTAATTCACTGTGTTTACCAGAAACATGAATTCTACCAAATAAGTGCACAGTGTGATAATTTTTTGGCAGTGAAAAGGTAATTGAGCAGAGATGTCATCAAAATTATATTTTTCCCTGATGTATTTTAGGATTAATGTATTTGAGTGAAAATCACTGCCCCAAACCAGGCCAATCCTCACACTGCAGGGGTGAGCAGGCACATCCCCAGCACCCAGCTCTCCCCATAGCTGACCCCACACAAGCCTCCACCCTTTTGTAGGAGGATTCCACACTTACGGAGGTGCTGTTACATAAGAAAGGCTCTTCTACTCACAAGTTTGGAAGTAAAAATGTAAACAGGCAATTTGGGTCACTCAGCTCCATTCCCAGGATGAAGCCCTGGACTGGAGCCACCCCTGTCAAGGACCAAAACCCACCAGCATCAGCTGAAAGTGTTTAATGAGGATTTCAGCAGGAAATGAGCAGTGAGTGAATGGCAACTGATTAATCATCAGAGAAACAAGGCTCCACAGTGACCTGCTGGCCCTGCAGCAGAAGGAATCATCGAAAGGCCTGGGTTGGAAGGGACCTTAAACAGCATCTTGTTCTATCCCCTGCTGTGGGCAGGTACACCTTCCACTAGGCCAGCTTGCTCCAAGCCCCATCCAACCCAGCCTTGGGCACTGCCAGGGATGGGGCAGCCGCAGCTTCTCTGGGCACCCTGTGCCAGCACCTCACCAGAATTACAATTTTTCGTAATCTCCAATCTAAACCTACTCTCTGTCGGTGTAAATCCATTCCCCTTCATCCTGTCACTATATGAGCCTGTAAAAGCCAGGATAGCCCATGAGTTTGGTCCATCCCAGCTATGGGAAAGCAAAGACAAATGCGTGGAACATGATCTTCCACAAGGAATAGTTTTCCATCCATTTGCCATCTCGTGACTGCTGTCACAGGCTGTGGATGGACCACGTTCTGAGGAGAGCCCAGGGATGGATGCTGCCCTGACCTAACAGGAGCAAGGCCTCCAGACAGGTTCCAATTAGCCAAAATTAGTCAGCTGTGGCCAGGGTTTGTCTTCTTTTAAACACAAAATAGTGTGAAAGCAATAGCCCTTTTCTCCACGTTGCCCACTCAACCCTTTGTGGCCTTACCCCCTTCCCCAGGGAGCTTCCTCCAGTTTTGTTTCTCCCCTTCCTGAGCCATGCCAATCGTTAAAGACTCTGAGCAGCCCCATTATAATCCTGGGCAATTCTTAACTCATTAGGCTTTAAAGCTGTTGGACTGCAGAAAAAAAACCAAACCAAGCAAATGCTTATGCATGATAAAAGGATGTTAATGTTTTACCCCACCGACAATGATGGAGTCTTCTGTAGGACAATTATTACGGATATTTCCATGGGTTTAGTGTTACTCTTTTCCTGATGTGAGGTCCTTTGCGTGGCATCTAATTAAAAATAGAGGAGTTTAATCTACAGCCAACCTCAGAGGTTGATTTGAATTCTCCCACTGTGAACTTTCAAACATGGAAGCACGCCTGTTTGCACCGATGGGATCCAATATCCTGCCTTTGCAATGGACTTTTTACATTTTGGCAGGCTGCACGCCCAGGATTGTGCCAGACTGCAGCATTAATAATTCACTACCTGATCTGATCTTTCAGCAGGAAACACAAGTAAAGATGACGTTAAGTGCTGCTTGGCTTCCCCTCCTCTGCCATTCTCTTGTTATGTCTTCAGATTGCGCTTAATCTGATGGGAATTTAGTATTAAATTAACAAGAAAAGTCACATTTTAGGAGGTCAAAACCACATCTACAGCTGAAGAGAGAAACTGGATTTCCTGCTGAGTTTACTTTTAAAACCAACATTTTAATTTTTGTTTGGATCTCTGTATAAGAAAGAGATGAAATGTGTTTAGATTAGGATGCAGGAGAGGATAGCAGAAATTTTAGATTCCTAATGAGCAGCATAATAACACTTTTCTCCTGGTTGTGTGAAAAAACAGGTTACCTGTGGAGATGAGAGCATTTTCCTTCTCGAGGGGAAGAACTCCATTTTCTAGCAAGATTTGCAAGTTTTTTCTCTGCATTGCAACAGAAGAAAAACCTCCTCTAGAAGTAAACTCCAAAATATGTTTGTATGGTTGAAAACGGTCTGAGCCATTTCTCCAGCGCCAGGTAACAGCCAGCTGCACACACACCTGCACCTGCTCAGCTAGGGGGTTGTGGACCACGTGCTCCCAAAAGCTTTCTTCAGTGACAAAGCTGCTGTCTCAGAGTCCTCAATACCTAAAGTGACCCAAAGGTTTTGGCAAGCTACAAGTGTTCCCCTTCTCAGAGGATGGATTTTGCTTTAAACCAAAACAGAAAAAAAAACCCAAAAAATCCAAACAAACAAAAAAAAAAAACCCAGACAAAAACAAAAACAAAAACAAAAAAAAAAACCAACCCAACCTTGCTCAACAACAACGTAGAAAACTGAAGAAGATAACCTCAATTTTGACAAAACAGTTTCATTCAGAGTGTTTTGTAGAATGTGCAGTTTTTCACGTAGCCCTATGTACTCTCTATTTGATGCCTAATTATTGCATCTCAAAAGCTATTAGAAGGAAGGGAAAATACTTTGCTTTCTTTTCCAAAATAGACTGTGCTACTATTTAGCACTCATCCACTGTTCTGGTACTGTTATCACATTAACACTTAGAGATCCCAAGCAAGGTCAATGCCTTTGTCTGTCAGCCTTTGTACAGTCAAGAGACAGTCCTTGCCCCAAAGACCTTAAAATATAAATAGATAAGACAGACAAAGGGAGAAAGAAAGGGAACATTTCTATCATCGTCACAGATAGGAAACAGGAAGATAAAATGGTTTGCTGGAGGTCAGTGACACAGAGCTGGGGAAAGAACACTCTTAAGTCTCTCTCAACTGTCTTTAACCATGAAGCTGTCCAAAAAAAGCCTGTATTTCCTCCAGCATTTCATTTAGGTCCCTGCAGAGATGCCCAGAAAAGGAGGCTGTAAGGAATCAGTGCAGACATTCAGAGAGGTTTCGTTTCCAAGATGAACTTCTGAAAGGGATATGGCAGAAACAGCAGAAGTTTCACCAAAGCTGAGTCCAAAAGCAGAGACCAAAACTGGCAAGTCTGGACTCCACTACTAAGAATACACAAGTCGAGAAAAGCAGCCCCAGAGCTGCTCCTCAGTGTCCACATTAACAGAAAAAAATGGGATGTGGTGGTCAAGAAGTCACTCTCCAAGACATAAGGGCAAGAAAAATTTAAGGCAGGATGAGATGATGCAAGAGCTTAAATTGATCTGCCTTTGGTGTGCCAGTGACAGCACAAGGATACACCTGGTTTAGTTCCACATTCCCAATAAAGACTGACACATTGAAAAGACAGTGGGACCTATTTTGGGCAGAGTTAAAAGAACTGAAGGACTGAGTTTATGGGTACCCTTACACTGCTATACAAAGTCAGGAAAGAAAAAATAAAGGGAGGAAAAACCCCCGCCAGACTTTATGGCATAAGACATTCTGTAGAAGAATTTGCACTTCAGCTCCATTAGTGACTGGTGTCTGCCTTTTCATGTGAGATTTCTCATCCTTTATTAATTTTTCTTCTTGTGTCATGGATGGAAGGATGTCAGAGAAAGAGCTCCCCCTTTCTCCCTCACAAGCTTTACGTCCCCATGCATCTGGGGGCACCTGGCTCTGTGATTAACTGTACACAGGGTGGTGGCTCTTATCCCTGGCTGTGACATGCCAAGCAGGTAATGTTAGAAGTCTTATGTTGAAACAGAGTTAAGAGTCTGTTTAGTTAACCTAGGTTAAGTTCTGCAGTTTCTCTCTGCTTTCTCTGCCTTCCTCCAAACATAACTGGTCAAGGGAATTTGCATTTTCTGGGTTTTTTTGAAGGCTTTGTCTTCACAGCATCGTTGGTGTTAGACCACAGGAACATCCATAGTGACACATAAACTGAAGAGCAGTGCAGGAAAACACAAGTCACATCTATTTCACCAAAATCTTTCAGTATGGGGTTTGTGCTCAGCCTTGTTGCAAGACTCTGTGCTGACATAGGTAAAAGAGATTCATTTTGGCGTTAGAGTGCAAGAGAGCATCCTGGTCCACACAGCTGCAAGAAGACCTGGTCCCAGCTCGGCTCTGGATTTTTCCCTGGCCCAAAACAAGCAGTGCTGGGTTTTTTCTCAGCCTGGATGAGTGGAGTAAAGCCACGTCTGCATCAGGCTATACCTGTCAGACCCCGGTTGTCTTCGTTGCTCCATGGCTGTAACTCTGCAAGTTTATGCAGCCCCAGTGGGTTTGTGCTCGGCTTTCCAGGGACACTGCAGAGCCACAGCCATCCTCTGCTTTCTAGACCCTTCCCAACAAGCACAGGACTGCACGCAGCCAAGTCTGAGAAATAAGAGAGTTTAGAGCAACAAACACACCACCAAAATGAGAAACACTGCCTGCCTCACATCGCACACTATCCATTAAGCATGGACATCCACATGTCCATGCTTAATGCAACTCTTGGAATACTTTCTTGTCTTTTTTCCCCTTTCCTCACGTCTATTACTCTCCCATCCACACTTCCCCCAAACAGTAATGTCTTCCAACCCCCTCCTCTAATTTTCCTCCCCAGGCATGCGGAGCCTGCTGAGCAGGACGGGGAGTAGAGGCCCTTCCTAATTGGACGGGTCATGGAGATCGTTCATCTCTCAAGAGCAGCACCCGCAGGGACATCCCAGTGCCCCATCCTGCCTGCAGACCCACACCTGTCCTTTGTCACAGCTGGGCTGCCCAGATCTGGAACCTAATCCCCAGAGGAGTGGGGAGGGAGGTTATTTTATCTATTTTCTCTTCAGAGAAAGGCAAACAGGATGGGCATTCATCGATCTTGAGAAAGAAACATTAGCCAAGTCAAACACACAGCGGGCTCTGAAGAAATAGGATGTCCATGATGTTATGGCTGGATTCACTTTGGTGTCTCCTCTTATAATAAGGACAGACTTGGAGAGGAAATGAAGACATGTAAGCACAGGATGAAGAAAATTTTCAAGAAGCATTGACCAAGTCTGTCCTTATTCAGTGCAAGCTCCCCACAAGAGAAAGGGAGTTCAGACTTAACTGCTGGCAACCATCACCATTAGCCCCAGAAACTCACCACCACCCATCCTGATGTCCACTCAGCCTGAGTCCCACCTTCACCAATAGCGCCTGGACCAACTCATCCATTCACCAGAACAACCTTGCAGCGAGGTTCTCTTGCCAGAGAACTGCAAAGAACAGAAACATAATTAAAAAACATTGGGGAGTACTTAATGGAAATGGGTAATGGCTCCGTTCAAGCTGAAGGTCAAAGTTTTGTTTGATCTCATTTACCAGTTAGCAAATTAACTAACTGGTTCAGGGAACTGACTACTGGCATGGACGTTGAAGGTTTATTTCCTTGACAGTATTCTGGGGCTTGTATTACCTTCTGTAACAATAACACTGTAAAATTAGACCTGCATTAATGTTGAATTGCAGAGATTTCACAAAAGAAAGCAAACAGACCTAATCTGACCATCCAGTCACTGATTAAATGAGCACCCCTGACATCAGTGTAATAAAGATTTGACACTTGCAGGCTTGCCATGAGAGACCCACATTTGTGTACCAATTTTCCTCATTAAGCCCAGCACCACGGACCTGCCAGCACCAATCAGACCCCTCCTGACACTCCAGCAAGCAGGAAGAGACACACATCCCATGGAGGTTTCCCTTCATCCAATCCACCTCCTGTTTCTGGTTAAGATATTTTAGCAACTACTTTTAATGCCAAAACACAACGTTTTCAGCCGATAGGAGATGTGCACATTTCCAGTGGGAAATGAGAATTTGTTTTAGAGTGCTTTTGCTGGAAGAACACATTCAGTAAGTGGGGGGTCTTCCCATTTCCCACTTTTTCTGAAGAAGGAGTTCATATTTCCTTTGTAAGTTTTTATTCTCCCAGTAAAATATAGTTTGTTTTTAAGCTGGAAGCTTTAGTTGTTTTGGCTGAAGTGGCATGTTTTTACCTCTGGGGTTTTAACAGTTTAATTTTACTGTTTTGAAAAAATGTTAGAGAGCAACTTACCTAAATGGGAGCTTTTACCACAAAAGGCCATTAAAAGTTTCGGAAAACTTTTGCCTGAGTAAAAATTGCTCTTAAATAATGCTATAGTCCTGCTCAGATTTAACTTCTCCCTGTTTATTTTATTCAGTTTCTGCACCATGGTCGCTGGCAGGAAACTGGAGGCAATCCCAACCTCAGATTTATTAACACGCCTTTCTTGAACACGCTACGAGAGGTTTATGATTGTCAGCTTTGACTTAGCAAACATTCAAATGACAAACCTTTCAAATGGAAGACTTTTCAAAAATCTCTGTCTAGGATCAGCACTCTGTAAATTTGCCTGTCACAACTGATTCTGTTTGTACTGTTCAAGTTTATTCTGATATTAAAGTTTGTACTGAAAATGGAAAGTGTATCTAAGAAGTTATTGAGAAATATTATTTTAAAATAATGGAAAAAAGTTAAGCAGGTTCATGGGGGCATTTCTGATTTTTTAATTTAAATAAAAGAAGCCAGATTTGGAGGTTTACAGAAAATAAAAAATTTACACAAAAGATTCTCACCACAGATCACCTCATAGTGATTTTCCGTTCCCAACCCCCTTTCTTTTCCCGCTGGCCCTCTGTCCTGCCCTGCAGATGAGTGATCTGTTTTCACTCTCTATTTTCCTCATTTGCCTCTGAAAAAAGGGAGATGGGAAAGGAAAATCAGAAAAAAAATTAAAATAAAATTTAAGAGAATATTTGGGCCAGTTTCTTTTTCTTGGTATTATTCTTGACAAAAATATTCAAAGCTTGGGTCTTATCATTATTTTTTCTCTTTCCAAATTAATCTTCACAGCCTGACTTGTCATAGATGTAAGGAAAGAAATAAGGCCATGGTTGGTCCAAAAAACAAAAACATTTTTCAAATTTTTAAAAATCTCCATAGAATATTCATTTTCAAAACCAAGCATCACCCTCCTCACAAATAAGGAGTGCTTTGCAATCTCTTCCCTCTGCTACATTTCTATGATGTTTTTATTAATTGCATTTATTTTTCTGTTTGCCTGTCTAAGGATTGTCCTTTTTTGGGCTCTGGCAGGAGCAGAGTGGATGTCAAACACACAAACTCCAGCCCACAGCCATCCTGCTGACTGCAGCCGGGATCTTATGGCTGAGGAAACCTGGTCTTCAGGAGAGCTGCAAATATTTCCCTGAGCAGCTCAACTCACCCACTCCAAGCCAGAGGAACTGTTGGATTTGTCTTGTTTTATTCTGCTAGAAGAAATACTGTAAGAGGTGGGGCAGGGGAGGATGCAGGAATGGGTGTTTTCATCCCAGGATGCTGTGGAAGAGGCTGGAGAGCTTCTGGGACACCCATGGAACACCGGCCCTCAAGTGCTGCTGGTGCTCTAATCTGGGGGTATTTGAAATTTCAATTATTTATGTGTTCATGCTGTGGGTTAATGCTGACTGACACTAAAACACTGCCTAGATTTAGCTTCATAAAATTTTTATCCCCACTATGAACTGCAAGTCTTTCTCCAATTTCATTTAAAGGAAACAGAGTATTGAAAAGCCTACTGAGGAATTCATGAGCAACTAGCTACACCTCACTTTTCCTTCTAGCCAAATCCTGGGACTTCATTACCATGGCAACATATCATAATTTTAATTCCCTTACTGATTGCCACTGCAGAGAAACCAATCCATCTGCTTGCTTTCCTTGCAGCCTGCCATGCACTTTGTAGTGGGTGTAAAGGTTCACGGCATTTGCTTCCCAGGGTTCATGATCCAGAAAAGGATGCTGTGTCCTTTTTTTTGGGTTAAACACCCAGAAGACATCGATAAAATTCAGCAAACTTGACTCAGGCAACTCAGGCAATACCTGTGGTGTTCTGACCTCTGGGCATCTCAAACAGTCAGGCACAGCCCAGGGCAGTGGAAGCCCCTGGAAAGATCAAGCTTCCTATACCTTGTGGGGTTTTCAGTATTATACAAGAAGGAAGAGCAGCTTCCACCATGGAGAGAACTGGAAAAGGGGTGAGAGGTCTTTATGAGGACACAGGGTCTCCAGCAACCATCAGCCCCTGGTTTGAGTTTTCATTTATTTTGGAAATTATCACACTCCAAAGCATTTACAGGATTATAATCTCTCTGCCAGAATCTGAAACTAGGCCTGAAACACCAGCAGACAGATGATAATCTTAATTATTTATCTAGTTCACATAAAATCACTTGTTTGAGGCTGAAAAGCCTCATTCAGACTCAGAGCCCAACAGGGAGCCCTGGCAGGGGATCACAGATATTTGGTGCTGCCCCGCATATAGAACACCAGTCAGTGAGCCCTGCAAGAAATCAGACAAGATGAGCCAGGGGTGGAGACAGTTGCTCCATTGCTTGAGCATGATCCAGTAATGCTCCATTAACCAACAGAGGTGATTTGCTGCAGCACCCCACCCCCTTCTTAATCCCACTTCTCCTGGGCTGAGCTCCAGAGTTCCCCTCTCCATGCATCCCAGAAAGGATGGACACAGGGGGTGTCTCTGCAATAGGCATTCCTGTGGGAATTAGAACTCCCATTGGCAGGAAATTCTGGGGTTTATTCCCCTCAAAACCCCCAGGGCAGCAGCTCTGTGCACCAGTAATTCGCCTGTGATGGAGCAGCCAGAAGCACAGACATCCCATGGGTAAGCTGTTTCTAGTGCTCATCACCCAGAGGTAAAGGTAGAAAGGATCTTCTGGAGTTTGGAAGGATCTTCTGCCCTCTAAACTCACTTGAACTGCATTATATATGTATATTTATCATGTGTGTGCATATATCTAATATTTATTATATATATGTATTTATAATGCCCAATTTTGTTGCAGACATCTGGAGAGTCACAACTCATTTAAGCACAGAAAAGGCATGGGAGATTCACCTTTCTTTAAGGGCAGGAATGAAGAAAAGAGCAGTTTGAAATAGTGGAATATATTTAGCTACAAGCCAGCCTTTTCCCTCAGCTCTAAAAATCCAGCTTTTCTTCTTGCTGAAGGGTTAAAATTTCTGAACAGAAACCACAGTGTTTTTCCTTCTTTTTTTCTGAGCTTTTTTATTTAGTTACTCTTTCATTATTGTTTTTCTTCATCTAAAAAGTAATCTAAGTAATTAAAATCATAAAATGGATGTGAGCAAAATGGGTACTGCGGGGTTTATAAAACACAAATTTCCCTTTTCTGGGAAATTTGGTCTCTCCTGTACTTAAGCCTTTCAAACTCTGCCCAGACTCCTAAGGTGGCACGAACCCCACAAGGCCTGTAAGGCCTGAAGAGGAAATCACTCCAATATCCAGCTCCCCTCAGCAGATGCAGGATTGCTAACGCAGCACTGAGCACTGCCAGGGGATGCTGCCCTCACTAGGGTGGGGAAGGATCTTCATTGGGCATAAATTAATAAACGTTTAATAAATGAGTTTGGTAACACTGGACATGCTCAGAATCATCTTTGGTGGGGGAGAATCATCATCATCCAGCTGAGCTGGACTTGCTCAAACCTCACCAATTACCACCAGGTTGAGTATCCAACCATACATACACCCAGCAGGAGTCAGCTCCTTAGCCAGCAAAGGATCACATTTGGGTTAGGCTTTTTAGGTTTTTTTAAAACTGTTTTCTGAAAATAACCCAAGAAAAACCTTCCTGGATGTTCACTAAGCTGTTATTGGCAAAATATCACTGATGTGAAAACAAGGAATCTTTCTTAGAGGCTGAATGTATCCAAACAGCTCCAGCCTTTTCTTTTTTGCTATTCCTTTATTTTTAAACTGATAACAACTCTCTGCAGTTTAATTTATGCAGAAAGGGGGAATTCCACTGTGATTTAGGAATGGAAAACACCAGCTCTTAGCCTGAGAGATCATGTAACCTCCATCAAAAACTAACTTTTATGTCCAAATTACTAGAAAACCCTCAGAGTGTGTCAGGTCTGAATGCTCTGTCCCCTAGCTCCAGAGAAGCTTCTCGCCCCCCTGTGTAGTGGCAGGTAAGAAGCTCAAGCCTTGTTTTATGTCAAAATATGACATTACTTCTTCTACAGTGTGTTTGTCACCTCAGCACTGTGGTACAGACTTCATAGGAGATGGCGGGGTTGGAAAATCAGGGATCCCAGCTCCTCTAGTGTCTGAATTGAGCTGCAGTACATCCCAAATAATTCACTTTATGGTTATTCAGGGATATAGACCAAAATCTTCTCTACAGATCCTTCCAGAGCTGTTATTCTGCCCAGATAACCAACGAGGGTTTTTTTGACAAGAATTTGCTTCACAGCTGCTTCCTGTTCACCAGAGGGCTGGAGCAGCTGTGCTGTGAGGAAGTGATTCTCTGATCCTCACTGATGCTCAGGGCATGAAGATACAACCCTGAGCTGTCACACAGTCTCCCTACAGTCAGAGCAGAGAAACAGCCAGTGCCAGAGGATGGTACAGTTCACAATAAAGTAGGTGCCCAAGGTGGAGAAATTTTCCTCCTCCTAATATACAGAAAGTGGTGATTTAGGATGTACATTTACACAAAACTTCCACCTGCAGCAGCAGGTGAGACAAGTCCCACCTTGACCTCATTCTATCTGAGTTCATCTGCTGGGAAAACCCTACAGGGTCTCCAGCATCAGTTTCCTCTGTCCTGGCTCTAGGGGTGAGGATCAGCATAGTTGGATGCAGGACAAACAACCTCATCACAGGTGACAGCAGGACCCTCTCAGGAAAGTGTGGAGCTCTGCAGAGTATTAGGAAGAACACAAGACACAGAGAAGTGCTTGAGCTGACGATAGCATGCCTGACCTCCACAGCAGGGTGATTGATCTTTGCTAAAGGCATCAATGATCTGATTTTCTCCTCAGGTTTTCTTCCCAAATCCATAGCAGAACATACAGTCATTTAGACCTTTGTGAAACTCTGGGAAGGCAGAGGTACTACCAACAGCCCTGTGAAACAACGTGCATTTTTACACTAAGTACAATTTTTTTGATGTGCTGATTTTTTGGCAACATGGTAAGGAGCAAAGTCAGTCAGACCTTTCATTTCTCTAACCAGCTTTAAGGGATTTGTAATATTATACTCAAGTTATTGGAGAGCAGAAGGAAATTGTTTGTCTGATTACAAATCTGTTATTTATTGTGCATTAAGAGCACAATCACCTAATGCAGGATATTTTATCCCAGTTTTAGAGAGGTGGGAGTGGAAATCAACAGTCCTGTCCTACCAAATGACATAAATCCACTCTGATCTCAGAAGTCACCTCCTGAATACTAAGGAGTTGGAACATAAAGGCTTTTAAAGAATATAGTTTCCAATTAGGTCATTGGTTTCAAACAGAGGGTGTACTAAATTAGTAACATTTGGTGGCAAATTTCTTTGAAGTTCTCATTAATCTTGGTCTTGGATTTGAACTTTTCTTGGCAATGTTCCTTATGGAATTTGGATCCCAGTTATGTCAAAACAACTGATTAGCCCCACAGTTTGAAGGCAGGGGGGATTAGGTAGGGCGGGTGTTAGATTTCATGAAAGGCCTATTTACCTACTCGTTTAGCATGACCAAATGGGAGGGCAGCCAGCAGGAGAGACGTGTTGGAAAGATTCCAGTGCTCCTGTCAAATTAGGGATCTCCATAGCAAAGGGTAGCAATGGATTTGTGAGAGGAGCCACTCTTCATATGCAGCTGCCCACTGGGTCCGGGCAAGGTCATATATACCTTGACCTGTGGTGGCTCTTCTGCATAATCAGACTGCCCACTTCCTCAGCTCTCGGGAAATTAGTGGGAAGGAAGAAATACTTTCGGGGAACATCTTTAGATGGTGTCCTTTCTTCTTTGTGAATGGCCTAAAGCAAACTTCTCCCCAAAATCAATTGAACTCTTTCCATCTATTCCAACATATTCCAACACCAGGCTTCTGGATAGCTCAGAACCACCAAAACCAAGAACTCTTAAGAAACTCAGTGGGAAGTTCTCATGTAGCCTCTACCTGAGGAGCAATAAGTTTACTTAATTACTTAATGGACCATAACCCAGAGGAGAGAACACACAGTGAGTCACGGCAGTGGTGAAGCTTGAGAAGTTCTCAATAGGACCTTCTACAGCGAATCAGACCTGGGACACACTCATGTCCACCATGCACATCTCCTTCCTGAGGCTCCAATTAGCCAAAGAACAAAGACAGACACTGGGAAGCCTTTCCTGGAAATCACAACCCAGCAGCAGAGACCTGATAAGGAGAAGGCTCAAAAGTTGCACGAGAAAAAAGTGCTCTGTCTTACCGAAGCATGAAATGAGTGAAAGACAGGCTACTGTCATCCCTGTGGACATCTGATCCCAAGCCAAGACAGAGATCCAGCCCTGGAGGGTGCAAGGCCAGTGTTACTTACAGGTCAGCTGGATGCACCCAGGCTTGGCACAGCTTCAAGCCTCTTGTCACCTCCTGCAGCTACTGCTCACTTCGGGGGCACCAGGATGGGCAGGAACAACATTTCTGAGTGGCAAAGCTGCATGAGGCACGAGCCAGCCTTCCCAGGGCTTGGGGGCTCCCTGGGAGCAGTGAGTGTGCTGGGAAGCTGCCCTGGAGAGGAAGAAGCTCATGAGGAAACTGCAACTGGTGCAGCAGTGGCAACGCTTGGTAGGGAGGAATGAAGACACCAGTATAGTGCTCAGTCACAACAACGTGGTATAAAAATGTTACATTCATCTTTTCCTTGACAGGAAAAAAGATGAACCCTTGGGATTCTGCTTTAATTTGAGGAAATTATTGGTTCAGGTCTTATTTTATGTACAACTCTTGCTTCCATCTCTAGACAACTAATCTTAAACATTTCAGCAGTGATCAGAAAGTCTTCTCTTACAACAAAATGCAGGGAATATCTGGCCACAGCTTTTGTTCTCACCATCCCTGACAACCTGACAAACACATACAGTTTTCAGCACGGATATAGCCTCACTGGCTTTAGCAGGAACTCTTAACATCAGTAATGTCTGTACATATGCAGAGGTGTTTGCAGGATCATGGCCACAACATTAGTATAGAACTAACTTTCATAAGCCTAATTAAGGTCGTTCTGCCGTAGTGTGAAAAGTAGCACTGATAGTTATTGGCTGGGGAGGGAGAAATCACAAGTACTTTCCCACAAGTTGGTGACCTCAGGGTAGGACTTCAGAAATCTCTCCTATAAAACTGGAGCCACAGAAAACCAAGTCAGCTGCATTTAGAGGAGCCATGGAAATACTGGGTTTTTTCCAGCAGAATATTTTGGCTCTGAACCATTTCTTCCACACTTTGGAGCTCAGTAATGTCCCTCACTTAATAATGCCAAAGCATGGAAAAAAAATAACCAAGAAGAAGAGAAAAAGTGTGTAAGAGCCATTTTTCAAGGATTAAACTCTAAAGAAGGAAAGATTTTTAAGGTGTTCAATAAAAGTTGCAAAGGTAAAAAGAGAAGTGTCCTGAGACGCTTGTTGTTGTGTCTTCTTCAGAAATATAAGCTGCAGCTGGAGGACAGGTGGCACAAACTCAGTTCATTCACCTTCTGGCTTTGGGACCTTGTTTTGCCACAATTAATGAAGGTTTTCTCAATAGAGCAGAGCCATTTCCTCTATTTCTTCTCATCCCTCTGGCACAGTGGACTTGCCACACAATCCCAGAAAAGTTCGAGTTTGAAGGGACCTGCAAGAGCACCTTGTTCGAACTCCCTGCCATGGGTGGGACACCTCCCACTAGGCCAGGTTGCTCAATGCCCCTTTCAGACTGTCCCCAAAACAAAGCAAGCAACTCGAACCCACGAGGTGCTGTGGGCTTTACAGGACTGCCCTCCCTGACCCCAGCACATGTCCAAATCTTCAGCAAGTCCAAAGACCGTGAGCTGTCTGAACACTCCAAGGAGACACCAGCAACGATTTGAAAGCTGGATGGTATCTCTGCGTCCTTTCCTGGGGTGGACCAGAACCTTCCCTGACCCATGGGATGCTTCCAAGGCTTCCATCAGGTTGGGAGAAAAGCAGGCAGCACACATGTGCTCTGCAGGAGAGAGAAGGTGGGAGTTTTCCAGGGTAAAGCATTTCCTCTGGTTCACGTTCAATTAAAAATCATTCCATGGCCGACAACAGCTTCTCATCTGGCATATCGTGAAACCACTCTTTCAGCACAATTTACAGCCTTTTGGGGAAAGGAGAACTCGGTTATTTAGTAACTTCCCTGCTCGCCCTCAGGAAGGTCAGATCCTTTTGTTCCCTGCCAGAACAGTGAGAGCTATAAACTACAGGAGGGAGAGAGTGTTGGGAGCTTGTAGTTAGAGCGGTGCACCTGGATAACCCTGCAAACAGCCCTACAGTGCAGGGAGGTCACGCATGAAGGAGTGGAATATTATGGGATTGATTCATCAGAGCAGGGAACATCCAGCAGTGCTGGAGGGCAGCTCAGGAGCTGAGTGCTACAATACAAAGCATAGGGGTTGGATGCACCTTGCCGAGATTTAGATAAAATCTGCAGCTTAAAACCAACAGTTCAGTGGGCACCAGGAGGAGCTGATCCCCATTAATTTCCCCTTGGTAGCCTTTTTTTCTGTTAGGAGATGGAAAATAGCATAGGAAGGTTCAGGTTTTCTCCCCCACAGCTGCTGACACCTCTGGAGCATGGTGTGGGACCAGCTTTGCTCCCAGGCTGTTGTCAGCATCTGCCTCAGCTTGCGGGGCACTGCAAAGCTTGTATGGGCTCATAGCACTGCAGAAAACCCAGGGCTAAGCCAGAAATGAGATTAACTTGTCAAGGAGCTTCCCCCTCCAAGAGAATATTTATTAATAAATTTTGAAATAATAATAAAAAAGAAGTTAGCAACATTATTTTTATGCTGCCTCGTGTCCTAAGTTTTGTGGATATTTAATTGTTGTTATTTTCTACACATCAGGCAGGTTTGTGTGACACACTACAGGGAGGGAAAAGCCAGCTGAACACACCACTAATTGTTACACTGAGTTTTCCCATGAACTTCATTCAATTTCCAACCAGGAGCTTAGGGAATAAAGGTCAAAAAATCCTCCAGGCTCAGAAAATTCACAAGAAAGAGAAGGAAACAACTTCCATTGTTGCTACACATTTGTTAACATTTCATTTCACAAGAAATCAATACAGCCCAAACATGTCTGCCAAAAACACAAAGGAACAATGGTTCAAGGGCTGCAGAACACAGAGATATTTTTTTATCACTTCACCAAGGTATAAAACAAACACTTTCCCTCTGCCTGCCTGTTTATTCTGAAAAATATTTGTCCAAGAAGAGCAGAAACTTATCTCCAGAAAGTTTGCAGAGGAAAGATAGTGGATGAACAGAGAATCAAGAAAAGCATTCTGAACAGTGCAGGTGGAGATGTCAAAGCAGCAGTTCTTCCCAACATCATCTTCACCTCAGTTTGCTTGCTCAGCCTGACATCAACTTCTTATTATGCAGCCCCAGCATTTCTCTGCAATTTAAACAAGGCGTTGGTAATGGTGTGTGATCTTCAAGGTTACTTTTGGAGAGCTGTCTTTAGCCCAGTGGTCACCAGCTATTTAGGAATAAAAATGATAATTTCACTTAAAGCAAATTACATCCTGGATGTATAATACACTGCAGCAAGTGCACTGGAAATGATCAGATGGGAGATCCAGCTTGGAATATCTTAACTTCCACGTGCATAAAGGAGGTTTCTGAGATCAGGAAGCATTCCAGTGTAGCCCTCAGAGAAAGAGTGGTCCCCTTTCATTTATCTCCAGATTCAGATTTATCTCACAGATTCATAATTATAGCATTCTCTTCCTATAGTACCTGGATACATCAGCCTATTTAGAAGGTGTTTCCTTGGAGGTTCTTTACCTTGCAAAAAAAGAATTCATCTCTGCCACACACAGGGAAATATTATATTCTGCACATTAAAAGATCCTTTAACCTATCCTAAATTTCCATTCTTTCTTTTCTCATGCTCTTATCTGAAGAGAATTTTTTCTTCCTCCATTCAGTAAATGGCTCCTGACTTCTTTACCCAGTAATTTCCTGGGGCATCACAGCAATTTCTGTGATGATTAATGATGTCACCAAGGCCAGGCTTTGACATCACAGAACAAACAGGTTCTTTTGGGGAATGGATGGATTTATTTATTTAGATTTAACCAATGTTGGTAAATGCCACATAGTGTGTATTCATGAAACCATCAGGAAGGATTTTCTCCCTCATAGTGAGACAGACCAAGGTCCGGGAAAAGGAAAAGTATTTGGCAATACATATTCGAGTCAACTTGAAGAGAATGCTTGGAGGAATTGGTGGTCTTACTGATGGTAAAAAGAAGGTGATGTAGATCCATGGGCTTGCTGGAACACAGCAGCAAGATGCTGATGAGATTGTGGATTGAAGAGGAACATATTTAAATTTAGCTGCCAGTGATTTCCAATGGGCAACTTTTGATGCCTTTTCCCATTTCATAAGGACTTCATACAGAATGACTTGAAAAATTATCATATTCTTAATTCCTATCAAAATTCATATACTATCAGCTCTGCTTTGCAGATAAATCTAACACATCCTAAGCCAGGACTGTGTCCCTGACTTGACTGGAGGTGGCAGAACCAGCTCTGGAGCAGGGTGTGCTCTTGGGCTGGGTGAGCAGCATTCAGGCTCCCAGGGAGCCTCACTCTACTGCAGAGAAACCCATTCACAGTGTCTGAGCAGCATTCAGATTCTTGGGGCTTGCATTTATTAACATGCCAATTTCTTGGTTAAGATGAAAGGGGGAGGAAATCTTTCAAGCAAGCTTGTAAATGGGATTTTTTTTTCCTCAGTAGAATGACAGCTTTTGTATGTTAAGTGTATTCCTTTTGGCTACAGTGCACACACAAGGAAATTCTGAGCAGCATAATGCGACATGTGCAGGTTGCTAACTTAGAAAAGACCTCCCCCCAAAACAAAGTCTAACCTCAAGGACACAACCCAAAACCTGAGCTAGCTGTGGTTAGCAGACTCCTCAGTCTTGCACGGCCTTGAGCTTCACCCAGCTCCTCTGAGAGTCCAAACAGCTTGTCGTATGAGTGTCTGTCATGGACACATGGACTAGCGAACTTCAAAGTTACAAAAGGATTTTGTGCTCTTTTGGAGACAGTGGTCAGGATCACAGTGTCTATTGGACAGTGTTTCTTTAGGTGTTTCTGTTCATAGTGAGTACTGGAAGAAGGTAACAGCCACACAAGACCTCCCTGGCTTCCAGCAGTAGAAAAGCTCCAAGGTTTCCCAGTCATTTCCAAAAGAAGTATCTGTCATTTTTCCAAAAGAGATACTGTAACAGTTGGAAACATCACAGCTGCTCCCTCTAAAAACCTGTGTTGAAGCATCAACCAGCCTCATGAGAACTTTACCTGTTCCACCTAAAACAACCTCAGGACTGAAAAAGTGGTATGAAAGGAAGAAGCTGGGCCGGAAAGGTGGCTGTGACTGGGATAGAGTAGACCAGGACATCATCACCGCCTGGCTGCTGGCAGAGCTGTGCCACTGAGAATTCCACAAGCAGCTGCTCTCACCCACAGGATGCCCTGGTGCTATTTTGGGGCCGAGCCTTTCACATCTCAATATCGCATATCATGAGTGTCACAGCAGGGCCATGTGCCTTTCTGCTGACACCATTATTCACACTGTTTCGTGTCACTGAGCTCCTTTTACAGATGAAGCAATATCTATATTGTGAGGTGATAGGAACTTGACTTTGGCCTCCAAGGAGTGAGGGTTGAAGGTGATCCAGAGGCAGCCTGAGCTCAGGTTGCAGGTTGCAGTGCTCCGCCTCAAGCAGGATCACCTGCCCAGTGAAGCCCTGTACCTTGCACTGAATGGAGGAGGCAGTCACAGCACCATCGTATATTAAATTCCATGATACATTCACTAGAAAAATCTTGAAACTTTCTTGAAACTCCAAGCACAGAAAAATAATGGTGATGACAATGTCTGATAACCCTGCAATGCTTCTCAGGGTGGCTACAAGGCTCAAATTTGGCAGTCTTCAAGTCTGCTGACATGTTTTGATCAGAGACACTCTGTCAGAGCATTCAATGCCACCTTTACATTAATTCTGAGATTAGATCACTTTACTTATCATGATGTGACCTCTCCATAGAGAATGGAGGAGCTGCTGCCATGGCACACCAGCACTGCTGGAGGCTGAACAGATGGAGAAGAGGCATCCTGGTTCAGGCAGACCTCAGGAGGAGCCGAGGAGAGATTGTCTGTCTCGTAAACCATGGCGAGAGTCCAGGGCTGTGCCTGCAAGGGAGAGCTGGATGGTGCTCCAGTGCCCATCCAGTCCTGGCCACTCCCAGGATCATGCCTGACCCTGCACCAACCTCACTGTTCATTTCCTTTGCAACACAGCCTTGGCCTCCCTTCTCCTGGAGCAGCTCCAGACCTGCGGGGTTGTTTGTTCCCACAAATTCAGCAAGCAGGAATGCGACGCTTCACACCAAAATGTCTCATTTTCACCTAAGATTTCTCCAGAGCTATCAGGAGAGGCCTGCATAAGCTGTGTTCCCCGTCACAGTGGGACCACCATGTCCTCTTAGCTGTGCAGAAGAGCACGGGAACACCTCAGGGACACCTGGAGAAGTACAGCAGACACCAGTGGTGACAACCACTGTGACCAAGAGACACTCGTAGGATGTGCTGTGGTGACCACACACCTCTGGCCTTACTCTGCCAGGACAAAAGCCAGTGCAATCTACTGTCTCATGTTTCCTATTGATAGGCCTTAAACCTTGAGAGTCAACTGAGCAGTAGGAAACACATGGTTCAGGCATGTCACAGTGATTTAGACTATCTTAAAATATCCCTAAATCTTCATGTATTGCCCAATTTTATGGTGTCAACTGCCCCAGCACTTTTAAAGGTTCCAACACCCCAAGGCTGGGAACTGGACCAATTTGTTGAGAGCTCACAGACATGAGATTAAAACCTAAAACATTAAGACCCTTATGGGGTTTGAGTTTTCCCCCACTTCCTCTCTCACTGGAATCAGGAAGTGCAAAGAAGCAACTGTGAAAATAAAACTTAGTTTCTTTTCAGAAAGTTACTTGAACTTTCAGAACCTTATGTTCGTTCCCATTGAGGGCAAAGATCCAAGATAGTTATTCCTGTACTTAAACCAGGTTCAGTCATCCTTAGTAATTAAGGGCACTAGATCAAAAATTAAATTTATTGTACCAGTAGCACAACCACAATGGATCTTCATAAAATTTAACCACACAGAGAAGTGGGTTGCCTGAGATCTGCCATTCAAGCAGGCTTTATTGCATTTAAATATAGAATCATAAAAAATAAATTAAGAATGGGGATGACCCTTTGTCTACCTAGAGGCCCAGGAAAGATGTTTGCCTCTGATACAGTTTGAAAATTAGCATTTTATAGGGCCTGGGATGCTGCCTGACACACAAAATACTTTAAAATTCTGTAAATAATGTAAGTAAATTAACAAGAGATAGTGACTGTGATGAATAAAACATAAGTTAAGTACCTTTCCATTTCCTCTGAAGCCTAGAGAAAAAAAGTGACTAGATTCAGCCCTTTGGGGGAAAAAAAATTTCAAGTACTTGTAATGTTTGGTAGGAGAACACACAGATAATTCAGAGAAACACTGAAAAGTCAGTCTGAAGCATCTTCTGTTTAACTATGGAAAAGCCAGCGTTTTGTGGCAAAGACAAGTCTCTTGGGTTGAGTTTTAGCCTTGTCAGGGCAATCCAACCCCTATCAAGTGCTTGGGAAAATCATCAGGGATGAGTCTTTCCCCTTTCTTGCTTCCTCTGCTCCCCCTTCACTCACCAGGTTCCTCAGAGAAGGCTGGTCATGGGCACAGCTCAGGGGCTTTTTCCTTCCAGCATGGGCTGCTGAGCCCTGCCAAAAACTACGCTGCTCTTTGCAAAGCAAGTCAGAGCCCAGAGAGCCAAGGAAGAACAAGGAAGTCCAAGTCTAGAGCTGTGAATTGTGAATGTAGTATGAAGAGCACAACCATCACCAGCCCCGAACCCATTCCCACATTAGCCCAGGGCTCTCCTTGCTTCCTCAAGCCCACCTGGAAGCCTAGGCACAGCCAAGATGTCCTAGCATGGTTTTGTCAACAAGGTAGCATGTGGCTCTCAGGTAGATTTGTCTGGGGACAGACGTGAGCTTGGACCTCCTTTAGATCAACCAGCATTGTCCAGTTCCTTGCACACCCTTTAAAACAGAGAAAAGTGCTGTGAGGATTGATAGGACTCAGGACAAGAAAATAAGTTGCCCATCCATGGAAAAAGCACATGTCCTAGAGGGGAGCTATGAGGTCAAAGGCATGCAGCTGGTGAGGCATTTAGTTGACAAAACCTCTATTTTTCTATTTACAGTTTGGATCTGGCCTTGAAGCCCTAAGCTGACATCCCTGGCTAAGGCAGAGTGGGAATCTTGCAGCAGCATGCCGGCTCGGAGGCAAGAGCCTTATCAGATGGGCTGGAAATATGACAGCAAGAGCCTCTCCCAGGATGTTTTGGCTTGTGATCCAGGATGAACACCTGGAAGCCACGAGGAGCCTGGAATAGATTAAGTGAGTTGGCCAGACATTCTCATCTTGTTAACATGCTGCAGGCTTCATTTGTGCTTTGGGCAGGGATTCAGAGTGATTCTTTATTTGATTCAAACCAAATAGCCCATCACAAATCCCGAACTCCTGCTCGTATCAGCATCACCCAGACACTGTCCCTGCAGAAAACAGTCTTTGTGACAAGAGCATCTGACAAAGTCAAACAGCACACACACATTGGGGTTTGGTTGAAGACAAAACCTATCACAATATTCCACTTTGTCTCTCCTTTTCCACCTTTTATCCCCTTTTCTTGCTCCTCTATGTTTAGTTTCACTGCCCCAGATCACAGCAATATTCAAACCATGGAAGCTTCCAAACCATCCATCAGGAAATTCAGCTGCCAGCTCTACAAGGACAAATACCACCAGTATCTCCTTGGAGAGCCTGACCCAGGATCACAACACGTGCCATGGCCAGGATGTGGCTGGGACATTGTGTCCCACTGCCTCACACAGCAACTTCTATTACTTTTCCTCCTGAACAGCAATGTTTTTCTCTCAAATGCATGGAATTGACTCCAAGGTCTCATAGAGGTCATGCTTCTGTAGCCATCTCATGCCTTCAGGAGACGTGAGGCCAGGACAAGCTGGCCCAAACGACACCAGTGAGGACACACACACACACACACACACACATACACACACACACAATGCCACAGCACTGTCCTTGGACCCACATCCCTGGGGTGTGGGTCCACAGCACTTACCAAGACTTTCTCTCAGGGAATACAATGTCCCATAAGATAGAAATTAATTTAAATTTAGCTGAGCAGCAATATTCAACCAAGAGAAGCATAACGTGGTGGGGACCCAAGACAGCAACACCACAGGTATGAAAAAAAGTCTCTCTCTATGCTGCACCTAAACCAAGTGGTTCCTGGCCAGAGAAGTCCTAATATGACTGTTTGCAGTTACAGGTAGCAAATAAAAGCCAAATACTTCAAGAGAAAGGCAGCTTTTGCCTCTTCTCCTGACATGGACCCAATATCTCATCAATCATTTCCACATGGCTCATGCTGATGCTCCATGCAGGCACGAAACTGCTGACATCAATTACCAAACCAAGAAAATGGAAGGATTTTATCAAGTATCATTACTGCCAGATCTGCCTGTGTGTAAGGCCTTCCAGTGAAGACATAAATCAGTAGTTAAATGGTACAAAGTGGGTTGTATGGCCCTGCTGCTAGGAGACAGTTTGGCTCACAGGCAAGGAAAATAGTCCTGACCTGCTTCCAGGGAAGCCCTCTTGAGTCTCTGCACAGCCAGCTTGAACCAGGAAAAAATTGTGTTCTACCCCAAATGTCATTTATCCATTTTATGATCTTGGGCAAGGTACAGCCCCATATTTGCCTCAGATTATCTAATTCAAAGTGAGAGTGAACCCAGCCAACTCCTGAGAGCTGCTTTAATATTCATGGAGAAATAAAAATTAAAGAAAAACCCAACAACATTAAACCCTCCCCCCAGAAAACCCAAAACTAACCCAAAAAATCCAAGCAAAGGTTTTACAGACTCATCAGTATGAGGAACCAACAACTCTTTTTTTCCTTTACAACAGCAGAAATCTATAAAGACACTCACAGGCTCTTGCAACTGGTAATGGGAACATACACGAAGTGTAGGTTTCCCTGTTTAATGATTTTGGTCAAAGTTGTCCCTGCCTAGGGGCTTTTCACTTAGAGGACACAGGGATTTAAAGTTCATTGTTTTACAAGCAGACAGAATGGGTTTGTTGTTGTTAAAATCATTTTCCATCGAGAACTGCCCAAATAATTTCCCTTCTCTATCCCTCCTCCCTATTCCCCAGCCCTTGTATACCAGCACTATCAATTCAGCTCTAGCTTTGCTTAAATGCCATTGAAAGCCAGCAGGAAAAATCTGTCTGTCAGAATTCTGTCAATGTTTTTGGAAAGTCCAGTTTTCTTGTTTTCTTTTGGATCAGGACAGCTGCTCACAGTTCACTGAACCAGGAAACCTGGGGCTGCTCCTGAGTTCTCTGTTTCATTTTAGCATCTTGGTGTTTGGGAGAGGATTTGTACCCAGGAAAGCTGCTGCCATGCTCATGGTGCTTTCCTGGAAGACAGAGTCCCAGTGAGCCTCAGACACAGAATCCCAGAAAGGTTTGGGTTGGAAGGGACCTTAATGACCATCTCATTCCAACTCCCTGCCATGGGCAGGGACAACTTCCACTAGATTAGGTTGCTCAAATTTATGTGTGAGTTGCTGGGCCACTGCTTTGAGGGAAGTTGCCATTAAATCCAAACCAAACCTGGCTCTTTCAGGCTCAGGGACACTTGGACACTGGCTGGGCAGCCCAGGGTTAGCTGCTGACAGGCACATTACTGCTCCAAGAGAGGCAGAGCTCAAGGGGGCTGCTCAGCAAAGTCTTCCATAATTTGCTATTCTTGCAGCACAATCAGCCCAATTTACACCCAGAGCTGCTCCTGGAGGAGATCTCGACTTCAGATGCATCTGAGAAGTGCCTGATGCTGCAGAAGGGGCTGCAGCAGCTGTGCTGCAAGCCCCAAGTACAAGATGGTGCATAGGACAGAATTAATCATTCTGCTCTGAAGAAGAAATTCTCCTTGCTAGGGAAGGAAACAGCTTTGCCTGATGAAAAATTAAAGAACCCCTGGCCTAGTGGTTTCCTCCTGGGGTGAGTTAAAGCAGCAGCCTGAGGAGAGAGGCAAACCCTTCCCCTTACATATTAACTGCAGATATGCTGCCCATCTCAGAGAGTTTCTTAACAAATTTTCCTCCTTTTTCCCCTAAAATTCAGGGGGATGTTCATCCCTTCTCCTCTCCAGAAGAGAAACAACTAAAAGAGGAAGAATTCTCACTTTTCAGTTAATATTTTGCTGAGACTGAATTCTTGGAGCTGCACCACCCCAGACTGAGCCAACCTAGCATCTCTCTCATGCAGCACGAACATTTGCCACTCTGATTTTGGAGGGAAGAGGTTAATGTGGGCGTTTACTGCTGACTGACCAAGGTTACTGCGAAAAGAAGCAGCTCCTCTGGGATTTCACCCCTTCCCCAAGTTCAAGGGGATGGGAGCATTGCCCTCCTCACAACTCAGTTCTCCCAGGAGTAAAACTGGGATGATGGAGACATTACCCAGCTGTGGGCACTCATGGCTGGCACCCCACGAGCAGAGCAGTGGCTCTGCTCTCCGAGGCCTCTGTCCCTTCCCAGTGGGAGACCCAGCTGTTCTCTCCGCAATCCCAGGACATGGAGAGAACTTGGCATGAGGGTCCGACTGTCCCTGCTCCATTAACCACCACTAAGCCCCTGAGTAAACCCAATGGGGCTCCAGCAAACAGGGCAGCAGTGGCACCCAGAGAACAAGGGGGGCTTTATTAAACACCTGCACCTCTGCTCCCAAACAAAAACAAAGGCACCAAACGGAGCTTTCAATTTTCTTCTTTTATTACCCACCTTAAAAAAATAAAACACAACACTGGTCAGCCACAGGATTCCTGTTTTTATGGAGCCCATCCTGCCATGCTATTGCTCCACAAGGACTTTATTAATGCCATTTACAGGTCAGGTAAAAAGCGAACCCCGGCCACTCCATAGGCGAGGGCTGTAGAGGAGTCATTCCAAAGGTGATCCCAGCAAAACCTAATTCTGCCTGGCCACATGCTGGCGAGGCCAAGGCAGCAATCACTCTGCATCCTGGCTGTAAAATCAAATGTGATAAAAGATCCCATTTCACCAAGGGCCTAATACTAATTTGTGTAACATTTCCATTATACAGTGCTGCCTACAGAAAACATACACTAAAGCACTTTGACAATTTAACAGGGAACATTCCAATAGGAAACATTATTAGATTTTCCTATTAAGCTGCTCAGGGCACGTGCTCGCTTAATAGATGTTAATTACATTAGCAAGGCTGCAAATTCAGTCCTTGCGGAATCCAAGTGACTTTTACAAAATTGACTCAGTCCTGGAATTTTGTAGGAACAAAAGGCAAAACAAAAAATCCAATACAGATAGAAAATTGGAACAAAGCCACCATGTCACCACTTTCTCAGCAGTGGCTTTAAAACACTTTAATGTACTGCCACGTTTTGACTTCACATTTCCAAAGTGGAATTTTCACAAATTTCCCAGCTTGGCAAAATAATTGGAGACAGCTCATGATATTAGAAAAATGGATTTTTTTTTTCTTGTCAGGGGAAAGAATGGTTGAAACAGCAAAAAAGGCTGAGTATTTCAGTTCAGTCTTCTTGTGAAAATATTTCATATTTCCTCAGCATGCACTTGTGTCCTATTACATTCAATGGGAGTTTAAATACACACTTTGACTTAACAAGACATATCCTGATTAGCCTAAATCAAGATCTAATTACAGAAGACTGTTGACAAATCATTTCAGACAACATGTAAATGTAAGAGAAACAGTATTTTGCTTACACTCAACAGAATTACTCTTTTTGAGGTAATTAACTTTGGCCTGGGTGTATCAGGGCCAACATTTAGGGCTCTGCTTCCAAAGACAGCTCACCTCAGCCATAGTTTGGGAGCATCCCCAGTTTTCTGCTGACTGACCCTAAGCATGGATCTGGGATTCCACAGCTACAGAAATTTACTTCTCGCTCTGTCACTGATATTTCGAAGGTACAATTCCTCTTCAGTTGTGCTGCCCACCCTTACATGCAACCCTATCTCCTAGGAAGATGCAAGAATCTTTAACTGCTCGGTGACAGCCTGAAAAATTACCCCCACTTGCAGGCAGGGAATGATGAACCATTTGCCAAGGGCAGTGGCAGAACTGGGGCTCCAGTATGCCCCTGGGGACACCAGCCCTTCCACGGGAGGTGCAGGATAACACCCCTGCTCCCACGGCTCAGGGGTGGTACAGACCCAGCGGCACACGGGCTGGGCAGGTGAGACCCCTCTCTGATGCTGGGTCCCTTCCTACATGCAAGCACTGGAAGAGCACTATTATATATAATGCAAGCTCCTAAATCTTAATTAGTCACACTGTGCCTTAAATTCAGTAATGAGCTGATGACTTAGGGCTCTGGACAAACCCTTCTGTTCATTTAAAGATTTCAGTATTAGAAATGCTAAGCACAGGTGCTTGAAGCATATCCCAAACCTTACCTTCATCCCTTCCCTTACTTTGAGCTGACGTGGTTTCTAACATATGTGTTGCATTAACAATTGAGATAAATTTAAAGGAAGATTAGGCCTGGATGAAAGTTTCTGGAGAAGTGGGAGGTTACAGAGCTCATCACTGGCACAGGAAGGTTGGACTCGATGATCTTGGTGGTCTTTTCCAATCTTAGTGATTCTATGATTCCAAGGTAAAGGACCTACCTGAGCCCATTTGTTACTGTCAGGCTGGGGGAACACCAGCTTTATCCCTCCGAGGCTTCAGTGCCATCATTCCTGGCTGCTGGGTTATAACCTTGGTGGAGTTTTACCAGCCTCAAGAGGGGGAAATCAGCCCTGAGGTTCCCATTCATTCTCACTTCTGCAGTGCTTGGAGGCTGAAACTGGTTTTGGGTCCTGCTAGGTTACTGTTTCCCATCAAGGTGACACAGTGTGTGACATCTTTCCTCCAAAACCAGTGACTACACTATGGGTGAGAATCCTGAAGAAATGTTCAGATTCCCTCATAGACTGGTGAACCTCCACAGCTCATTATTTTGAATTAAACACAGCATGGATACACATCTTGTCCTGACTTACTTCCATACACAGCGTAGATGGAGCACCTGAAGCTGCTCTGATGCTCTTCCCATCAGTGTGGTAAAACCAAGATCAGTGTTTTCCCCAGATGTCCATCCCTAAGACTTGGAACTTCCAGAGCTGCCCATCTCAGCAGCCAGGAGAGACCCGCTCCCCCAGGACCCTCCCAGTCCTGCTCCACTCATGGGCTGTAACCCAGGTCTTCCAAGGTGTGAAGTTATCTCATTTCGACCTCTTCCAGTGAGAAATCAGCAAGGATAAACACTTGAGGAGAAACTTGATCCCTGTGTGCCCTGATGTTCTGCTGTGGGATGTCCCCACCCCCAGTGAGGTTGTCTCCCGGTGCTGTCCACCACCTGGGCTGCGGGGGGCTGGGTGAAGGTAGGAAACAATGGAGAGGGCAGGTATTTCATCCTGATGTTACTGAGTAGACCCTGAATTTGAACGAGCTTTGTGTAACACTGCTCAGCCCCTTGGATCTTTCCCTGACCCTTCACCAGCTGCACGCAGAGAGCTCTGGCTGCACTTCCATCCCTGGGGCAGGGATGTGCCTGCACCTCCCAGGACACTCCAGAGAGGAACAGCCATTTCCCAACATCACCCTGAGGAGGCAAAAACAAGAAACTGCTTGTCCCAACACCAGATTCCTGACAGCATCTGAACAGACAGGCTCAAACTGAAAGGCACCATTAGCTACCCACGTCCCAGGCGATCGCTCAAGTTCTGTCGTTTGGGTTGAAGTGTCATTTAGACTAATTGGCCTTTTCCAGAGGCCAAATGCTACTTGGGAACCCTCCCTTAAAACTACATGAAGCCAATAACATCCCCAGTGTGAAGTCTTTTGGGTTCAAAACATCTAATTAAGTACCTGAAAACATCAACACAACTTCTGTTCCACTCCAGGAGCTGTCATCACACAGAACCACTGTTTCCTGCAGTTTTTATCATGAAATCCATTATATTTGGCATTTTTCTTCAGTCCTTACCACAAAGATGCACACTATTATAATGCAACTCTCAGCTTTCTAATTTAACTTCATTTCTACCATTAATACTAGGAAGGAAAAAAAAAGGGCTCTAGAAATCATGACCCGATTGTAATTAAGGCCTCAGAAGCAGAAGCTAATTAAAAACAAAACAGGCCACCCTCTCCCTGCCATCGTGCCCTCATTTCCAATAGCATGGACTAAGTCCAATAGCTGGACTAAGAAGCACTTAAGATATTACTCAGCTCAAGTGATGTGTCAGGAAGGCAGCTCTAGCTGCAGATAATCCACTGAAATCAGCACTAAACCCCCCAAAGCACAGAGGGACCTTGGACCATCTCCAACCTCCCACTGGGTGCTGGGACACCTCAAGGGACCGAGCTTGGCTTGACAAGACAAAATTGTTTCTTCACAAAACCAGTGTTTTGAGTGTAATTATGCCAGGTGTTTTATCAAAAAATAAGCATCATGCAGGAAACACAGAGCCTCAGTCAGTGCCAGCAAGTCAAAGTGCTGGAAATAAGAGATAACCAGATAGGGAAACAGAGGTTTCTGGGCCAAGCCCAGTCAATGCTGCCTTTCTGGCAAGTTTTCCCAGTAGCCTTTTGCAATGGGAAAGAAATTGTAGATTTCAGGAGCTGACAGCACTAAGGATGGCAAAAAGGAAAAGCCCTCTGAAGTGTGGCTCAGCAGCAATGGGCTCTGCTCAGCGCAGGACAGCCAAGCCAGCGCAGTCAGTGGGCACCATGGGGGACAGGGGAGAGACATTCCAGCCTGAAGGACACATTCTGTCTGGGACAGAAGATTTGTTTCGTCCCCCAGCTGAAACCCAGATGCTGTTTCACATGGCAAGGGCCTGCTCTGCTCACAAGGTGCACAGAAAAGAGACATTCGACTGACAGCTGTGGGCCTCCTCCAATGGGCAATTCCACAGTTCTAATGGCACTGGAGGCACAGCTTAGTCTACTTCTAGGAGGAAGGGGGTAAAACTGAAAAAAAAAACTTTCCCACCTCAAGAAATGCCTTTGCATCTATTCATATCTATGCTCTAGATTGGAGAATTTAGTTCTCAGAACCAAAACCTCTCCTGCTACAGAGATTAAGTGGAATCAGAGCCACATCTGGTCATCTCAGGGACTGCTCTCCTCTCACTCTGCCAAAGCCCCACTGACATCAGTCAGCACCA
The DNA here is from genome assembly GCA_013397815.1 of Aleadryas rufinucha. Classification (NCBI taxonomy): domain Eukaryota; kingdom Metazoa; phylum Chordata; class Aves; order Passeriformes; genus Aleadryas; species Aleadryas rufinucha. Next base: position 256,664 of record VZTH01011483.1, read on the forward strand.
TCTGAAACTGCTTTATCACCGTGAAAACATGCCTTTTCTTTCTTTTTTATTAAAACTCTTCTGAACTCTTGTACATCTTTTGTTCCTTCCTGCGAACAGCACCAATCAATATTTGTTTGGGTGATTATGCTCTTTGCTTGCCAAGAAGCAAGTCTCGTGCCTTTCTGCCATTCAGCATCACATAAAAACATGAATATATCACAATATTCAGGAAAAATCTCTAGCCAGAAGCTTTTCCTAGTCCACAGGCAGCACACACCTACACATTGATTTTGTCAGTGAGTCCAGCATTTCAAGATGATCATACTAGGGAGGTTGATGACCTGACTGACATTCTCTCTGCTCTCAGGAAGGGCAGATGCCAGTGAAGAAGCCTATGGGTACCAGCACACAGCTCCCATGGTACTGCATCCACATGCTGATCCTCATCCAAGAGCTGAACTCGGCTGACCTCGCTTGGCGGATGAGATCACAGCCCAGGAAAGAATGGCTGCAGGCCAGTGAGAAAACAGATGTCTGCCACAGACACCACTCATTGATACTTCATTCCCATTTATTATTTATTTAATACACACTGTGTTGATTAGGGTTCTGTTCTTGTGAACTCTGTACTAACATTTTTATAAGAAAGGTCTAAGAATAACTGGAGACACAAAACCTCTGCAGTTCATTGAAGAGGAAGATTGTCTCAGTGATGCTTTTTATTTTCCCTCTCCTGTTTTGTGCTGTGTTTGTTCAGGCTGGAGAAGAGGAGGCTGAGAGGAGACCTCAGAGAAGCCACAACTCCCTCCCGAGGGATAGCAGAGGGACAGCTCTGATCTCTGCTCTCTGTGATCAGGGACAGGATCCCAGGGAATGGCAGGAGCTATGTCAGGGAAGGTTTAGGTTGGATATTAAAAAAAGGTTCTCCCCTCAGAGGGTGGTCTCCCTCAGAGGCACTGCCGAGGTTCCCCAAGGAATGGTCCCGGCCCCGAGGCTGCCAGAGCTCCAGGAGCATTTGGACACCACTCCCAGGGATGCCCAGGGGGGGATTGTTGGGGTGTCTGTGCAGAGCCAGAGGTTGGACCTGATGATCCTTGTGGGTCCCTTCCAGCTCAGGATATTCTGTGATTCTCTGATGGAGAATTTTTTATCCTCTGGTAGGAAACACTTCAAAAGTTTATTGGACGAGCAGCTCAGAATCTTCTCCCGCCCAGTGACATCCTCCTCCCCAAGGCAGAGCTCTGTGCAAGCCCAATCTCCAGGATCAAGAGAAGTTTACAAACAGATGAGCTGCTTCCAGTTTTCTTGGTACTGCACAAGGCTGTCTCCAAGAGACAGCCACAAGACACTTCAGATGTTTTGCAGCAGAAACCCCCCGTTTCTAACCCAGCCTTGCCACCTTTACGCTGAAGATTTCACAAAAAAGATTTCTTCAATTACAATTGAGGAACATGGGATGAAAAATAAAATAGATGATAAAAAAATCATTGCACCCTTTATCAGCACAAAACCAGCTCAGTGAAGAGATTGACCAGTGAACATCAACACAATTGGAGGTGGAAAGGGAAGGGAAAAAAAACCTCAATCCATGGGAGCAGGGGAGATTTCTGCCAGTGTTGGGAGCTACTCTCTGGGGAAAAGCAGGCTGGAGACTAAATGAGAGGGAGACGTTGCATTGGCTGTGGTCTTCTACTGAACAGAGAAATGGCTGCTCATGGACAGGCATCAGAGCAGCTCAAGTTACTGCTGGTTTGCTGCAGAGAAAACACCCTCTGCCCAGTTTATCAGATGTGCCCTAGGAGTAGAGATCAGCCCTGTAGTTATTTTGGTCCAGTCTCAACCCCATGAGGCGCCAATTCTGGGATAAAACTGACCTGGATCCCGTCCACCCTCACAAGCCAGAACAAGGAACTGGACTTCACCCATTTATTCGCTGGGGAGGTCTAGCTGTGAGGATACGATGGGCATTTTATTCTCCTTGTGCTCCAAGGCAGTACTGGAACATAACCAAACCCACCGTGGCACCTTCCAATCAATCCCCTGTGGAAACCAAAACTCAGTACAGGTGTGTCCCAGATCCTTTCCTGCAACAACATTCTAGGGGCAAGGGAGCAGCCTGAGTAAACACAGCCAAGGAGACATTATCAAATTACATTTTCCTTTATCCAGTGATAACTGATGATCAGGCCATTAGAACAGAGATTATTGTCAGAGCGTCACAGAAGACAGGCTAGAAGGGACCTTGAGGTCATCTGAATCCATCCAACCCTCATCAAAAGGCTCATTTCTGGCAGTATTTGACCTCTTCAGAATAAGAGGGAAGTTTCTGACCAATATTTTAAACAAAAATTTTCTTTGGCTAACTACAAAATACTTAATTCATTTCTCTTATATATAAAAAGTCTATAAAGGCACTTTTCTTCAGGTAGTTTCAAAATGGAATCAAACTCTTGATGAAAAGAGGTAATTATCAACTTTTGCATTGTTTCTCTCACAATAATCCATCTTGGAGCAATGAAAACTCCAGGGGCTTGTTCTTCTCTTGTTCTTAACCTTCGTGGTCAGCCAAGATATTGCTGTTTTCATTTAAAAAATATTTAGAATTTCCAGCAAAAAGAAATTATTCCTACTTCCACAGATGTGTGACATATTGTGGCACCAGGGGAGTAGTAAAGACACAAGGTATTTGATCTGAAGAGTTTTGGTGCAATGAACTCTTTCCACATTTTTCCCTCACCTGGTTTCCTCTGGAGCTTCCGCTTGTGTTGAACCAGAATAGGGGGACCAGCAGGGAGGGAAGAGGGAAAGGAAGGATCTTCATTAAATACTTCAGTGAACTTGTCTGAGAGGTGCCACCAACGTGTGAAGCTCCGGGATGACAGATGTGGAAGTGTTGTGCCATGTTTCCCTCCCATAACTATGATCTCACCATGTAATAATAACAGGTTGTGATTGATTGTGACCCTTCACTGATGCAGGATGTTGGTCATTAGGAAGAACTGATTGATCACTGGAGCTGTCATTTGACCACGCAGACCCCTTCCACCAGCTTTTAGAAAGAGAATGAAAGTATTTTAAAATAAATAAGCCTTTAAAAGATCCCAGGTCACTCTCAGGAGACTCCTAGCCCCTTCCTATCCTCATTGTGCCAGCTAGCAGAGGAGGAGGTTGCTAGACAGCTGTTTCAAAGGGCATCATTTGGGTGCTGTAAACCTCCAGAGACCCTTCCTCACCTTAGACCCCCTCCAGGTGGGGAGACGCTGGTGAAGGACAGCAGGGACCATCCCCTCAAGCTCCACAGGGACTGTTTCTGTTGCTGGCTCTGACACATAGGGACAGTTTCTGCTCTCTAATCCCTCCAGAGAGCAGAGGTGCGATCCTCAGATGGGATTTGTATCTGCTTAAATGCTTTAAAGAACTGCGGGCTGAGAGCCAGGAATCCACCTTTGATTACAAGCACTGCCACAGGCTCCCTGCACATCCTTGGGTAAATCTCTTTGCACTTGTGGTGCAGGGATGAAATTTCTCCTGTCCGAATGGCAATGCTTTTGGAGACAAGGACTGACCATTCCACAAGGATGCTGCCCTTCCATCCCAATGGGATTCAAAGTGACCAAAGACCTCTTGGGAATTCTTGCAACAGCCACAAGGACCTCACACTCCAGGCTTCGTCTCTTTCCATCCCTGTGAGAAGCTCAGCAGCTTCCCAGGTGATTTAGGCACTGCTTGGTGTCAGTACATTAATAAACAGAGATCTGCTCTCTGGCAGGGACACAGCCCTGCACTCTGCCAGAAGTGTTGTCAAGCAACTACAAGCACCTGTAATTGAGCTCTCAGAAGTATCTGCCTGGAGGCGAGCCAAAGAGAAATTTTACAAATGAAGATAATAGATGTTTATGTCACACTCACACACACACACACACACACACACACACACGCACACATACAGAGTGAGCTATGATCACTCACTTGATAAATCCACCTTCGGCAGTGATTGCAACAGCTTTGTCCTCCACAGCTGAATTAGGGTCTCTCTGGCAGCATTTCTGCCTCAGCAGGCAGAGCAGGGCTGCTTCTTGCCCTGCACTGAGCCATGCCTGGAGCAGGTCACAGTAGTCCATGTAACAACATCTTTATCCCACAAGTATGCATAAATTTCCACAGATTTCCAGACAGGATTCGTTATCTGCAGACATTTGTCAGAACATCTGGAGAAACAGGGCCAGCCACATTGTTAACATCAGTCAATTCTGCTCCCTTGAAGTCAACACAGCTATGCCAACTTGCCCTTGCCAAGAATTAGTCAATCTTTTCTAAACTATAAGCTGTTCCTGAATTTACTGTTTATTCCCAGGTTACATCACTATTTAAACTTTAAAACAGGAGAGTGAAGGTTGTGAACAGCAAAAAAAGATACAGATGGATCCATCTATAGTATCCAAGTGCTGCTTCAGAATTAACAATTCTGTCAGGGTAAGGTAAGGCAGATTTGGGACCTCTGCTCTCAGGATGGAAACAACACAAAGGTGGTCTGGCAAGGTAAGCAGCTTGCCAAAAACACTCCATCAAAACAATCCAGGAGCATAAATGAAGCCTCCCAAAACACAGACTTTTGTTTTAGCTTTTTAGATAACCTCCTAAATGGGTTGTGAACCTCTGAAGAGCCAGCGAAGCCACCCGATCACTCGGGGCTGAAGTGTTTTGTGGTAACATTTTCAGAAATGTTTGGTCCTGAGGCCCAGATCCTAAATAGGCATCTAACTAACAGTGGAAGCAAATTGTTTCTATATTTTGAAGCTAGAGGCCATAGAAAACTAGTCCTCATCAGTATTCCATAGGAAAATGAGTGCCAAGGGACCAAGTTGCCATTGAAAATAGGATTTACAGAATAAGAAAAGTACCTCATTATAAATCTTTTGGAGTGTCTGCAAAATGCCAAGAAACACCCAGAAGATCAAAGTCTCCCACTATTATCCTTCCTTGAGAGGGTGGAAAGTGGAGTCCCTGAGACAGTCAGGACTTCTGGAGGTGACCTTCTGCAACAACCCCATGGTTTGGTCAGTGCAGACCCAAATACAGCCCTTCAGCGTCATCTTTAAAGAGCTACACACAAGCACAAGGGCTGATCCCTTTCACAGGCGGTGTGGGCTCTGCCATAAATGGCAATGCAGACACTCAACAAATGTTTCATAGACTCCCGTTCCACAGGTATTCCAGTCTTTGTGCCCCAAATCCCAGCATCTTGACCTCCTTACTCCAAGATATCGCGCACAGGACCCCTTGCCCCACATCCCTCACAGTGCTGTCCCGTTGGAATTGCACCGCTGTCTGCACACAGTTTTTCACTGCTGATACATAAACACACTATTTTCCAGCACAATACTTGAGCAACCGAGTTGCCAAACACGCTCTCAAACAAAGTGGCATAAAGCAAATATACACAGAGGAATGTAATGAGATCCCAGCACTGTTCCCCCTCCTGGGATGAATAATGCCAACCCGACACATGGCATATGAATTTCCCGAGGACTGACAGCCAGCCGGATTTCTTGTACAACTCTATCACTTCATGTGTCTGTGGCCTTGTCGAGGTAGCCAATCTCCATCAGTACCATGGGGCTACTCAGGATGGAGCTGAGGACTGGCTGTCCAGGTGCTTGCTGCTGTGTTTTGAGCTTAGAAGCTCCATAAAAGCAGGTCCCACCAGATGTCATAAGCCCTGCAAGAACCACTGAAATTACTTGGACAACTTCAGCTGCAGCATGTGAAATGGGGCTGATTTACACCAAACTCAAGATTTGGCCCTCCACATCGGAATTTGATACAAAGACTTGAAAAAAAATTAATACAATATTGTTCTATGCCCATATCTGAGGATTATCTGAGCAGACCACAGCCCATGCTGCAGATGGAGATGCAATATGTAGAAACATGGAATGGTTTGGATTGGAAGGGACCTCAAGGATCACCTAGTTCCAAACTCCCTGTCAGGGGCAGAGACACCTTCCACCAGACCAGGTCGTGCAGAGCCCAATCCACCCTGACCTTGGACACTTCCAGGGATCCAGGGGCAGCCACAGCTTCTCTGGGCACCCTGTGCCAGGGCCTCACCACTCTCACAAGGAAGAATTTCTTCCCAGTGCTTAGTGTAAACTTGCTGTCCTTCACTTTGAAGCCATTCCACCTTGCCCACATGACTGTGACCCCGGGTTTTGGGTAGGTATCTGCTAAATTCCACACAGCACTTCAGCAGGGATGCCATCCCTGTGCTTTCTCGGTGCTGATGGGCCCCAGGAGATTTGTGCTTTGGAGCTTCCCCCGGCAGAGCCATATTAGTACTTGGCCTGAAGTTTACTCTTTCCATCATTCTTGTCATCAAAGAAAGCAGAGGCCTCTCTGACGGTTCTGCAGTCCATCCCGTTTTAGCCCATGACTGAACAGCACTTCAGGTGGATTTGGATACGAGTACAGCCCAGTGGCTCCAGCACATCTCCCTGTCTGCCTGATAGAATTCACCTGCAAGTCTGCTCAGATATCAGCTGGGACACTGGGCTTTTACCTCCCTCCCGCTGCAGACACATCCAGCTGTCAAAGTCCTCACCCCCTGGTCCCCACTGCCCCATCTGGCTGCCTTCTGCTGGGCCAGAATTAGCACAAGTGTTAGTGCTACTCTGTTTTCGAAAAAGATGTTTTCTTAGTTTTTAACTACATGGAAGTTTTTGCAAAGCAGGTTTTTGTGGGTGAGGTGGATTTTCCATAGAAAATAATGAAAATGTGGGGAGGAGAAATGAGTCAAAAAGTCCTTAAGATTTTAAAGGTGTTTTCCTTGTTTGGCTTTTTGATTTTCAAGTTTTGTTTTGGCTTAGGAGGAGGGGAGAGTGGGACAGAGTAGAGCAGCTCTGCATCTCCTACAGCAGGATGTAAACAATATGGTCTGTCCTTCGCCCACTGAGATGTGGGATCCTGGACTGAGAGCAGGTTTGCCAGAGCCTCTCCCAGTCCTCAGCAGTGACAGATCATGGAGCAACCAGAGTCCTCCAGCCTTGTGGGCTGCAACCACATGAATTTGATTTACCTGCTCATTTTCCCCTTGTTCCTCCCTGAGCTCAACTTTAGAAATTCAGCATTGGAGCCTGTCTGGTCATCCAGGAGGGCACAGGTGAAAAAGTGTGCTGGTTTGGGCTGGGATAGAGTTAATTTTCTTTATAGTAGCTGGTACGGGGCTGTGATTTGGATTTGTGCTGGAAACAGCATTGATAACCCAGGGATGTTTCCCCTACTGCTGAGCAGGGCTGGCACAAAGTCAGGGCCTTTTCTGCTGTCCACCCCACCCCATCCCACCACTTAAGAGGCTGAGGGGGCACAAAGAGTTGGGAGGAGACACAGCCAGGACAGCTGATTCAAGGGATATTCCAGGCCATATGGCATCATGCTCAGCATATAGAGCTGGGAAAGAAGGAGAAAGGAAGGACATTTGGAGGGATGGTGTTTGTCTGCTCAAGTCACCACTACATCTCATGGAGCCCTGCTGTCCTGGGGATGGCTGAGCACCTGCCTGCCAAGGGTAGTGGGGAATGCATTACTGCTTTTGATCTGCTTGCTAACATGGCTTTTGCTTTATATATTGAACTGTCTTTATCTCAAGCCACAAGTTTTCTCAGATTTACTCTTCCAGTTCTGTCCCTCATCCCACCAGGGGACAGTGAGTGAGTGGGCTGAGATCCTGACTGGGGTTAAACCATGTCAGAGAAGACAATGCTTAAATCCAAGCCAGCTGTAACCACATAGCCCTTCAATGATGTTGGTGAAGCACCAGGGAAATGATGAACTGTAGGTGACTCCTCTTATCTGAATTTCACTCCTGGTGCGAGTTCCAGAGCTGTGGCCTGGCAGCCATATCCAACTTAAGTTACACATTTATTGTCAAGGTGGGCATGACCTGCTGAGTTTCAGAAGTACCCTTACATATAAGGTACCTCTAAGCAGCCTCAGCCCACGCAAAGGACACAGAAGAGCAATATTTGTGCCTGTGCAGTGCTCCCTTTCCCACTCTCCACACTCCCTCCAGCCATCTGTTCACTGCCTGCAGCTTCCTCCCAGCTCACCCTTTGGAGGCAGTGGATCTCTGCCAGCTGAGACTCTGCCTGCCTGGCATTCCTGGCTGTGCTCCCTCCTGCTTTCCCTAGGGAGGTGCTGAAGCAGCTCTTGCTGTTTGCCCGGGGCACCTGCTAACCAGGTTACCTTGCAGCAACCCAGGCTGGTGGGAAGTGGCAGTTCCTCCCACGGGAGATGCAGGGCTCTTGGTGGCTGAGGGTAGCAGGATCACCTTCTGAAGTGCTTGGAAACAAAGGAATTTTTTGGAGGTCAGGCCAATATATGTAAAGCATCCAACACTTTCTTGCCTTTCTAAATCACCTGAGTTACTTTGCCCTGTAGCTGGGGCTGGCCCTTTCACACAAAGGGTATTTGCTGGTATCTTTAGGTAATACTCAAGGGGTACACTGCTACCAAAACCTCAGCAGAGCACAGACCTCCACATTGCAGATTCACTCCTGTTCATCCATGAGCAGCAGAAAACAAAGTTTCATCTCCAGTTCCTTGCCCTTGGAGCTATCTGGGATCAGAGGTGGGGTACTGGATAAAAACAACACATCTGGTCCAGTCCTGCTTGGGAGCATCCTCGGGGCTTGCTCCAGGGACTTGGAAACAAGCTGAACTTGAGATAACGAACCATTAGCAAAAACCAACACACGAACCAAAGCAGGAAAGCAGAAACACGAACACTTCCGATAACCAGGACACACATGCCTGGGACAGAACCGTGGATGATCCAAGTGAAGGAACCAAATTTTAAACCTCAGCAACAGCCTGTATCTATGAGAAGAGTCAGGGATCCTGGGAGAAGCAAAAAAGCCAGTGATGCTCTGTGAAAAGCATTTGAAAAAAATTCCCTGAGAACTGCGGGAAAAAGTCTCTTTTTTGATAGAATAAAAGCCTGACCAGAGCTTGAATATGCAGTGTGGTACCAGAAAGAATTTCTCAGGGAGCAAGGATAAGCTGAAGTCCTGGGTAAGACCTGGAGTAGAGCCTACCAGAGTTTCTGGGAAGGGAGGCTGGACTTGTGCCATGAAACCTAAGCTACATTCCCTGCCTCCTTTCAAGGGTGATGCAGAATTATCTAGGGATTCTCTTCTTATTAAAAAGAAAAAATTTCTTTGCTTCAGTGCCAAGAAGTTATATAAAAATAATTCATGGCCAGATTAATGAGAGAGAGTAAAGTCATTAGAAATCAAAAATGAGATAATTCTGTTGTAGACATGAGTGATGGTGAGAAATAAATTATATTTGGCTGACATTACTTAATTAGCTGGAATCATGGTGCTTTCTTAAATTTTCTTTGGTGAAGCTTTTAAGGTTTTGACACATCAATTCCCAGCTAAATAACCTCAATGTCAAAGCAGCCAGTTGTATCTTCTCTGCCAAACCATTTTTGGAGCATATTATTTTAAAACTTCATCCCTTTGTTCAGGGTTTTGGTGGCTACCAGCACATGGCCTGCAATTTCTGGCAAAAGCCCAATATCCAGATTGTTCCTGAGGGCAGCTGGTACCAGTGTTCTCCCTACCAGTCCCTGGTGGGATGGGGAAAGGATCAAGACAACAAAAATGGTGATGCCTTCACTGCTGTGAGCAACTCAGCCAGGAACCCTCAGCACTGCTGCAGAGCTGTTCATCAAGCATCTCAGAGGACTTAATGAGCATGAATTAAGCCTCACAATCAGAGCTGACTCCATAAATAGTTGCAAATAATATTCCTGGAGAACAATGCTCTCCAGTTCTTAAGCAAATTGTTCCAGTGAGAGCGGCTGATTCTTGCAATCCTATTTGTAAGCCTCTTCTCAGGGGGAAAGAGTAAACTGCGGAGGCAGAAGTTGAGATCTAAGAGTCCTGCAGGACTGAATCATGGTCTGCTGGAAAATAAGGGAAAGCAGCAGGAGGAAAAGAGAATAAACAGCTCAGAGACAGTGAGACCAGCCAACCTACTGTGTTTTGGGGACCACCTGCTCTCCCAGTGAATTAGGCTGTAGGACCCTGCAACAATCAGGTGTTTTAATGAAATTAATTTCACTCTGTAAAGGGAGGAAATCCTGATTCACAGGAAGGTCAGAGGTCTTGCAATGGCCATAAGGTTTTATCCCAGCTGAAGGTATCAGCACTAACATTTGACATAGGAATTCCTCTCTCTAATAAAATAGCCATTTAGCAAGGTGCTGAACAATTGCCTTGCACAGAAATGTTTGAATGATTTATAAGCAATTAGTCACTATTATTACCTTTCTAAATATATGCATTAGGAAAAGTTTTAACACCATGATTCTTAACCACAGAGAGAAATTGAAGGATAATAATTTAGCTTCAAATAAAACAATTTACAGGCAGATCTAGTGGCTAGGTAACATTTTTGGAGGGGAGAAAAAAATAACAAAAACTACAATGCCCTGGTGGTTGGGGATCTGGGGCTACCAGCAGCACAAACTCCCAGCCATCTGAACACCCGGCACAAGGAAAATGCACATATATAATAAAGATATTTTCCTGAAAACAGGCCCCAGTGAAAACTTTCTCAAGCTTCAAGGTGCTTTTAAATGAATCATTTTGGTCTGAAGCTAAATAAATGTGGTCCTACCTATGAAACCTACCAACTTTTTCAATGCCTTTGTTAGCATGGACTCAACTCCAAGCTTTACCAGCACTTCTTGCTTTCACAGATCCTCCTCAGATCTTTCCCTAGTGTTCACAGACTCTCCAGATTATCCTTTCTTGTTCAACTTTCCCTCACCTTCCTCAGGGAGGTCTCCACACCCTCCAAGTGCCACACAGAGACATTCCTGGCAGCAGCCTGTACTCTTTCAGGTGAATTCCTGCTCTGTGTATTCTCATCCCTGCAAGATGATGCTTCTCTGGGATGCTGCCATCAGCCTAAACATCTCCCCTAGAAATGCCACAGTCACTTGCACAGCCTAGAGAGCTGCTTGATTTCTATGTTAAAGAAATTGTTTCTCACCTTTCTTGTATGAATCAAGACAAAAAGTAAATCCACCTTGGCTATCACCATCTTCAGCAGCAACCTTGCAACAGTCTCACGTACCTCTTCATCAATCCGTTTGCCTTCTTCAGGAGCTTCCTCCTTCGGCTGAGGTTCCCAGATGTACTGGAAGACCCTTCAGCCCATCTTCTTCTGAGCAAATCCTTCTCTGTATTCAGGACCCACGAACTACAGACATCCTTGTCCTTGTATTCTAGATGCTCTTGCCAAATAGCACCTGAGTATGGCCTCCAAACCAAACTGGGGAATGCATCCCTGATATCTACAAGCCCAGGTACACCTGGGAATAGTTTTCTGGGAGATACAGAGGACAGGGCAGATGCTGAACCCCACAAGGACTCAAGGACTCACCTTCCCTTTCCTCTGCAGCACCAACCCCCCTGTGAAGGAAAAGCACCCACACTCTTTCCAACCCAGAACTGAGCAGCCCATATAAAATACAGAAATGAGGAACAGGGGTCCATGAGTTGCTGCAAAATCAGGGTGAGCTCAGATCCAAGCTGCCTCCAGGACTGACATCTGCTGGGGCATTCACACCTGGTTTGGAACGAAATCAAGGGGAGGTGAGAATGAGGTAAGGAGCAGCTCAACTCCATCAAGCTGAGGTCATCCAGCTGTGCTGCTTGAAAGTTACATGGAAATGTCATAGTAAAATCTACATATTTTAAAAATGAGACACCTATAGAGTTTAAGCATTGCCAGAGTTTGGGAGCAGCTAATTACAGTCCTGACCAGCTGGAGGTTTCCTGGTTGAATTCTTCCTGAATTGCTAAATTAAATCTTGTGCTCTGCTCTGACTCCTTCTCTAGGTGGTCTCTGAAAAATGGACAATCTGAAAGAGTCCCCTCAACTACTCTGCACCACGTGCAAGGCTTGCAAAGAAAAATGAAATAATTTAAATTCATTTTGAATGGCATTTGGTACATAACATAAATCTGTATCATTCTTCAGGTGCTGCTTTATATAGCACTGGCCTGGGACTCTTGTGAATTTAACGATTGTCAGTTCCGGGGGTGCTCTGGGTGGGGTGCTATGACTCCAAAACCGACTTTTGGCTGAAAGCCGCTCTGCAGCTACTGCACACACATACACACACACACACACACACACACACACACACACACACACGCCAGATAGCTTCTTNCAAACGATAATGAAGTTTTATGTCAAAAAGTGCTGAGTGTGTAGGGAGCAACAGCAACCACTGGCCCCAGAGGCTGGATCAGCATCACTACAGTAAGAGCAAAGCTTTGGAAAAGTGACTTGCCACTGGAGATGTTCCCCACTGCAGCTGTAAGAGACTGAGTTTGTCCTGCAGTATCCCTGGGGGGCAGTCCCTCAGATCTCTTCCCCGACGTGGCGTTAGAGGAAGGTGTGTCCAGCAGGACAGATCAGCCCCCACACAACTGATTGAGCAAAACTCAGACACATCCACCCCCAGTAAAGCCTCTGGCTCCAGAACAACCGAGTGCTGGGTGGGAGCCCGTGTTCAGGATCACGTCCCAATGGCCTCAGCACAGGCTCCTGGGCTTTGCCACCAGGCCAGCGCAGCTGCGCGGACAGTCCTGGGATGGACGTGCCAGTACAGGGGACAGCACCTCTGACGCCCCCGAATGAACACAGCTGTGCCTGTCACTTCGTAAAATAGAGTTTTATTTGTTCATACAAATAGTATGAATTCTCAGAATTTCATTTTCTTAGAAACCTTTTTCTCTGTGTAAAATTAATTTGTGTTGTACATACCACAAAATACTCCATATACATGTTTTTAAAATTTTCCTTTTTGTGGCTTTTTTTTTGTTTTTCTTTCCATTTGTTATTTTTTTTACAAATTGGCTACTACACTAATGAACCATGTTACAGACAACACCTCACTAATACCTGTACTGCACTTCCGAATACAGGACTGAATGAAACTCAGCCATAAATTAATGTTACAATGTGAAAAAAAAAAATCAACCAACCAAACTTCTAATCACACCTCCAAGCTTAACTTTTTTTAAAAAAGGGGTATTTAAAATAAAATGCACTGATTCCAATATTAGCAACCAGATGAACACCACAGAGGATTCACCTTCATTGTCATATTTGTTAAGTAAGGCTTTTTTACATTAAAAGTCTAGTGCAGACTTCATCATGAAGGATATTGAGTCAGGACTAACAATTTGCTTATGGTCAAAAGAGTTATTACTCACTCTCTGTGTTTCCACTCTCCAAGAAGTTTGCTCCACAAGAGCCTTTCGCAGCAGGGCTTGATTATACAAATTAAGCCCACACTCTGCTGTACAGCTGAGGAAGGCATCGGGATATTAAAAACCTGTTTCCAAGAAAGCAAGAAGGAAGACATAGGGGATGCAAAACTCTTCCACACTGAGCAGCCAGCACACGCTCTGGAGGGAAGCGCCTGGACAGGAGCTCATGCCAACACACAGGTCCTGGAGGCTCCACCAGTGAAACGCTCTGGGAAGTGGCATGGCCATGGCTGGGGGCTCACGCAAAGGCCAAATGGAGAGGTCAAGCTTCTTTCCATGCATTGCATAAGCTGCTAGAAGGAAGACTTGAGGTTTTGAGAACCATAAATCACTAGTTTTTCCACTGAAGTATTTTCTTCTTGGTGCCTGCAGCTCCTTTCCCTCAGTCACCCAAGAGAAGCAGGGTCTGCGATAAAGCAGACACACTCCTGCCTTCATCACCTGTCCTGGCAGCAGGGAACAGAGCCAGGGACCTGGCTGGAGTTGAAGCCAAACCCCTCGAAAGTGCATAGATCCACCCAGCCACTCAGGCCTGCAGCTGGGTTTTGCAGGACTGGGGAAAAGCAGGGGCTGTCAGCCTGCACAGCCCAGCAGGTCCAACATTCCATCTGTGCCCCCTGAAGTTGGACTGTATTGGCTCAAAGTGTCATTTCTTCACTAGAAATGGCTCAGGGCAAGAAGGAGAACTTCCATTTGTGGGAAGATATGTTTGGAGGCAAACTCCAAGGAGGGATTTCCATCCTGCTCACAGCAGCTTTGTAGGCAGCTCAGCCTGATGATGTTACACTTAAAATCTCCCTTTCCTCGAGGTCACCCACATGCACTGCACCCCAAATGTGAATCCACACACGGTGGCGTGAGTCCCTAAACCCCTTTGGAGATGTGACACTGCTAAGCCAAGCCAAAAGTGCTCAGGTGTAAAAACAGCTCTGAAGGGCAGCCCCCTGGCACCTGCAGCAGACCCAGAGCCAAGTCTGCTCTTTGCTCTGCCTGCTGGCGCAGGACTAGATCAAGACCCAGACAGAGCAGCCCAGGCTCTGAGGAACATTTTCATCACCCAACAGCCACAGCAGAGAGATGGAAGGGTCAAGCAAGAGTGAGGAGGCTGCAAAAGTAAAACAAACATTTGGGAAACACCACCGAATGGGCCCCACCACAGCTGGACACCGCTCAGCAGTGGGCAGCTCCAAGGGGGAGCTATGGGTAACTGTGGAGAGGTGCAGGGCATGGATTTCTATAGGCAATGCTTATGAAATTAGATGTTCTGCCCATTGGTGCTTTTGTTGTTTCCACTTTCACTCACATTGCTTATGGAAGTGCTTCCACAGCAACAGCAGGAGATGCTCAGTGCAGTGCATCATTTCAGTGCTGCAGGTGAGGTGTGCGGAGTTTTGCTGCCCAAAGGCATCATAGCTCTGTTTCTGTTAAAAATTCAACGAGAAAATCACTTCTGCTGCCACCTTGCTCCAAAAGTGTTCCAGTCAAGCTGGCAGAACCTCTGACGGCAACGATAAGGCATCAGACACACATGGTGCTTATCAGGACCTCCTCAGCTCACAGAACACTGGCAGAGCTCCCAGGACAGCCCACCCAACCTGTCCTGGAGTCCCACAGCAAATGGTTCCACCCACAGAGAAGGATTTCATTCAGGTTAACGGTTACATGCTTGGAGCCTCCTGTCCTGCCTGGCTGCCACCCCTGTGCTCAGCCAGGGCACCCCTGGACTGCCAGGAATACCCTAACCCCAGCATGCCCAGATTCCCCCCTAGTTTCCTACAGATTCACCCTTGTTGGTAAAGCAGCACCTCTTCTTGGCTCAAAGCAAATGATGCTCCTTGGGAGAGGCCACAGATAGGGTGTTGGACCAAAGACTGATGGGAATTAACAGGGCTAAGGGTAGTGTTCCCCAGTCTCACGTACTGGGAGGTGCTGCAGTGGCCCTGCGGCTGGAGGTAACACTGCCTGTGCCATGTCCTGGGACAGGCTCCGTGCTGGGCATGATGCCAGGCAGACACCTGAGGTTTTCCCAGTGGTTCTGCTGGTGTCTTTGGTGGGTGGAGGGTGCTCCACGTGCTGCAGGCACTGCCACCTCCCAGCAGTGCCTGGTGTGCATGAGTATTCCTGGAGCAACACCTGCAAGTCACTCTGACCAGCACCACACGTGTCACACAGATACAGCATTTTACATTTGTCCTGCAGTGAAGATTTTAAATGCATAGAGGCATCATGGGAAAGAACCTCCTGGACAAAAAGCAGGAAGGAAAACTGTACTGAGGAGAGCTCTGCCCATGCAACAGGCTCTGCAGCTTCTCTGCTGGAAAGAGAGCATGTTGCCCTCCCGGCAATCCTGAGAAGAAGCCCTGTGGCTTGGGGTTCCCACACTTGCAGCCACTGGGAAAACATGCTGCTGCTCAGCAGAGCTATGTGGGGTGCAGGGATGCCCAGCCTTCCTCCCACTCACCCCAGAGAAACCCCCCCGGGCCGTGGAACTAACCAGAAAACTGTGGGTTGAGGGAGCACAACACTGGAGCAGAGACTGGGACACTGGAATAGGGAAAGCAAGTGTTTATAAAGGCCAGGTACCCGTAACAAAAATAAACTTGTGCTTTCCCTCCCTCCCTTCCCCCTTGCTTTGTTTGATTTTTAAATACAAATTTTGTTTAGGAAAAGTGGAAGCACTGTCGGTTACAAACCAAACCAAAGAGAAAGCAGAAGGGGGAAAAAAAACAAGGAAAGGAGAGACATATTAGAATGAAACACTGTGGAATGTTAAACAGGTTACAGGCTACCGTTCTAGCCAGTGTGGTTAGGCAGCTTAGTGAATTAATTGCTTAGGAATTAAAAATAAATTATTATAAAATAGATTTCTGTACATTTTACATACATATATCTCTCTTTATATAAGCAAACCGTTATGGGCAAGTAATTACAGGGGACTTTCCAGTGCCAGGCTCAGTCCCAGCCAAAGTCCTGCCCTGTCATCTGGTAGAACTTCATGTTGAAGGGCCGGTAGAAGTCCCTCAGCCTCTGCACCACCTCCTGGTCGATGTCAGGGTGGGTCCTGCCTTTCGTCTTCCCCAGGCAGTGGGGTTTGCTGCTGCCTTCCGCCTTCTTCAGGCACGGGAACCCCTTGGTTTTGTTGAAGTAGAAGTGTTTGTCAGTGATGATCCTCTTGAGGCCCAGAAAGTCCTGGACCCTGCCCAGCTCCCCTGCAGGGTCACTGATCAGCCTCTCCCCGCTGACAAAGAGGATCTGCCCGATGGGGAAGTAGAGGAGCCAGTTCTCCAGGTGCTTGGCATAGATGCCAATCTGGATGGCACTCCACGAGGTGTCGATCAGGCCCGTAGTCCTGTTTTTGAAGGTCAGGCTTTCAAAGGTGGGGATGTCGGGCTTCTTGGAGAGCGTCTGGGTGTAGTCTGAGATGGCTCTGGTCACAGGGTCCCGCACCACCACGATGAGCTTTGTGCCCTTGGACATGGAGGAGATGCGGGCTGGGGCCTCCTTGGTGACAAAGTAGCTGGGGGTCTTCTCCATGGTGATCTGCCCCTCCAGTGTCTTGGGCATCAGGTCCCTGACAGCAAAACAGACAGACATGGGTCAGAAGGGCAAGGAAGAGGAACAAAAATATCCATATGCATTTACACGTATGTTCACACATAGATACACAAGAATTCTTCTCCCTAAAATGCCTTCACAGGCCATTTGGTTCATACAGAGAAATCCACTTCCCATTGATTTAGGGATTGGGGGGGGATTATTATTAAAGGCCACTGTATTAGAAATCCATCTGAGTAATCTCCCAGTTATCCATGAGTGGATTAGCTGAGCTACACTCTGCACTTGGACCATGTCTACAGGTACCACACCAGCTCCAGACTGGTCAGGATGGGTCCTGAGCTGCGCCAGGTGGCTGTCCTGGCTCATGTCAACACCACTGAGACCTCAGTTGCAATCCAAAGCTCATTTCCCTGTTGGAACAAGAGGATGGTATTGCAGAAAAGCAGGAGCTCATTGGAGCATGTCCACCTCACTTTCCCTCAGCATCCCAAATGCAAAACTTTTCCCAATTCAGGCAACAGGGTGCAATTTTTCCCCGGCTTGCCAACAGCAGGACTTAACTCACAGGTGTCCTCTTGCACCCTGCTTTACTATTTCCTATCACTTGTTCCCTCACATGAACTAGGCTGGGCATCAAGAGCTGCCAGTGGCATCCTCAGCACATTCCAATCCAGGAGACAATAAGGACAACCCCACCCCACCACTGCCCCACAGCTTACAGCAGGTCGGGATATGGAATACAACCATGGAGAACACGACCTTAGCACATGGGTAGGACATACTTTCACAAAGTACTTTTAAAACTTAAAGCTTTCAGCAATTCCACCTTATTCCCTGGCTATTTCTAATTAACCACATAGGAAAACACCAGGGAGCTTGCAGAAATGATGGAAGTGGCATGAAGCAGGAAGAGTCATTTTTTCCTATCATTCACTAGGCAAGCTAAAATATTTTAGAGCGTTTGCCAGTTCTTTCCCTTTAGAGCCCAAACAGATTAATTTGCTCTGGGTTGTGAGACAGTTGAAAGGAGAAGGCAAAAGGGGAGTCAGGCACGAAATTAAAGCTATAAAACTTGATTAAGTTTTCAAAGCATCCACCCAGCACAGAGAAATAAGCAGCCAGTGTGTGACCTGCAAGCCTGAAGCTGTGCTTCCCTCAGCCATACAACACCGCATGGAGGCTGTTCCTGACAGCCATCTCCTCCCTCACTGCTTTTATGCTCCACAGCAAAGATCACCAGGGCTCTTGCAATTAAAACAGCAACCAATAATTTGTGCTAAAGCCAATGGTTGTCCTGATTAAGAACTCAAGGGAAGAAAACTGACCAATCTGTTCTGAGGGCAAATAACAGGGGATCCAGGAATGCGAGGCCTGTTTGCATCAAAAGTCATCGCATGTCTATGAAATTTGGTCAGTAGCTATTTATGCAACTATTGGTGAGCTCATACTGTACCTGGTATTTTACTTCATCAGCTTCTGGCATTACCTTTGTGCAATGTGTTTACTGGCAAGGAGCACCCAGTGGCTGCACCTCCATCCTACAGGTGAGCTGTGCCTGGAGGCTGCCCATAAAGCCCCTTCTCCATAGTCCCAAGGTGGGAGGCAGACCCTGTGCCAGATCTGCATGGGACTCTGGGAGAAGTGGTGATGGACAAGCTGGACTGTGGAGGAAGAGGATATCAGCTCGTGGAAACCTCCAGTCATGCCCAGGGGTGGTGGCAACCACCCTGAAGGCTGGGATTTCAAGTGCACACGAGTGGAGTTTCACATGCAGATAAAAATCACGCTGGTCTATCAGATACCTGGGATGTGAGAGCTTCTGGAAGGCAGGAGCCAGTGCGTGCCAAGAACAGCAACCAGAATAAAACTCTGACTAATCCTTTGCCTTTCTGGCCAGCTCTGCAACCCCATAATGCTGTCACAGAATAGGGCCAGTCAATAACACTCAGAGCAGCTCTTAAATTTATCGTGGGCTGATGTGGATTTCGACATTTGCTCATTAAGTGGTGTCTCCTTTTATGGCCACATTAAGCCCAAGTTCTACATCCTGCACTGGCTACCAACTGCTTTTCAGCTTGATTTAAGAGGTTGTTTTCCACCCATGAAGTCCTTAATGGCCTAGGACCTGCCTAGAGAGGAGAAAGCTTCCCAAAACATTCTCAGGTTGCCCGCACTGCACTGAAGCCCTTCAGCTTTAGGTGAAGTTCATCAGATTGCTGGTTGTATGGGGCCCTGCATTTTGGGACTGATTTTTCCTCCAGGACTACTGCAGTCAGTATTTATCAGTCTCATGGGAATGATGCAAGGTTTTTCCCCTCCTTGCACAAGAAAGGCATTGGGTAGGGCTGGGCTGTGAAACAGGAGGAAATTGCTGGGGATGGAGTGCCAAGTCAGTTGGTCCAGTTGGGAAACACAGGTTCCTAATTAGCATTTCAGCAAATACAGAGGAGCGTACCATAAGTGGAAGAAAGCAGGGAGCACCTCTTTACCTAAGAGGCATCCACTGGCCTGGTGTCAGTCCCTTTGCAGAGCAGTTCATCTCCTGAACCCACACGGCAGCTGTGGCTGAAAGCACTCAGTTTTGGGCAGGTCTAAACCTCCCGGACTGTTACTTTTGGAGAGGGCCTGAATTCTTGGCAATTTAAGAACATTTTGCTGGTGACCCATGACAGCAAGCAAAGCAGAACAAGGCACATTAACACACCTACTGCCCTCAGGCCAACACAGGCTGAGGTGAGCAGAGGTAGAAACAGAACCTTCAACCCATGCACAAGACCTGGATCTGCCAAAAAGAGCCCTCAGGCCCTTGCTCCTGTTCTCCCTTCATTGTACCCCCACAGGTGCCAGGCACAGCCCAAAACTAAGACCCTCAAGATTGTCTCAGACTCTGCTTTGTTTGTAAAGTGGCTGCATGAAAGGAAGATGGCTGCAAGTGAAGCCAAGTATTGTGGCCTATGGATGTGGTCTGAACCTCTGACAACACCACATCCAGGAAAGAAAAGTTTTATTGCATCGGCATGTCAGTTGTGAGGAGCTTTCCCATGGTTTCCATAATCTCCCACAGAGGCACCATCCATCATGCTGGCAGCTAGAGACGGCAGAGCCTCGGGGACAGAAGGAACTGGTACATTGGCTGGTCTGAACTCACAGTGGTGGAAAAGTCACCAAGAAGAATTTATTCCCATTCAAGCCACAGTGGGAGAAGGGCAATTTGGCCCAGCAGAGCACTGCAGCTTCAACACAACACACTGGACATATGTTTTGATGGAAGGAGGACCAGATCCAGACCCGAACATATCTGCTCCTGGGGCTCCAAGACAGCAAGGGCCATGCCAAACTACAGCTGCTGCTTTGGGAGGGGAAAGGGGAGCTGTGATGGTGAGAAACCATGATGCCCTGGAGGATGCAGCCCCTTGGGAGAAAGGAGTGGGGTCCAGCAGAAAGCCGTTTTCAGCTCAGGGCTGGATACGGATCACCCCAGGGCAGCTTGTGACTGCTGTGGAACCTCTCTTTCCATGGAGGATTCACAGGCACCATGGAGACATGGGCAGCTCCTGCCAGCAGTGTCTGGTGCAAGGTAGGAAAGGCAGAGGTGCAGCTACCACTGCTGTCCGTAGGGGAGAGCAAAGGGAGATGACAGAGGGAATCAGGCTGTGGGAAACAGGGAGCTCAGCTGAGCCCCAGGGCTGGATGGAGACACCACTGAGGACCATAGTGGAAACTGTAGTAGAAAATACAGTATGAAAACTTGGCAAGCCATCCCTCCTGCCTTGTTATCCTCCTGCCTTCTGGCAACCTGGAGTTCAAAGACCTCTGGAGACAGCATCTGCATCCAAATCATCCCATTTCATAGCGACTATGAACTGTCTAATCCTTTCAAACCCATGAATACTTCTGGCCTTGAGAACATCCCACAGCAGAGAGTCCCAGCACCAAAGCACTGCCTCTACTTGTCATTTGAACTCCCTCCCCACCTCCCTGCTTGGGAAGGGATGAGGCACCTGCTTCTTGAGCATGGAAGGAAGTGAGGATGAGGAGCACCAGCAGACTCCCAGCATCCTTTATTCCCCACCCAGCCCAGCCAGCAAAGCACTGGAGGGGCTCAGCACTGCTGACTAGGGCAGAGCTGCCAGCAGTTGGGGTCCCAGCGAGGGGAGGGAGTTGCTGTGTGAGCACAGCTATGAATTTTGCACAGCTATGAATTTTGCACAGGCAAAGAGCAAGCCCCTAACCCTGAGCTATTAACATGTCAAGAGGGACAGAGGAAAAGCTTTTCCTTTAATGAACATTTCCTCGGTGAAGTCTGCACCCTTTGTAGGCGAAGTGATAGGCTTAGTCTAAAGATGGATTGGCCTACTTTACCTATTAACCACTTAAACTAATGTAATAAAGGCTCTCTTCGTTCAAACAGCCCTAATCCCCAGCCCCACGCAGCTCTGAAGCCTGGAATAAGAAGGGATACTAAGATGAACTCAGCCAGGCTGCTGCTCAAAGAGGCACTGGGCAGGGGATTTTATGGGGTTTTTTTAAGTGCAAACTTCTCCAATGTGAAAACTGGACCCAGAGTGAGATAAATGTACAAAGTAGGGATGACAGGTGGCCACATGGTAATCCAGTCCTGAAGCCTAATGCCCTTTGTGGCAGCTTTTGTCTGCACAGAGGGGCTCCAGGCTAATCTGCTGCTACTTCTCAAGGAGGAACAGGCGAGGGGACCCCCACAACCTGTTGCTGCATTATTTGCCACAGGTAGGACAGACCAGTGCAGGGCAGAGCACAGCAGGGGTGGCTGGTTTTATCCCCGGGGATGTCTGTTGGTCCCCCCACGCACCTCCTGCCATGGCAAACACCTGCTGGGATAAACCCTCCTGCTCTGCCGGAGCCTGGAGCCCGTGGCAGGGCTAAGCCTGGGGGGCTGCAGACAACTGTCTGCCCGTGGCAGGGGTCACCGTCAGGCTGCCCAGCCAAGACCCAGCACACTCAGGCATCCTGCTGCCCCAGAGCTGAGAGGATGAGCTTTCCTTTTCAAGGAAGGTTTTGTGCAGGGTATATTCCTATCCAGCACCTGGAGCCACCCAGCATCATTCCGGGAGATGTTCCCCCTGCTCCAACAAATTCAAGTAATGAGTCCCACAGGTAAATCTTAAAATCAGGTTGTCCTGTGATGCAGCTGCAGCAATGGTACCTTTCAGTCTCAAACCACTCTGCTCCACACCACCCCACTTCCTCAATCCTCTGTGCTTCCTCAGTTTCCCTCGGCAAAGGTGACAAAACTCTCCCGAAGGAGATAGACAGCTGCGTACGGGGTGTTGAAAAAGCAAGAGAAGTGCTGTTATGGTCAGGATAAAACACCAGAGCACCTGGATGCAGCTATGAGATGCAGGCTGGGGAGCACTCACAGCAGTCCCCACAGCAGCTCTGCCAGCAAATACAGCAAGAACCATCTTTAGTGCAGAGTTCCCAGACTTTTTCCCCATAGCCATTCCCTAGAAGCAAGGAAAATATAGGAAATGGGAGGAAAAGCAAGTCAAACTATTTTGGACATCAGCCACGTTCATGCCAAATTCAGGTCTGTAATCCAGAACCATTTGCTTTGCAGCCCAGCACTTCACTCACAGAGCATCCAACCTATTTCTGGTCAGTTTCTACCCTATTCCTCACCGATTTTTCAAGAAAACAAAAAGTGATTCCTTTTCAGAAAACCAAATTTTGACAATCTGATTTTTTTTCTGGGGAAAGTGACCCCCAAATCCTCCCAAAAGGCTGTCCAAGAAACTGCATAAATTAGACTTAAAAGTTATGGTGAGAGGGTGAATAGAAATGCAAAAGGTAAACACCAAAGTTCTTCTCCCATCCTAGGGGAAAACAGACTTTTTTAGCCTTCAGAGTAATGACAAAAAACCCAAAAACCCTGTTTGAAAACCCAAGATGACACCAAGCTAAAGTAGAGCCAGAACCAGAACAACCTAGAACATGGTACAATTCAATGCACGTGATGAATTTAAGATTTTTGCTGCATTTTTAATTTACAGGTTGGAAAACAAAAAGGCCCAGTGGTGCCTGCTTGGAACAGCTCTGAGGAACCAAGTGCAGAAGATGAGGCAGATTAAAGCTGCATCCCCTCAGAAGTCAATGTTTTCCAGCCTGCTGCATCTCCCTCTGTCTTGTCCCCATCCCAGGTGCAGTTTGGTACCCTGTTCCCATCCCAGCATGGTCCTGTTCAGCTTTGCTCCAATCAGGATCCCACCAAAGCCAAAGGGTTCATTTCACACCACAGTCTATCTGTCCATCTGTCACTTTAAGTCAAACATTTTTAAGGAGGGCTTTACTGCAACAGCCAATTCTCACTCTAATTCCTGCTGCTTCTCGGCCTTTTTTCTCCTCCCCATCTCAATAAATAAATTTAGGCCAAGTGAGCTAATTCTAATATCTTGGAAAAGAGCTGCAGACACCCGGGGAAGGATGGGGGTGGTACCTGCATTGGTGGCAGCTTTGCCTTTCAGCTCACCCACTCTGCCAAGGCAATACCCAGTTGCTCCCAGTTTCCGAGGCAGCAGGTTGCTGTCAGAAAGCAGGAAAAATGTACAGTGCTGGTAAGAGCAGCCAGGGGCTGGATTAAAACCACACAGTTGCAGCCCCATACTGGCACCTGACCATGAGCAAGAGCTCAGAGATGCTCTGGTAATCAAAACCTCAAAGCATCACCAGCTCAGCTCCTGAGGCCACCACACTGGTCCCATCCCAACCCTACCAGGCCCTTTTCCCTGCATGGCTGATCACAAAACCATTAAATCCCAGCAATACTCAAAGCAAGAACCTGACCAGCTCTGGGAAAGACTGTTAAAGTAATAAAGTGTTTTAATTGCATCACAGACCCTGCCACCTGCATGCAGGTCAACTGGCTTCAGAATTATCTTCTTGGCTTTGACTCTGCTTTCTGGTGGCAGCAATGGGATGGGAGAGTGAGGGAAATGGAGGAAGAGGGAGAAATAGAGAAGAAGCAATAGCAAATTCCTCTTTGAGGGTGCGAGTGCTTGCTGCTTTATTATTTGATACATCATCTTACCAAAATTTTCCTTGACTTCAGCTGCTGTTGCACCACAGACCTGTACAGTAGCAGGCAGTCTCTCCTCTTTTTATGACCGGTAGTAAGAGCAACATGTGTGCCTTTGTCTCGAGCAGGAGTCTGTTGTTTGGGTTGGCAAATTATAGAACAATAAAAGGGAATGGCTGGGAACCAGCCTCGGCCTTTTTGAAATGGATGTAACCCTATCCAGCTCCGTCAAACACTCGCCATGACGATTACACAAACCAGATGATGGGAATTAATGAACTTTGGGGGTGAGGAAGGAGTAGATGAAGGAGGAGGGAAAGCAGGAAAAAAATGTGTCAGCCTGAAATTAATGTTTTTCTCACTCTCCTTGCTCCCTACCTCCAAATCTGCTAGGTGCCCTTCACCTGTTGGGGAGTTTTGGGGATTAAAGAGGGGAGAGGATGGTAATGGTGCGTGAAGAGTCCCCATCATGAAGGTGCTCAGGGACTTCAATGGGACCAAAGAGCCGGTGGCCATGGGTGGCATCACCATGTACCCCACAGGAACAGGCTCTGGTCTGGCTGTGGAGTCTGATCTAAGCTCCTTTGAGGGGGATAAAAAACCCCATCAAAGGTTCAGGGAGATGCGGGGCATTGGCAGATGGCCCTTTCGTCCCTACTTCATGCGGCACAACCAGGACGCACCAAGCAGCCCTGGCAAATCAAAGCAAGCAGTGCCTCAAGGAGGGGGCAATATGCTGCTGCAAATACCAGGATTTAGGGTCTTTTTTGGGTTTAGGGGTTGTTTTGGTTTTTTTTTTAATGAAAGACTTTATCCACCTCTTCAAAAGTCACTGCATTCAAATCAGACCTAGGAGCCACCACAGAGGCTTGACCCTCTTTATGCTGGGACGTGGGGAGCTAACCCAGCCACAGAGCTGAGCAGGCAGTTTGCAGCAGCATCTGAGTACCAACCTAGACAAAGCAGGGCCTGATCCATGCACAAAACCTGGAGGGTTTGTGCCTCTGGGAACACCAATGGGTGTATTGCAAAGGCATCCTCCCACCCTGTGCCAGCCAAAACCCATATCTCACCCAAATGCCTCCCCTCCTGCATGAGATTAAAGGGGTTAATTAGAAGCAGTCTCATAATCAATATATTATGTGTTATCCCTACAGGACTGCTGCCTTCTGTATCAAAGTGGCATATATGGTGTACCATATGGCTGCAACCTATAGGGGAGGAATAACTTAGATCAGCAGAAACACTTGGTGGGAGTCTTGTCTGCACAGGACAGGCTTGTGCTTTCACCAGGAAGCACAATAAAGAAGCCCAGGACTCCTGGGAGGCTGATGGGTGATGTCACCATCACTCCTGGGACATGCCCATTCCTTAGCAAAGGATGCAAAGGCATAAAGGTGGTCTTGGAGGTGGCTGATTGGAGCAATCCCCCTTCCCACCTGAGCTGATGCTCCATGCAGGGCAGCCTCTGGGAGGAAGAGTTCAAGGAGCTGAGACCACCATGGAAACTTGGGAGAAGTGCATCCTCCTTGCAGACGCTCACATGGATGTGCCCACAGGGTGCAGTCCTCTCCTTGTGGCCCTCTCCTCTCCTGGGGCCTGGGGATCTCCAGCCCCGGCCACAGGAGGGAAAGGGCAGAGAAAGAATGGGGCAAGCAGCACGCTGTCCCCTACTGCTTTCCCAGCCTCCACTCCAATTCAGCTCCAAAGGCTCTCTTTTGCCTGATGCACTCCATCCACCTAATAATCCTCAGTCGATCTCTCTTCCAACCCCACGTCTAGGTGGCTGTCCCATTCCTGTAAGGGTTCAAGGCCAGGTTGGATGTGGCCCTGAGAAATCTGGTCTAGTGGGTGGTATCCCTGCAGGGGGATGACATGAGAGGATATTCAAGGTCCCTTCCAACCCAGGCCATTCTATGATTCCTCCTGAACCTCCGCATGCACAGCCCATCCAGGCTCCTTGCTTTGCTCATTTTCACCAGCCCCTGCCCTCACACCATAGCCCCAGTCTTTGCACCATCACACCAGTCCATCCCTCCCTCCATCTCCAGCCTAGCTCCGAGTCTGGCGAGTACCATACCTTCCCCCAAGAAATCTCTTTGCCAGGCTGAGGACTCCCAGGCTACTTGGTCATTCCTCAAATAGAAATTCCTCCAGCCCTACAGAACAAACCCAAAATGTTGCCACCATCACTGGGTAGATCATGCACCAACTGAACAAAAGCTGCAGGGATGTGGAGCTTTCTTTGGGTTAGGAAGGGCCAAATTTCCAATTATTTTTTCACCTCTTCCCCAGATAACAGCGCAAGATATTACAACCACTAAGCAAGAACTTTCCCTCCTCCTTTGCTGGAGCCAAGCAAGATATGTCCCCAGTTCAGTACACAGGCCCTCCTCTTCTCTTTATGTAAACAAGGAAGCCTCTTTCTACTCCCCATCATACTTAGAAGCTCTGAACTTCCACTAAATAATTATCTTCACTGGGGGCAGAGGAGCAGCACTTTACATATCAAAGGGCTGCTTTGGAGGGATTTACAATAATTTAAGATGAAGTGGCAAATATTCTATTCACTCCAGTTCATCTTCAGTAATAATTATAATCCTATTAGCAAGGTCCCAAGAAAGTGATTGCATTATCATCTAGCGAGCATCTATGTGGATTTCTTGGAGGGGTGGGATGGGGGAGGCCATGGGCAAGTAAAGAAGGAAAAGCAACAAAAGATGCAGTTTCCAGCATCTCCCTTCCCCCAGCAGGATTTGGGCTCCATTGTCCCGACGCTTCAATAGTGCTTTGCTCTGAAAACAAGAGCTTTTGAGCGCAGTAAGAGGGTGGGGCTGAAATGAGCATCTTATTCCTCTCAGTCACCCCCGCTCCCCTTTCATGGCCGAGGGTCCCCCCCGGTGCCGCTCCGGCGACAAAGAGCACCCGGTGCTGTTCCTGCAGCCCCGGGCCAGCCGCAGTGCCACAATTAAAAGCTAATTGCTGTTTATGGGTGAGTTCTTTAGAATATTGCCCGGCATCACTGGGCTGTGCTGCCCACCGGTCAAGTCATGTGAGATTACTCTAATCTGTCTCCATTTCCCCCAAAAAGGACAAAAAGACTGGTTTTGTTTAAAAACAGAGTAGGGAGAGGGAAGTTCTCTGAAACTCATGATTTAAGGGGGAAAAAACCCCTGAGCTCAGCAGGAAACATGACTGAGCTGACTGGCAAACTGGGACTAAACATCTTTTATCAGCAGATTGCAGCACCAACTGACTACACCAAACTGTGTTTTATTCCTGCTCCACATCACCTCTTCCTACACCCCGTTGGAGTGTTTAACTGGAATTTATCCCTGCAGGAGTGCCTCAGTTGCACCAATGTAATCCTCTTTCCTCTCTTCTGGCACCTGGAGGCCATCAGTGGGAGTCCTCAGCATTTCCACCAGAAGCAGGCAGCTCAGCTCTGCTCACTCTGGGAAATCAGCAACTACTCCAGAGCTGCACCATTTGCAGTCTTGGAACAAGCCAAGATTACTGTCAGTGTGCAAGAGTTTATTGCAAAGCAGTAGAAACATTTTTCTCAATAAATTAAATAGACAACAGCCTGAAGGGGAGGAAAGAGGAAGAATTTTAAGCATCCGGAGAGACTTCCCTGCTTACAACTCATTCCTGGTAAAAAATAAATTCTCTGGAATGCCTCTGCGTCTTACTATTTTGCAACCAGAAAGACCAGCAACTTCTCCTTCCTCAAGAATTTATAGCCTAGAGTTAACATTATGTTTACTAATCTCCTACTATGCAAAGATTTGATAGATCCACTTATGGATTCATTGCAAGACAAAGCTCTGCTCTTGAGGAGTGCTGGTTCGACACATCTTTGCACCGGAGATGTGAATTCTTGAACTCAGCTTTACTTGGGTAGCACCAATCCCGCCCTCACAGGAAGCTGAAACCAGTATCTGGACCAGGTCAGCGCCTGCAAGCACAGTGTGTCCTTGTCCAGAAAACAAACAGCCAAGTAAGAGAGTCAGGGTCTGGAGTTATTGGCTTAATTGTGGAGAGAAATAAAGACAAAACCCCCACAGCACTTGCAAGGCTTTTGCTAGCTCAGAGCAGGCCTGAGCAAAGGAAGCCTGGTTTGGAAGAGGCTGAAAAGCAGATGAAGAAATCATAACGGTGGGACATCCAAAACACATCCATGGTACCCAGGTGACAGGAGGGTCTCCTGCGGCAGAGGATGTGGGACTAACACATTCCACACTAACACAGACACTCTGATCTCAGGTGTTTGGCTTCAACTCCATCACGAGAACAACTGGCCTGTTCCCACAAGTCCCAACCAAAGCCCACTCCTTTCTGTAAGCTTTCTTGCCCTGCAGCAGCCTCCCAGCCATGTCCAAGAGGCACCAATGCCCACTGCTCACACCACAGCCTCTTCCCTCTCACCCCTTCCCTGCCACCAAGGCTCAGACATAAATCACCAGTGTGGCAGGAAGACCAGACAATACTGGTGGTATGTTCAGCCATGGAGTCCTGAGCCCCAAACAGCTCCCACACCCACCAACTTGCTCTCTTAATTGTAGCAACAGCACTAATCCTCTCAAAGATATTAAACCACCCTGGGCACTGCTCCTCACAGGTCTTTAAGACATCTCTCCTCCTCCTAGGTCTTGGGAAAATGCTTCCTTGCAGCAAAGGGAGCAATATCATCAGGTTAAGCCCCAGAGATGTGAGGATCTGGGATTTGGGGGAGGCAGAAGTGGGTATTGAGAGACATAGAGCTGGCACTGAAGCCCTGTTGGCTTTCTGCTGCTGTCCCAGGAGCACCGGGTGTTTCAGGAGTTAGATGCCCAAACCAAGCAGCACCACAGCTCATCCAAGGGTCAAACTACCCACCACTGCACATGGAACATCCTCCTGGCCCATCCCACCTGTGACACCACAGCACCCTGGGGCTCCTGCCCCTGGCTAGGACACCAGGAGGCATTCCTAATCCAGGTAACCCACAGGAAGTTATCCCACCAATTTCACCCCTATAGTACCTCCTCTTCCAGATCCTGCTCCAGTGACTTGTTTTGCTGCATGCTGGAGGTGGTGAGCCCAGCGAGCAGAGTACACCTCGATTTGGACTCAGAGGCCACATCTGGTGTAATCAATGCAGGGGAGATGGTCACATCTCATACCCTCCAGTCATCTGTATGGCAGCAACACACTGCCACACTGTTTCTGCAGCCATGCTGCAATAGGGAAGTTTCCCAGTCTCCCAGAAAAGGAGTTGGTTCAAGAGAAATAACCCCTAGTTTGGGCCATTCTAGGGTGGGGGTCCGTGTCAGTTATATGGATATAGATTTTTATGGCACACACTCATAAATTAACTTGCTGGTTAAGCAACTATGTAGTGACCATGGCAGCAGCCTCTCTCCAGCCACCGAAAAGCAGCTGAATGTGAGTGGCCAACCCTGGTCCACCACAGCTGATACTCAGAAACACCTGACAAATTTCTACCCAGGAGTGCGCTACAAGGAGATGAGCTTCCCAGGCTTTGCCTCTCCTCTGGGGCACAGCCAACCCATCGCATTTCACCTGCTCCAACTCTGCTAGAAGGTGGGAAAAAAAACCCTAACCCATATAGCAAAGAGCCAACCCCTAAAGGAAATACAAGTCAACAGCCACTCCAGCAAGATATGGGTAGGACCATGTTCCACTAATGCAACCTTCATAAATCACAGCCCTGCTGAGAGGTCTTTTGTATTTTCCCCAACACAGAAACAAATGCCCTAATCTGTGTGCCTGCACGGGCAGGTAATGAGTTACACTGATAATGCTGCCCTTTGTCAAACACCTGCACGAGCGGCCCAGCATTTGCACAGGGAGGATTTTGTTTGCCACCTTGACACACATTTCTCCTAATTAAGCCCAGCCTTCCTGCTCTGGGGCTTTACAGGCATGATTAGAGAAAAAAGCCTCCTGATAAACTTTGGAGACCTGAGCAATACCCCAGCTCTCACCCTTCGGATCATACCCAATGCTGGGGGAGTATTCCCAGTGATTTGTCTACCCTTGGGGCAAGACATGCCAAAGTCAAGCTTAAACCACTCTGCTGAGTTAGAGCCCCAAAAAGGGACTAGTGGCAGCTTTGCTCCTGCTCCTCTTCCTCACCATGGACATAACAAAGCAGGGAGGGGAGCAGGGACACTTCTTTATTCACCCACCAGCACTTTCCTCTGTGCACTGACAGCCCCTGGCACATCTTCCACGTCACATCTGAACCAGAGACCACTAACTCTTCCACAGCATGTGGCAAGGGATCTCACAAGGTGGCCAGGGCCAGGCCAGGCTTGAAACAAACCTTGAGACACATTTACATCTACAGTTTTTCAAAAAAGCCATGTAGGATCTCCAGGAATTCACTTTCTGCACCTAAAGGGATCCAAAGGGCATCCAGCACCACCTGAACAGCAGAGACCTTTGAAACAACAGCTCAGAAAACAGCCAGATTTCCATTTTCATGATGAAAAAAGAAAGTTATGGTTTTTTCTACCCTTTCTGATCATGTACACATGATCCACAGGCCAAGGAATGCCAACAACGTGCTGCCAAACCGCAGCTGCGTTTCTCCACCTGCCTCTTCAGCAACACCCAAACAAGCTTTGAAACTGTGCAGCACTGAGGCTTCTCCTCAACTCTGGTAAAGGGAAGGGGATGCCCTTGTGACCATCAGAGGACCTTCCTGGTGACCAGTAACAGCAGAGAACAAACCCATCAGAGGAAAACCAGGAAGGTGCTCAACCAACCAAGCATGTCCTGTACCCACCAGCTGCTCGTTACCCTCAGCATCTCATTGAGTGGGTCAAGAATTTAAATTTGGTATAGACTTTATTCACCTAATTAACTTCTGAAACTCTCCTGCTTCCTTCTCAGAAGCAGCCACAACCTCAACCATCAGTAATATGGGCACTGGCCAGGTCAATGTGACCCTCATTGGGATGAGCTAATTTTGCCACCCACTGGAACAAAAGGCCTGGCAAATTAATACACCGGTGATCCTCTCAGTACTGATCCCTAAATGCATTTTAACACAAATGGGATTGTCACCTCAACTCATTTGTTAATGGATTTGTGATCCGCACTCATAAAGCAGTGCCACTGGAAATTAAGATCTCTCCATGGTAAACAGACCAGGGCAGAGACATTTGTCCAGAATGAGATTTTTTTCTGCCAACATCTCTAGTCAGGCCAGGATGAACCTCCTGACTCTCCGCTCCCTTTGACACCTCACATCAAACCTCAATGGCAGAAAATACAATTAATTTCCAGGACAAAAACCCAGCATGCCCATTGAGGCAATCAGGCTGCAGGTTTGTGGTGCCACCACATCCCTGGGTCCCCAGTGACACTGCAGGACTTGGGGTAGAGCAGAAGGAACCAAACCAGCCTTGGGAAGGGGAGAAATTCCCAGCGAAGGAGGGAGACAGGTGCCAATTAGGGAAACATGAAGGAGCAGGTCTGTCTGCAGACTGCCTTTCTGCTCAGTCATTACCTAGGATCATGGCATGGTCATAAACAGTCAACGAAATCCAGCCAAGAGCTCTTTAAAGAGCAGGCTGAGCTGGTGGAGATGCTCTGCTGCAAGTACAACAGATGCAAAGCACTGCTTCTCATTAAAAAGGTATTCACATAATTAGAGACTTCACATGGCCATACCAATGATTTGATCTAGTCCAAAGCACTCAGGCAGTGTTTAAGAGGGTTCTTGCCTGCTTCCCACTTCTGACGGCTTCGTTTGTCTTTGTGTGTAACCATGCCATCTCCTCACACCCCGCACACTGCGATGGCAGGTCCGTGGCTATGATGACAACCAGGAAGGACCTTATGAGCAAAATTACACGTGCCAAAGCCCATCAGCAACCTCCAGCATCCCACCCTGCTTTCATTCAGAGCCAATTTCCTTCCAGAGCCAGCCATGGGGCTGAACTATCCCCAAGTCCTTCACGCCCTTCTACATAAAGAGCACCGTGGGCCAGTCTGCCAAGGCCTTAGAGCATAACCCAACTGAAATGACTTTTCCCTGAACACTGAGGACTCTGAATGACAGCTATTGTTATTCAGATTAAACCAAGTGTCAGATTAACAAATCAGTGGGCATGAGAGATATAAAATGGGTGACCATTGAAGCTTTTCAAATACCCAAACATATGGATGAACCAAATGTGAATTGTAATTGACTCACCCACACCTTTGATCTCTACACCCTTGGATTCTCAAAGAGACAGCCCAACCCCCTCTGACCCAGGCTGAACTGATCTGGGACTCCATTGTGAGCATCACAAAGTCTTTTCTCTCTGCCTCTATCCCCTGGATGTAGATGCAGCCTGGTGCTTGAAAAGTGAGAAAAGCCAGCTCTGCCTTGGAGAGCCGGGGAACTGGAGATGGACAACCTGCACTACCAAAATGCAACCTCTCACATGGAGTCCATCACATTGGGCATCTCCTCCATAAGTCCTCACTCCTGGTGGTGGGTCTCAATCAACTGGATGTGCAAGAGGAGATGGCCTAGGAAGCAGCAGAAGAGGGCCCGGAGCGAACATGGGCAGTGACGATGCTCATTCCTCCACTGCTCCTGGAGCCGGACATGGGGCCTCTTTGGTTTTCAAGGATTTCCCTGTGCAAAACCAAGGATCAAACTTTGCTGATGGGTTCAGGACATGCACATGGGCACGTGGGCTGGTCTG
Organism: Aleadryas rufinucha; assembly: GCA_013397815.1. Taxonomy (NCBI): domain Eukaryota; kingdom Metazoa; phylum Chordata; class Aves; order Passeriformes; genus Aleadryas; species Aleadryas rufinucha. The sequence goes on from VZTH01011483.1 coordinate 289,327, forward strand.
GAAGAGCTGGAAGCTGCTCTGCTCTTCTCCAACTGCCTCGACAGCACATAATCATTTATGCTTGATTAAGAAATCAGATTTTTAATTTTCCCTAAGATGTTTCTGCAGCTACATTGAAAATAACACAGATTAAATAAACGTTATCCCTAAATTTTTACATTTGGAATTTGGAGAGAGTTTTGACCAGTTTTAGATAGATACATGAGAAAATAAATAAAAGAGCATGATTGATTTTGATACCATACAAACCTCAGCTCCCCAGGAGTCACAAGTCAAGCAATTGTTTGGGTTTAGTTTCAAGCTTCATTACAAACTTAAGTTTCTCTTCCAGGAAACCCAGCCCAGCTTATTCTTCCCCCTCCATTCTGCAAACACCATACAAACATGCCTTCGGGGAAGTTTTGAACCCCACACTGTAGCTTCCCCATGTTCCCCATGACAGGGAACAAGCTGTCCAGCTTAGCTCTTGCTATGCTGAGTCTCAAAGCAACAGGAACTTTGGAACCCCTGTTACTGACGGCAAATGCCAGCAGCTATTGCCAGCACAGAGCTGTTCTCAGCATCAGGCACCACCACTGAGTAAAGCGATTCACTCAGGGAGGGCAGAGACTTGGCATGTGCCCTTGTCCTCCAGCACCAGGAGGAGAGGTTTTGATGGGGGAACTGGGTGAGGCAGAGCAGGCATTGCTCTGCCCCTATCCTTTTTGGGCTCCGACCCAGCTATGCAGCTGCTTAACCCAACTGGTGAGCCCTGCTGGAATAGCCAAGCCTGTGACAAGTGCAGGGCTCACCCGCAGAGGAACCCCAGAAGAGGAAGACTATGGGGAGGAAGGCAGAGAAGAGGAAACTCACAGGCTCTTAATCTGCTTTGGGACCACATGAGCTTTCTGTTTATATATAGCCTAATTAATTATTACACTGCATTGAGCAGTTTGACCTTGAAATCATCTCTAGGGGGAGGCAGCAGTGGCAGTGCAGCCAGGGCAGCCAGCCAAGACTCCGGTGTGTGCCTAGACACCTGCGTGGGGCTGGTGGCTCCTCCTGCGCGTCCGGCTGTTCAGGCAGTGCCAGCCTGTAATTACCAGGCTTCGGAGCAGACAGCAGCTCCCAGCCCCTCTCGGCTTGCAGCAAACCCAGGTTGAAACCCTAACCGGCTATTCCACTTCTGCTTTGGCAAGGCTGATATCTTCTCCCAAGGCTTCCTTCCCTGCTGAACACCCCATATTAGCTATTCCCTCTGCTTTTCAACATGCCATGCAGACAACCCAAGGCTCATTAGTTACCAGACCAGCTCAAGAGGGAAATTAAAAGGGGAAAAAAAAAGTATGTTACAAGCTTTGTGTTATGTTGGAACAAGTTCAGTGCATTGCATTGGGAAAAAGGAAGGAGACAGGGTTTGCTAAGCATGTCCTCCAGAATGGCAATGCCCAGGCTGCCTGGCTTTTTGCAGCTCACTTTTGTTGGTCCATCCATAGTGAAGTCAGAGCAGGAGCCCAGGGATGCTCAGAGACACCCAGATATCTACCACTGCCCCACTGGTCCCAGGTGAGACCTTCATGAGCTTGTCCCATTCTAACCCACTTGCAAAAGATGGGACCCCCCCAGCACTCTGGAGACTGGCTCTGATTTGGCACAATTCACTAAACCCAGCACCAGAGGTGTGTGTAGGGGGTTCAGAGCAGAGGCACAGCACCTCAGAGTCAGGCATCATGTTTGCTCCAACACACAGACACAGGGCACAGTACAGTGACGGGGTTCCTCTGCAATTCACGTTTAGCAACAGCATTCCCAGCCCTGTGTACAAACCAGCCAAGGACTGTGTACAGCCATTCCAGGACCCAAGGGCTGGGACACACCTCCTGTTTACTCCAACACCTCCTGATTTCCTTTCAAGTCTAACACACCTTTAGAAAAACGGAAGGCATGCCAAAGCTGCAGGCCTTGCCAGTTTTTAAACAAATATTTAATAGCTCAGTGAAGCAGCAAAGCACTTTATGAGGAAGACGCTGGGGTTTCATCCTCCCCCTAGTGACAGGAGGATCCATGCTCTGAGCCTGCTCAGCCGCTGCAGCCCCTGGACGCCATTCTGAATCAAAAATACTACTGCAACTTAACCTCTGTGCAATGCGTTGCTCACATTCAGTTGCTCTTTCACTAAATGAGCACTTCTCCAAAGATTTTCTGTGCCTCTCTGTGCCACTCACCCACACCTGAAGTTTTTAGTTTTCAAGTTTCAAGACTTTCAAGCTTTAACGCGAGTTTGTGTTTGATAATCGAGAGAGGCTGAGAGCTCGGGGCCTTAATATAAAGCTTGTCAAGCTGCTTTATTGAAGTTAATAATTGCAATGGATTTTGGTTTCTGTGGGGACGCTTTCTGCACAGTCACATGGATACATACTGAGGGTCTGATCCTGGAGCCCTTCCCTAGGCAGAGTTTTGGACTGCATTAAACACAGTCACGTTTGGGGACCTGGTTCAGTCTCTGTCATCACACGCTGCTGAAGACCTGTCTCCTCATCAGAGCTAACCTCCCATGTGGAAAAGTGTATTTTTTAAAGGGAATTGGTGTAGCAGAATACAGTCATGCTCAGTACTGTTGGACCATGTTTGTGGCAATGCAGGATCTGGCCTTGCGTTCACTTTTAGGAAGGATCTACCAAACGTATACATCCACCTATAATGTTATACATTGGCATATAAAATTAAAGACCATGCACAGTAATTCTCCCTTTCTTCTGGAAGAGCTGCCTGCTGCACTGCAAAGTCTGCCAGTTCAGGGAAAGGTTACAACTGCTCACTTTTTTTATAAACCAGCCACTTTAGTGGATTCGCAGAAATCCCTAGCAGTACCAACAGTGTAAGACCAGCCAAATTACAGCTCTGACCTACGGAATTTTAGCAGGACAACACTCACAAGAAGACCAAAACAAGGGAGGATGACCCCCACCAGCACAGGGATAGCAAAGCTGGGCTCTGTGGGTGACACTGCACAAGCCACATTGAGGGCAGGGTCAGTCATGCAGCTCTGCATCCCAGACAGGCTGCAAATTAAACTTTGGGTCAGACCTGCTGCCAAATAGAGCCATGACTCCCTTGATGCCAGGGCTAAGTCATGCCATCCCTCTGTAGAGATGTTCTTCCTCCCTCCATTTTCTGTATGGAGAGGGGAAAACAAAAGTGCTGTAGAAGCAGGCTAGTTCCAGGGCGTTTCCAAGGAGGTTAACACAGATGTAAAGCATTTAGCAGAACCTGGAATTATTTTTCTCTAAGTAAAGTTCCCCTAGCCACCACGTGGCAGGGCACTGCCCTGCTCACATATCTTGACAGAAAAATTTTAAAAATGGAATTACTCATTTACTAGAAATCAGTGTGAGATCTGCCAGCAGCACTTATACACCTATTTTCCTCTAACATTCCCACCAACATCATCTAAAGTCCCAAACACCCAAGTTTTTGGTCCTCTCTGAATGATTCCTGTGGCCACAGAGCCATGAAGAAAGGTCAGGAAGCCAAACAAGCCAGCTCACAGCTCCCACAAGTCCCTCCTCACCTCTGGACATTCCCAGTACAAGGGAAGCATACACTGCATGCCAAATCATCATGGCTGAGTTCATTTTCCTCCTCATTCAGTGCTATTCCAAAGAGGAAAACCACCATGGGGAATGCTCAAAGCCAGCGTGGCACCACGAGAGGCTGTCTCGTTCGGATCAGCGTCATGAATGGACTAAGGTACACTGCACATCCCAGCCAAGCAGACCCTACTCTCCCTAGGTGGAGACAGAGGGATTGTGCTCCTGACCTCCATTTCTTCCCCTCATCTGACCCACAGCACAATGTGATGCCCTTCCCCACTTGTCTCCACACACCTTCTAGCCACCTCCAGACTGGGAGCAACTCCCTGATGGCAAAGTTACACCACCAGTAAATGCCTGTCCTGAATTCACCCCAACTTTCCTCTAAGCCTGCTGATAATCAATATGTTTCATCACAGGACCCCTTGTTTCCATTAAGAAAGCTAAGATAAGGTCCATTTACTCCATTGCCTTCTGGCTGCTGCTGGGCTGAGCACCTTTAAAAAGCACATGGTGTTTTCTCGCAAGCTAATTAAACACACAGCAAGCTGCTGAAAGACCTGGAATTGCAGTGGTGAGGGCAAGTCCTGGTACAGTCATCAGCAGCAAGTCAGGACCCAGCACAGCACTTAGTCAACTATTTCACACAAACCAAGGAGGAAGCCTCTCCAGCCTGTCCTCACACACCACATGGTGACAACAGGTAGCAGCCGATAGCCCCTGACCCACTAATTACACCACTGAGACAACATGCCCCACCCTTTGTTGTTCTTTGAACCCATATGTTATCCATCCCACATGGCCCTAGCCCATTCATTATCCCCTGAACCCACTGGTCACCCACGGTCACACCACCAGGAGACACGAATCCCATGCTGAATGATCATAAAATTAGACTTCTTCCCAGCTGGGATGGATAAATAGCCCCAAACCCAGGCTCAAGCAAACAGAGCAGCTCAGCAAGAGAGGCCCAAATACAGGACAATCCTATCATCACAGATCAGAAATACAGCTCCAAAGAACAGTGATTCAGGCAGAGTTCCTATAGCCACTGCACCCAGAGCTTGCTGGATGCTTTTAAAAACAAAGCCTTGCCTGGAAGTGCCTTGAGATATATCCAGCATTCGGTGTGTGTCACAGACACCTGCCATGGCCCACTTGAAAAGAAAAAAATAATAAATCCCAAACCCAGAGCTGAGCCTGTGGGTTTTCATTCCCATCATTTTCATGCCAAGGAGCACAATGCTCCCCGGCAGGCCACGCGGTCCTGCGCTAACACGATTAGCCAGGCAGATCCACCATCCACATCCGTCACCCCCAACGCTTGGTCAACTTTGAAAAGTTCAGCAGCTCAACAGGTGAGGCCATGAAACCCGATCACAACAGACAATGTCATCCCCCCACAGCGTCGTGCTGGGAAGAACTTGTCACGTGCGTCATATCAGGCAACATGCTTGAAACAGAGCAGTGCACTGAAACCCCAGCAACACGAATAATCTTTGCCATCTGTTTGAACAACTCAACCCTCCTCAGATCTAAAGGAATGATCCCATGCAAACATAAGGGCCTTGCTGACTGATTATAACAGCCCAGCCCTTCTTTTTTGGGGCCATTTTCCTCCCAGCGTTACACAGTAGCTCAGGACACATCGTAGGGAGTCGCTGCAGCGCCCAAGGGGGCACTGAACTCCATGCACATTCTGAGAGGATCATTAGAAGTCCCCACTTGCTTAAGCACAATACAATGCAAGGTCAATAGTTGAGTTTAAAAATTTTTTGCACATCAAGAAAAGAAAATCTCAATACCAAAATTGTTTGGCAAAACCTTCCCAGAGAACACAACTGTGCTTTAGGAGGTGCTTGTTCCGACCCAGCACAACTCACGGGAATGCAGTGGAGGAACTGGTCTTTGCTCAGATACAGACATTTGCACCCAGAGTCCAGTTGGGAGTATCAGGACTGTTCCCAAACTTCCTGGGGCCAACGAACCATGAGACACTCAGCGGAAACCAACACACTGAGTTTTGCAAGCACCTGGTTCTGTCCGTGCTGCCAGGTCCATGCCCCGCTGGAGAGGCAATTAAGCTGCAGGTATTAAACCTTCACTAAAGTAGAGATTATAGAGAATGGCCAAACACAGAGGCAAAATCCTGCCTTGCTCAAGATTTGGTTCATCAGGGCTGTCACCCCGAACTTTTAACCATCATTTCCTTATTCTTCCCTTGCTCCCAGCCTGGCCAATTGCAAGCACCAGCTTGTACCCCCACACATTCCTTGGGGAGAAAAGAGGAGGCTTATGGGGGGGAAAAAAAAAAAAATGAAGTGTCTCCCGATTCAGGAATTGCTGTCAAGCAGCACTTTGCACACTGAGGTCCAAGCAATTTGGGAGTTTAAGAAATGCATGTTTGAAACAGTTTATCTCACACCACCAGACCACAGGGCCTGATCCTGCCGATCCAAATCACCCAGTCTCAACAAGGAGAATGAATTAAGGCAACTTAGCAGTAGTGGGAAGACAAAGCACCAGCATTTAAGAATTTTCCATAAGAAAAATGAAGAAAAAAGGACCAGGTCTCCCTGGTGCACTGCTAGAGTCAGAGGAGCTCAGCCTAGCCCTGCTGTTGCAGTTACAGTCGGCACCACAGCACAGGGGTTCCTAGCAGAGAGCTACAGACTCAAAATAAAAATCAGTGATGTTGAGTACAGCTGGCAACGCCCAGCCCAAGGCAGGACGAACTGGGCATTCCAACCCACTGGGCTGAAAATAATAATAAAAAAAGAAAAAACCCAAAACACGTAACACTAATGACACAATCTTTTTTTCTTACATTAATTATAGGACAACAGGCTTTCAAGTCCCTAGGACATTTCAAAATGCATCACTGTTGAATCAAATGAAGAAAATAATAAAAGAAATTCAACAATTGATTTTCAAGGCTTGCAAGAAACACTTCTCTCCTCCCCACCAAGCCGTATGGTAAACCCCCAAGAGAACGACATCCCTGCAGGCTGCTCAGCCGGACACATGCACACAGGCTGTGGAGCTGAACTCCCTACTGCCACAAAGAGGGAACTTCTCTACTATCCAAAAATTCAAGGCACTTCATAAAATTAGTTTGCAATAGTGGCTGGATCCCATTTCTCCTCTGTCATGGTACATATTTTCACTAGAAGCAGTTAACATGCTGTATTCATTATGGGGGGGAGGACGACCCTTCAATGTGCATACAGAAGCTACTTCCACCAAATTTCAGTTATCTCGCTATCAAAAAAAAGCATTTAATTTTTCCTGTTTTCCCCCTGGTTTTCTGGAATGGTACTCAGCCAGCTTGACGCTGTTCTGCATTCCACACAAAGGAAACAAATCAACAGATTTCATTTCATTTGACAGAAAATGGAGCAAGGAATGAGTTTGTGTTCTCTTCTTCTTAAGTTATTTTTGATAGATGAAAACTTTAGACAGAAATAAGTAGTTAAACAGTTAAACACTCCCAAAAATAAGAATTCATCAAGCTAAACAAGTAAATCTGTGATGCCTCTGCATCTTGAAAATCTGAGAACAAAATTTTGGATGGCAGAAACAACTTAAACAAACAAAAACTCCTAACAAATATAAACAAATTTAGCCAGTTAGCTAAAATACACTTTAAATGAGACATGGGTCAAAAATTCTATCTTCATCTTTTCAAAGGCAGGCAATTTGATTTACACTGCACTCCGGGTACTGAGGACACAGTAACTCCCCCAGTTCCAAAATTTAGTTGATTTGAGCATAAGCATCTGAAAAACAGAGATGAGGCTTGCCCAGCTCCCTGCATGATGCTGACACCATGCACCTTTTACAGAATCTTAAATCCAACTGTACTGAACCACGAACAAGAAAATATAAACACATCTCCTTATTGATACTAAGATAACAAATAAAAGCCTCATTAGGTCTGGGAGAAAAAAAGCATGTTCTTGAGGAGTGCTGAGAAGCCAAGATTCACTGAAGTCAGCAAGAGCTTGGAGTTACTACTATATAGGATCTGACTTCTAATGACAAAATTTTTAGGAACAAACTTCTGCATCTAATTCTAATTAAGTTAGAAATAATGCACAATATATAACAACTTGTCTGCTGGATTTCATCCTCCTCCAAGTATTTTGCATTATTTAGTCCCCCCTAACTGACTGAGGTCCCAGTCCCACAGGCAGCCAGACACACTCCCATCTTCGAGGTGAATCACACACGACTGATTTCAAGACTTCCAGCATCATTTACTCTTGCTGCTTGAAAGCATCACCATTTAGACCTCAAGATTTGTCGGATTTCAGCTAAAACAGCCCTTTAGCAAAGATACTAATGAAAAACCACAGTGTGTTTGCAGGGATAGGGCCCACACTGCTTAAAACTCAGCAGCTGATAAGGCGAAACTTTAGGAAGTTAAACACAACTTTGATACCTGCTCTCCAAAATTAAAAATAATGTGTATCCTTTAAATATTGGCTTTTACCCACTACATTTGGGATAACAGATGAACTCAATCATAAGCATTATTCGCTCCTTCTCCCCTTCCACCTCTTACTTGTAAAAGATTAATCAACCATTTTATGGTCTAATTTAGGTGCCTAATTAAAAACAGAGTTCAACACATACAACACCATTTTGCTAATAAATCCTGACAGGTTTTCTGCTCTGTTATATGCAAGTTCTCCTTCAAAATGAGACATTAATACTTTTTTTAACTCAGCTGAATTTACAAAGGTTTCATTTGGGCTGCTGTGGGACAACACGCTACATCCTCCACCGAGATGACAGAATTTCCTAAAACGAAGCAGCTTTCAAAAATTACTTCCTCGTCATCAGATCTTATCCTTCACTCATTTCACTAACTGCTGAGGGATGGCAACATTAAAAAAACGAGAGACACGAACCTAATCGGCCTTGCCGGGTGGGAGTTTCAAGACTACAAAGAGGTTACAAGCGTAATTTCACAGCTCCCATCTAGCTTCAAAGTTTCCATCTCTGCTCCTTTAGCATGCCTGTAAACACTCAGTAGAAAGACATATTCAAAATACTCCGGATAAAGGAACGTCAATCGGAAAAGCGTGAGAAAGGTACCGAAACGGGGGTCGCCCTGGCTCGGTGTCCGATCGCGCTTCTCCTCCGCACCCACCGCCGCCTGCTCCGCTGAGTCCACCCGCACCCAGACATCCTGCACCGGGCTGCTCCTCGCAAAATCACTTAGAATTACATCCATCCTTACAGGATGCAAGCCAAAAATTTCTAATTTTCCCCCAGTTCAAAGGGTTCATCCCGTTCCCGANCGGGTCAAAAACCGCACAAATACACGGTCGCTGAGCGCACCGCCCGCCAGCCCGTGCAGACCCGGGAGACACACCAGTCATCACTCAGCAACACCCTGAGCTGGAGAGAAAATAAACGCTCCAGCAAAAGACCTAGAAGTACAACGGAATAAGAGTGTTTAAAAATATTAAATCAATATTTAACCTTTATATAAAGATTAAATATGATTTGGCTCGCGTAAAACCTGCAGACGCCCCGCCGCCGCCTGGGCTAATGGGGAACGCAAGTTGCGCGCTGGGTTTATTATATTTTTAGGGATTGTTTTTTCGGGGGAAAGCATTTAGCGCAACATTTACGCTTCGCCCCGGGCGCTCCCCAACCTGCTCCGGAGCCCGGGGCGGCCGCACTCCCGCACCGGGGAGGGCGAGAGCAGGACGGCGGAAACCCCTCTCAGCCCCGTCCCGCCGCGGGGCCGCTGCCCGGCCCGGCCCAGCCCGTACCTGTACCAGGCGAGTCCCCGCTCGTAGTTGCGGTCGAAGAAGTGGGGCTCGGCGCCGACGGCGCGCACGTCGGGGTGCACCCGCAGGAACTCCAGCAGCGCCCGCGTCCCCCCCTTCTTCACGCCGATGATGATGGCCTGCGGCAGCCGCTTGGTACCGGAGCCGTTGAAGAAGCTGGAGATGGGGCTGCCGGCGTCGGGCGCTGCCCGCTGCTCCTCCAGGCTGCTCTCCTCGCCCGGCTCCCCCGGCAGCAGCGGGGGCAGCGGCGGGGCGGCGCGGGGCGGCGCGGGTGACCCGCGGGCCGCCAGCCCGGCGCAGGAGCCGGCGCACGAGTAGAACATATAGAGCCAGAGGAAGAGCATGATGAAGAGCAGCAGCACCCTCCGCCTCAGCGGCGGCAACGCGACGGGAACATCGAGGCAGCGGTTCAAGCGCTGCCCCATGTGCCCGCGGACGCACCGGGATGCATGGCTGGAGCCCGCCCGGCTCGGCTCGGCCCTGCCCGGCGCCTCATGGGCACCCACG